>KK116614.1:45035-121026 GCA_000611955.2 Stegodyphus mimosarum
GGGGGAAACATTAAATGTTTTTAAATTACATATGCATGGTAAGGACGAAACACGATGCCACAGCAGTTGGGAAGAAGATGATATAAGCTAACTTCCCCTGAAGATTCAGCATTATTTGGCTTCTTTTCAATTACTCTTTTTATTTTTTATTTATTTATTTTTTTCTAATTTTTCTTTGATATTGATATAATTTTTATTTGCATTTATATTTTTCCATCTCAAATTAATTTGCTTTTTACAACTATTAGCTAGTGCTTGTAAGGCAATTTCTTCCATCTGTCACTTTTTCTTCTACAATATTTCAAAATTATTTCGAAAATAATTTTTATTTTACCTTTTGGGTTTTATTAAATATTTTTCTACCTTTTGGTTTTTATTAAATCAATTTTTAATCATTTTTAATCATTTTTAATTTCTTCACTTTCCCATAACTACTTTGTAGATTGGAATTTAGGTAGTTTACGTTATTGGCATTCTTAATCTTTGTTTTATTGGAATTTTAGATAGGAGTATTCCCATTTAATTCATTTTGTTATATTATTATATACTCTTAGGTAACACGTGTATAACGCATATTTATAAGATATAAGTACTGATACTGATTTAACTATTTATTACATTTTTGTATATGAGCCCTATTTTACGTATTTTAGTATAACTCTTTTACCCAAATGAACTGTCTGATATTAACCTCTTTGTACGTCATAAACGTTCTTACTCGGCCTTTATTTCCGCAATCGCTGGTCGTAAACATCTACTTACAGTTACAAAAATATTTTAAATGACGCTTCGATTTACGTTTGTACACTAAAAAAAATAATTTTGTCCAAAACACGAAACCTAATATTTTACACATTGCTCCGTTCCTTATACTTACATTTAGGACAATTTTGAACTCATTCTAAAAAATAAAGCGCAAAAAGTTTGATTCCCGTACGACAAACATTGACCGAAATATTTAACTTGAAATTTGCGATATTTGACGTCCTATTCAGTTTGTATTGAGGGGTCGGTAAATACACTGCTGGCCACCCAAATTACAACACCAAGAAAGACAAGAAATATCACAACAAAATTTATTTAGTAGATAACATGTTGACCAAGTATCAGATGATTAAATTTATAGACTTCTGTGAAGTATGGTTCCTTCTAGAATCAGTAGCCAGAGTCGCCGCCGTTGTTGGAGATCACCGCTGCCACACGCCTCGGTATTGATTCAAAGAGACTTTGGATGTGTTCTTGGGGTACAGCAGACCAAGCAGCTTCCACACGTTGCCAAAGTTGATCTCGTGTGGCAGCTTGGAATGTAATCTGGGTCAATCGTTCAGCAACCATAGACTACACGCTTTCTATCGGCGAAAGATCCGGAGAGCGAACCGGCCAGGAAAACAATTCAATCTGGCGATTGACGAAGAACCCTTGGACAATGCGTGCCACGTGTGGTCACGCATTATCCTGTTGAAATATGGCTGTGGGCAAGCCCTGAATTTAAGGAAGGACAACTGGCTCCAACATCTCGGTGATGTTGCGCTGGCTGTTTAAAGTACCGGCAATGCGTACTAGAGGAGTGCGAGAGTGATATGCAATACCGTCCCATACCATAATATCCGGTGCAGGGCCAGTGTGGCGGTGCATAATGCAGCTGTTCAACATCCTCTCTCCACGGTGTCCTCAGACTCGTATCCGATCATCGTGGTGTTGCAGACAGAAGACAATTTCTCGACTTGTCAGTAAAGACAATTTCATTCCATTCTGCCGTCCACATCCTCCTTTCATCGCACTATTGGCGGCGGAGACATCTGTGGCTCTGCGTCAAGAATAGACGAAGCAGTGGACGTCTTGCGGACAGACCACTCTGCTGTAAACGGCGTCGAATGGTACGCGCAGACACCTGATGATGCGTTACAGACTGAATGTGCTGTGCTATGGTTCGTGATGTGACTGAGCGAACCGTCACTGCCATGCGCACATTGTTCCAGTCATCACTTGAAGTGGTGCACTGAGGTGGATGCGATCGAACACGTCGGTCCGTCGTACCCTCCTGCATCCAACGGTCACATATCCGCATTACAGTTGTTTGGTTTCGTCCAACACGAATACCGATTTCCTTGAAAGATATACCACACTCTCGGTAGGCCACTATCCTTCCTCTCTCGAACTCGGATACTTGATCAAAGGATGATCGCTGTTTACTACGAGGCATAATTAATCTTTTTTTAAAATTTACAGTTTACACAAGAAACTTTTTTTTACTTTTTTAGTTTACACAAGAAAAACACAATTGCGTAACTTGATATCATCGAAAACTCCAAGTCTTGAATAGCGCTTTGAAGTGGTGCCACAGGCGTGCGTGATGTGCGTCTGCGCTGAAATTCTAAATATTTGCATATCTCACCTCCGCTAATGCATGTTGTAAATTTCATGTTATTTACATGCTTCCTTCAGGGTGTTGCATTTACGGTGACCAGCAGTATACATAAGAATAAATTGAGGTTGAATTTTCAACTTAAATGCTAAACAATGATAAGAATATCTGCAGAGATAATTTATAGATTTCCAAATTCTAAAAATACGGTATTAATATTCAAATAAAATTTTATTACTTAAGAATCATAACCTGGTATTCGTGAAATATTCATTATTGTGAGTCAATACTGAAGTCTGCTACAATATTCTAGAACACGAATTCTGTATGATTATGTGAATGATACCACCGTTTTCGAAAAAAAAATACATTGATCAATATTTTTCACAATGACCTGCTCAGAGATGCTCTTAATATCAGAATTTATTTTTAGTTTTAGTTGTGTACAAATGTAAACATTTCACTTTTCAATCAGTGTGCCATCCCTAAATATGGTTCCCGATTTTAGTATCTAGTATCTCGGTTAATTTTTGTCTCTCAAGGATCAGATCATTTGTGTTTTAGTTTACATAACGAGTACACCATATTCTTAAATTTAAGTGTAGAAAGTGAAGGAACGTGCAAAATTTTAGGTTCTGTAATTTTTACAAATTTAGTTTCTATAAAATTTTAAATGCCGAAAAAAATCTTTGAGTTATTTAAAACATTTTTGTAAATGAATTATATGTCTACGACCAATGGTTGTGAAAGTAAAGGTCATGTAAATGCATTTGTGGACATGAGGTATGCTATTTTCCGAAAATATTCCTTCGTAATACATTTTATTAGTGTTACTTTTTATATAACTTGATATCAAACTTGGTTTTGAAAAAGCAAATGCTAGTTTGTTCTAGTTTTTGAAATTCTTAAAACGTTACGTATTCTTTGATTATTATATTAATGGTATATATTTTTTTAATTTATCATCTTAGATTTCCAAAACCAGTATTTTAGTAAATTTTCTCTTTATAGTTTTGCCTTTCGTACCTAAATAAAAAAAAACGCTTTTTAATTTTTTAATACTTCGTTCTCTCCTTTGGTGCGTATTAATTCTTTAACCTATTTATCGCATAGTCCTCACCTTTTATTCGTCTCGTGCTATAAAATTCATTTCTAAAAAAAAGATGTCTGTATTTATTGGAAAATGTTCCGGACGCAAATATGCTAACATTTGTGATGTATTTCAATATTTCATTTATAAACTCTGAAATGCCGTTTATACACATTTTGTATTATTACAGGCTATTTTCTGCGTTTATTAGTAATTTTTACCAAGCGGAAAATGTGATTTTTAATTTGATATGTAAGAATTGTAAAATAGCTTTAATCAATTTCACAAACTGTTCACACATACCAAAAGCAAAGATATACTTTCATATTTTTCAAAGTTTGGATCAACAAATAATCAGCCAAATGCAATATCATGGGATGCAAATCTGTTATGTTTGCAGTGAAGAATTAGTTATTCAGACATTTATCCCACTGACATGCCAAGTTATGCTTTTTGAAAGAAAGTAGTGAGACGCAGAAAAAGCCAGTTGTGGGACACAGTAGTGGAACACAGGAAAATACAGGAAAAGCAAATTAAATTTCAGCGTTCGAATAAAGCAGCTGAGATTTTATTCTTTAGTGCGCCTAGGTGCACTTTTCCGAAGTTTAGACTTGCTACAGCTGCAGTGTTTCATCTGCCTTTGCGAGCATGAAAAGGCATGGCAAGCCCTTGATGTTCATATTCTGTAGTGTGTTTATATCTTGAGGATGTTCAGGTATTTACTTACCTTTCTAACTATGGCAGATTTATTGTTTGGCTCATAGACTTATTTACTTGGGCAAAGCAAATGGTGATGGGACCATATACTTGCTGCAAAGAATTGAAGTGGACCCAGGCCTTTCTACAAGTGAGAACCAAATTATACCATGCTCCTTAATTTTAAATGTTCCATTTTCCATTATTCATACGTACTTCTGATTGTGATACCTTGACCCTCTGATATGTAACTAAATACAACGTATTTAGCAAGGGAACGCTTGTATCTAAGCATAAAAATGTTCCATTAAGAACATAGCGGAACGTATTTGAATATAAATCCTTTAAAACAGGAGATGGAATGTTAGTCCCTTTTAGAGAGTGGAGGAAAAATATAGACATTTTGCCTCTGTAGAGCTCTTAAGAGCGTTTCTGATGGGAAAGATAAAATCCGCAAGGCACGCCTGAAATGGAACTGAATAGAGTGGGATTAAGGGGGAAATGAGTTGTATATGAACGTAAGTTGCCCTCGCCCATTAGAATTTCATTATTGATTTCATCCGAAAACTGCACTCTTTTGTAATTTTAGCCTTTTAAAAAATTTAAATTAGTTACGTTCAGAAAGCTTTCAAGGACCTCAATTTTCAGATCGTTCATAGCATTGCTTCTGAAGAAACAAAGAGAAGAATATAGGGTAGGTAATGTGATGGAGGAATTTATTTTTATGCAGCTGTAATGTTTTAATACTATTTTTCTTTGTGACACTACTAGCAAAGGCCGCGCATGCAGGGAAGAAAATAATATGAATAATCAAAATGTAGATAGACCATTTACTGCTTCTAATTGCAAGTTTTGTAGCGGAAGGTCATGCCACTCACCAAACAATTCGAGAATAAGTTTTTCTTTATCATCAAGCATACTGCATGGACTTTTTTGTAGCCAGCCACGTAATTTCTGTAGTCTCTTATTAGTTCCAATTTTCCAAATAGGCTACTTATCGTTTAAGTGATTTTAATGTTTTACCTTCCAGCACTGGTATCTACCATTATACGAGACTGGCTGTGATTTTGAGATTTTTGATTGTCTTTGATTCCGAGATCTATGATCATATGGAACGATTTGAGATTGTCATGAATATATATTTTGTGATTATTTGCGATTTCAGGATTTGTGATTACATGGGATGAGTTACGATTCAAAGATTTATAGCATTTTGAGTGTGATATTATGCTTACATTTGATTAATTATAAATTATTGAAAATTTAATTCATCTCATCATTGTCTTGTGCTAAACTTTAAATCAAATCCTGCTGGAACAAATGAGTGGGGTAAGGTTGCTTTAACATATTAGGCATAATATCACGAAAATTTAAAAAATTGACCCCTAGTCAACAAATCAAAACAAATTGCCCCCTAGTCAACCGTATTTTTTGACATCTTGTTAATTCTCCTATTAATTTTTGTGAGGAAGACCGCGAAGACAATGTGATTCAGTGCTTAAAATGCAAAGGATGGGTATGCGACTTATGTGGTGGAGTTGACAAGAGAAGGAAAACCTACCATTGTGATCATTGTTGCAATTCATTGTATAAATAATTTTAATGAAAAAAAAGGTTATTATAACTATCGAATTTTAAACGTAGTAGAACTTAAACTATAGGTGGTATGACTTAGAATACTGGTTGTCCAAGTCGTATGAAGGTTCGTGTTCGTAAATTTTAATTATTTAATCCAAGAGAGTAGACTGTATGGAATTTTATTGTAATAAATATTAATAGCGACAACCTGAGATATTATTACCACACGTAATTTTTATTTTTTTATAGATCCTATTTATATCTATTTTTTCTTGGGGGCACGACTTACATAACCTTACTCTAAATCATTGTACGCAACTTTCCAAAATTTGACACAATAGCACAACTCTAGTGAAAAAATTCCAAATTTGTGTCCAAATAAACTAGGATTTGTGTATTATTATGTTTGTCATATATGACCTAGATAGTTTATTTTCTTACTGTTAGATTACTATAATATGTAAATACAAGAATACACTCAAATACTTGAATTGGTTTCTTATTATTTATTATTAGATTTAGATTTTGTTGGGTTCTAAAGCCATCATTTATTTTTGCATTTTACATATGTAATGGTCACAAGTCTAAATGCAAAAAAAATATTTCCGTTACATATTGTTCTTACTTAAATAACTTATATTTAATCGCGTTTGTTAGTTAATTTATATCATATTTAATTTGAAAATGCTCAGGAGAGTGCAATGTTGACTACCCTCAGTGAATTTCGCTATTATACAGGTATGATAATTATTAGAAACTGGTTCTAGGACTTACTGTTCCTCTAATGAACAAGCAGAGAATGTCTTTTAATTATCTTTACTTCATTGAATCTAGGTCAAATTTTATAAAATTAATTCAGCATGAAATTTAAAGTTTGGAGATATTCATTATTTTGAAATATTCATAACTAAATAAAAATAAAACTAATTAACAGGACTAAACTCACTATTGTAAACTCAGAAATGGATACTAAACTGATTTAATGAAAAGCATCTTAACAATTACTGAACTGGGTTTGATATTTAATGGATAAAATTTACAAACGCTGTCGATCTGTATTCTTTTCTCATCAAACATAACTATTTCTTAGGTATTTAAGATAAAAATAATCTATTATTCAAATTAAATGATCATTGTATAATTTGTAAAACTGAATTTATTGTTAAACGAAATGTTCATTGGACAAATTAGCTGAAACCTAAGAAACACATTTTTCATAAAATACTAAACTGTAGATAAGTTACTGTATGCAATCTTTTTTATCTTCTAATGTTCTATTTAATTTTCATTCATTAGAAACTAGTTTTCTCCTTAGATTTAAATAATTATAAATCGATGATTGCTTGCTATTTATTTACATTATGGACATTTCACTTCAATCACTTCTACGGGTCGTATTTAAGCAAGCCTTCGTTGAAAGTTCTTAAAGCTTAAGGAATTAAACACATAATAGTTCCTTTTCTATAAAATCTCTTAAATAGGCTATAGAATAAGCAGTTCTTACAGGAAACAAAAAATCGAGTTCAGTTATGCATACTTTGTTGATAAGTTTCGTATGGAAACTCTTACTATATTTTATAGAACCATAGCCTTCTATCACGCGTGTCAAAGATGGTTACGTCCATGTTCTAGTCAGAACACAAAACGATTTTACCTTAATCGTGATGATTTGAATCTTTCTTCTGATACAATTAATGTGAAAGGAAAAGATAGAACTTCTATTTAGCATGATCCTGAGGTAGTTGGTTTTATTGACGCTAAGAACTTGTACATCAAAAATCGTAATTACTGATTATGTGTCTAGTTATATTTCTGAACTCCCGCTCCGTTCACTGAAGAACATTACAGCATAAATATCCCCGCAGTATTATAGTATAGCACATTTGCCTTAAAAATGATTTAACGATTTACCTTTGCTTTACATAAGGATCTAAGCACTAGGCATTCACCATGGAAACTTTGCTTTGTCGCATGATGCTTACTGACTGGACATTTATTGAAGCGCCTTTAAAAATTTCATACATGCATTTAACTTAATTTCAGAATACTCTATTAAACATTCACCTTTCTAAAATAATGGCTAATTTTATCCCCGTGTTCCCATGGAGTGACGGGAGTTTTTCTGCAATCTATACCTTTAGTACCATTATTGTATACTTCCCCTCGACGGAAATTGTTTCTGAAGATGTCAGGTTTCTTCTTTAGAAGTCTGCTATATGCATCCAGGATAACTTTTGTACCATCATAGGCTAAGGCAACAGTTGCCTAAAAATAAGAAAATTATAATCAGAAGTAAGAAATTATACTCTTGCTTTCCTAATAAACATTAAAAGTGTGATATCAAGAATGTTTAGAGTGAAATGAATAAGAAGAAAAACTCAGGTCATCTTAATTTCATTGCAGCAAGGATACACAACTCTAATCTTAATGTTAAAAAATAATTCTACTGAATAAATATAATTAATTATTAAATAAATTTTAAAAATAATAAATAAATTAATAATTAATAAAAGTAATTCTACCGAAATGAATAATAAATTAATAATAGAGACGTTATACAAATATTCGTCATTGTTTTAATATCGCTGTATTTATGCAATCAAGCTTGGTTAGTTCGAAATTGTTTAATTCTAATTTTTGAATAATACCAACTTGAAAATTCTTAGCTTTTACATTTAAGATGATGTACAAATTACTTGTTTAGTTGGAATATTTTTTTAAATTTTATTTTTGGACGATTTGCATTTAGAAGAACATTTAATTTTGAAAAATAACAGAGTTTATCAGCAAAATAGCAGAATATACACATGAAATGTGATACTTAAGGTAAGTATTATCGAAATATTATATTTTTAAGAAAGTCTGAATTAATCGATCTTCGGTTAGTTCGCATGATATTATATTTCCCCCGAATACGAATTAACCAAATTAAGAGGTTTAACTGCATATATATATATAACACAAAATAAATAAATAAAACAAAGGAAGAGGGTATGGGATAAAATATTTTTAGGCAACAGTAATATCAAGACACTTGAAAACGAAATAGGCTACAATATGAGTTTAAAAAAGTAGAAAAACAAAAAGCCACATTGAATATTTTTAATATATCTAGATGTAAAAACCTAACTCAAAACAGTTTATGATCTCTTTACTGGCCAGCAATTAAAATAAGTACAGGAGATGAAACAATTCATAAATTACAAGTAAATAACACAGATTAAATGAACAACACGCAAAATCAGCATGTAAGCGAAAATGTTTTATATACTGTTTCGTTGTGTTTGTTATTACTTTTATACACCTCTTCAATTGAAATATAATAATTACATAGAAAAACTTTTATGTTTTCTACAACACCAAAAACGACCATACCACCAGAGTCAGAAAATATGGATTCCAGCTTTACCAGAAAGAGGGGTACGTTAACAAAACCAAATTGAACTTTAAACACCAACTTGTGTAAGGCAAATAACTTTAAAAAGTTTTTTTTTTAAAAATTGACCTTAAGGGTCAACTTACCCAGAAATTAAACATTAAGCAAACAAGTTAAGATTAAGTATTACCTAAACAAAAAAAAATTAAATGGTTAACGAAACTACCTTAAGGAAAAAGAGAAAAAATAATTACTCAAGCAACTTAAATTCGGAGTTAACCAAAACTGCCAAAAATTAAATGACAATTACTTTTCAACAAGGCAAAAAAATTAAGATCAACTAAAAATAAAAAAACAAATTAATAACTTTTAAGTCTGAAACAAAATTAAGATAAATCATTACCATTAAGATATTTTAATTCAGCAACTGAAGTCTAGCTAAGTATGTATTACATAACACACCTGTAAAAACTACAAGGGATGTTCAAATGGAAAAGGTACAAAACGTCGTAACAATCAAACCGGTTGAGATTTGAATATGCCGCTTCGGCATAACGTAGGGAGACTTCTAAGGATATGAATGTAGTATCCGATGTGGTTGTGCGGATGCGCAAACGCCCGCACATGACGACGGAGTGATGCAGGGAGTTGTGCATTCCTTCCAATTGGTACGGCAGTGCGTGTGATGACTTTTTGGCGTTCACAATGCAAAATTCGACAACTAAGGAGCAGCGAGATGTTATCAGATTTCTGATTGTAGAAGGGGTTAAACCGGCCGATTTTCATCGCCGGAGTGTGGCCGTATACGGAGCAGACTGTGTGTCAGTGAGAAAGCGGAGTGCCAGCTCTGCTCCGTATACGGTCACCACCCGGCGTTCTCACTGCTCTTTAATCTTCGAATTTTGCATTGTGAACGCCAAGAAGTCATCACATGCACTGCCGCACCAATTGGAAGGAATGCACAACTCCCTGCTTCACTCGGTTGTCATGTGCGGGCGTTTGCGCATGCGCACAGTCATATCGGATACTGCATTCGTATCCTTAGATGTCTCACTACGTTATGCCAAAGCGGCATATTCAAATTTCAACCGGTTTGGTTGTTACGACGTTTTGTACCTTTTCCATTTGAACATCCCTTGTAGTTTTTGCAGGTGTATAAAAGTAATAAGAAACACAACGAAACAGTATATAAAACATTTTCGCTCACATGCTGATTATGCGTGTTGTTTATTTAATCTGTGTTATTTACTTGTAATTTGTGAATTGTTTCATCTCATGTGCTTATTTAAATTGCTGGTGGTAGTGGTGCTAAGTGTAGTGGTACAGGTGTAGTGGTGTACATCTTTATATTCTCAATTTGTAAATTTACTTTTTTATTTCACTTATTTTTTATTTTTTTTAATTTTAAGTAATTCGTATTTCTTACGTAAGTTGTTGTGTCCATAAACTTACAGGAAATCGAATATCCCTTCTTGCTTCTGCAATTTCAAACTTACTTAATGTATAATCGTTGCAATAATATCATTAACGCCTTTGATACTTTCCGGGATATCTCTTAGATCTTCATCATTATTTTGCTTGTAATCCTTCTCTTCAATTACGCTCCGTTAGTACTTTCGATCTAATTTCCGGCTTTAGCCTTGCCATCGAACTAGGACTGTTAACCTGTTCTGTTTTATTGCCTTACGGTTCTGCTTTTAGCCTAGAAACGAACTTATTACTTCTACTTTAAGCCTTTTGACGGAAACTTGCATAAATAATAGTATTACTGAATTAGGTAGACTTTCTTTCTATTATATGAGAACAAGCCAAAAAAATGGCACAAATATCAGTGCTTTTAAATTCAATTGAGATTAAATTTTACTACTAAACATATTGTTAAGTTGAAAATTTTATATAATAGACACAAGGAGAAAATTATCAGAGAAAACGGGTTTCGATATGGCTGTCATATTAAGCATAGTAAGAGTTACAGATCTTCATTATCTTATATCAGTGAAAGGAAAGGTTGTTTTTAATACCAATTCCTTTTCCATGTAAGTCATGATTTTTCTTACAGACAGCCATAACACTAGAGTAATAAAACTAATGGCTTACGAAGGATGTCGCGCTTCAGCTAATGAATGAAAGATTCTCGCCTATACATGGATTCTGTAATTAAAAATAGCGTTACTGATTTTGTAGCTATTTATCTATTTTTAGTAAAACTGTAATTAAAATTGTTTTATTTCCCCGTGTAATGCAGCGCGTGACGAGTTTTTAAAAAACGTTACGCCGAAAATGTAAAATTACAAAAGCACGCGCCTTTAACATGTAATAAATAGACATCTCGTAATTGTACACTTTTGCTTTCTAGAAACCTTGAGCAAATAAAAATTAGCAGAACGTTCTTGTGAACGATTAGAAAGCTTTAAAAAGCCAGAGAACAACATCTCAGTTCAGTTGTTTTAAGTGAACTGTTGTTGTTTACTTTGCTGCTGTAATTTTGAGATCGGATTAGCTTTCTCTGTGCTTTGAATTGTGTCCTATTTAACGTTTTAGTAGTTTAAAATATTACTGCTATGTGATATTGTTGGAGTATCTGTGAGGAAATTTTCAGCATATTTTTTTTTATTTCTTGTGATAAGAATACATTTTATTAACTTTTCATCAGACTTGTGCATTTAATCTATTACGGGTCCGTACGCACGCAGCCCATTTTGGTATCAGAAGTGGGATTGAATGCCGTTGACAAGATCGATGGAGGAGCAGTTAAGACAGCTGATTGCAGCCTTTGCTGCACTTAATGAAGAAACAAAAGCAGGCCAAGAAAAGACTGAAGGATAAAAAAGCAAATGAAAGCTGGCCAAGAATCCATTAAAGAAGAGATGAAAGCAGGTCAAGAAAAGAGGGAAGCTGGTCAAGTTTCTATTAAAGAAGAAATGAAAGCCGTTGAAGAAAAGAGGGAAGCGGATAAATAAGAAATGAAAGCGGGCCAAGAGGAAATGAAAAGAGAAATCACCTGCATAATAGAAAACAAATTTGAAGCTATTTAAGACAGAACTGACACGGTTGAAAACAGAGTTGGACAAACTGAAGAAAGAGTTTCTTCTGTAAAAGAACAAATATAATGAAGAATTTCTGCCGTTCAACAACAAATTGATGACAGGGTTTCTGCGGTCGTCAAAGAAGTTGATACTTTGAAGAAATTCGTAGCGACGGCAGGGAGTAATAGTGATGGTTTTAAATTTTTATCCATGCCTGCTCGTCTCGCTCTGAAGTTATCTACATATGATGTTAAGACCTCTTGGCAAGTATATAAGACACAATTCTCAACAATGGCGGAAGCGAACAGATGGGGTTCCCAAGCTATGACCTGCCATCTCGCCGCTTCTCTGAGAACTGACGCAGCGGATATCCTTCAGACTCTTCTTCAGATTCATCATCTTCAGATTCTTCAGACTCCTTCTATCTTCAGAAAACCAGAGGCTAGATTTCGAAGCTTTATCCAGCGCGTTGGAGCTGCGCTTTGGGGAGAAATGCTTAAAACGCTACAGTAGGCTTCAATTAAAATTCCTTCAACAGAAGCCCTCGGAAACACTCCAGGAACCTGCCACAGATGTTGAAAGGCTACCTCACCTCGCCTTTTCGCAGTGCCCGACAGAAACAAGGGAAACCTGTTCGTGCAATACTTCATCGACGGAATCCGGGATCCTGTATTACAGAAAGCTCTGCGAATGGCGGATATCAAGAACTTGAAAAGCGCTCTGCTGTACGCCATGAAATTCGAGACAGCTTAGCAAGCAACTCGTAAAGGCTGCCAAGTCAGAGCTGCGCAAGTCTACGAGCCAGTGGATCAACTCACGGCTACTTTAGATGATTTATCCAGACAAGTCAACGCTTTGATACGGTGTAGGAGTGAGAATAAACGGGCTCAATAGTTTTGGAAATGAGGCACTGAAGGCCACATACGACAGAATTGCAGAACACCCAGGGCATGGAAAATAAAACAGATTAATTTACCAGACACGTCAGTGCCTTGAGATGGAATATTAGTGAAAGGAAACCAGTTCTCAAGTGCTGGAACTGCGGTGTTGAAGGCCACATACGAAGGAACACCCTCCCAGAGCACGGAAAATAAGATAGATGATTTAAACAGACCATTAAATGCCTTGAGACAGAAAAGGAGTGACAAGCAACCAATGTGCTGGAACTGCGGAGCTGAAGACCACTTACGAAAGAACTGCAGAACACCCCAGGGCATGGAAAATAAGATCATTTCCCAGCAACGACGCAGGAATCAAATTAATGACCATGACCCGGAGCGGAGAAAGGTAGGGAAAAACTCTGTTTTAAAGCGCTCTAGGTTTCTGTAGTGAGTAGCAACAGTAATGAACTGTTTATCAATGGGCATATCAATGGAGGTCTTTGCAATATCATCTTTGACACAGGAGCTAATGCTACCATCATTCGGAAAGATTTAACTCAACAATTTAAAGATAACCTCATTTGGACGCCATCCTGTGTTACCCTCCAGACTGCGTCTGGTGATAAAATCGATATAGATGGGAAGTTACACGTGAACATCACGTTTGGAAGTGTCACCTTCTATCACACGGCATATGTTGCAGATATTACAGATCCTTGCATACTCGAATTGGACTTTTTAAGGAAATACAAATTTTCCTTGGACTTCAAAAACAACAAACTGCTTTCAGCATCAGAGAGCACAACTATCCATCATGAGAAGGGATCCTCAGCTGGAAACGCCAACGTCTCCTCTGAAAGACCCTTCTCAGAAAGCTGCCGAAATCACACCAGGGTCGAAGAGAAACACCAGACTACCTGCTATTCTCCATCCCAGATACCTCATCGGTCGTGACCTTCGTCTGCCTTGTGATCTTTTGTTTGCGGATTTTGCATGCGGATGCGCCTTCATTGCCTGAGGAATACATGCAAGATCTCCAGGTCCGATTTGAAGTGATGCACAACTTTGCACGAGAACTTGTCAATTTGGCGACGGAAAGGATGAAGACCCGATACGACACGAGAGCTACTGGACATCGATTCAACGAAGGAGACAAGGTATGGTTGTGGAAACCGACTCGACGGAAAGGACTCTGGCCGAAACTACAGTCACCTTGGCTACAGTCCTCCGTACACAGCTCACCAAACTACAGTCTTCGTACACAGTCCTAAACAGCTTGAACGACGTCGTGGTTCGGATCCGTAAGTCATCGAACTCTAAGCATAAAAGTCGTTCATTACGACAGGTTAGCTCCTTACTATGGTCATACAACGTAGTATATCTAATGTAAATAATATAAAACCATGGTCCTTTTTGTTTCTAAATTTGATAGTATTTGATAGTATTTGATTTAGTATTTGATAATATTTGATTTAGTATTTAATAGTATTTGATATAGTATTTGATAATATTTGATTTAGTATTTGATAGTATTTGATTTGTTTTAAATTACTTATTGCCATTATTGTTTATGTTGTTTGTTATTGTAATGTAATGTTTATTATTGCAATGATGCCTTAGTTGTGAGTTTGGCTTCCTATCCATGGATTGTACTGTCCGGAACGTGCACTTTTGGGAATGGGGCAGTGTTACGGATTTTGTATTTACTGAGCTATTTTAGTAGAATTGTAATTAAAATTGTTTTATTTCCCCGTGTAATGCAGCGCGTGACGAGTTTTAAGCAAAAGCTACGCCGAAAATATGAAAATTCAAAAGCAAGCGCATTTAATCTTAATAAATAGATATCTCATAAGTGTACTCTTTTGCTTTCCAGGAACCTTGAGAAAATAAAAATTACCAGGACGACTAAAAGGCTTTAAGGGGACGGCGGACTTTAAAAATTAGTTTTTTAAGCTTTTGCGTTTTCAACAAGAAATTTTATGCATATACATATTATAACATCAGTTTATAAAATATATGTTCAAAATTTCAATTTATTTTAAATTAAAAGTTTTTAAAACAAATAATTAATTATTTTAATTAAAGATTTAAAATGCTCCTTGCGCTCTCATTTTCAATATTTTTTCCTATATTTTTCCTTTAAGTTAGTTATAAAGACTTTATAAAAGTTTCTGTGTATCCTTTATTAAATATGATGGATCGGATGTTTTTAAAAAGGATTTTTGTGAATTTATATCTAGTTTTCGGAAAAATATCACCTTTTGTTAAGCATTATCACAAGTTTAAACTTCTTAATAACCTCATATCAAAAATGCATACACAGATCTACTGTAACATATAAAAGATAGTTGCTTCTAAGTATCATTCATTTTTAACTAAAAATGTGTCACATGGAGCATTTTCAAAACATACGGATTGCGAAAACATTTGTTTTGACAAAACCGGGATTAAAGCTTTTGTTCAAACTTACCTTTAATACATGGTGATGAGAAACAGCAAATTAATACAATATGAATTTACGACAATTAACTTGATATAAAAAACGATAAGACTGAACGTATAAGCAAATTAACTTAATATAGTAATTTATTATATGAAAGATGAATTTGTAAGTTGAATTTGTAAACACTAAATAACATTTTCCCAAGCAGCTAAACTTCTCTTTTTGCTTTGGTTAAAGCGACGCTGATCACGCTTTTTGCAACGAGTAGAGAAAACGAGTTTGTTTTCTTCTGTTGTACGCATATAGTTAAATTCATAGTTGTCAATACTCACATTTCTAGCCATTTTTTAGAAATAAACAAATACTTATGCATGCATACATACAGCTCTGAAGATAGAGCTATAGAATACGGTTGAATAACTTTCAAAAATGCTCCAAAACTGTGAACAGGGAAGCTATATAAATAAGAAACGTATTTTCTGCATTTCTCATACAGCAAAACTAATAAAGCGTTTTTTATAATTTAATCCGTTACAAAAATCACTCTTAAACTCTTCAAATGTTCATCAGGCTCAGCAGTAAATGTAAGCAACTTAAATAGCTACAATATTTACAATAGTTAGGTTTACATAACTAATCTGCCGTTTTTAATTGGTAGTTTGATTTGTCGCCAGGAAGAAATCTGTTATTGCTTGTTTTGACGAGAGAAATATTCCTGTCATTCTATACCTGCTTTCTGATTGTTTGAGCTATTCTTAGCACGGTCGCAAAGCAGCCCTTAATATTGTGAAGTAAAATATGGCTTCATTATTAATTACTTTTTCAACTTTATAAATATTACAAAATACTGCGGCTGATTTAAATCTGCAAAATATCTCTGGATAAGATGTGCAAAGTTTGAAGGGACAATAAAATATTTATTTACTAATTTAAATAATGTTTCATGCTTCTAGCTGACATGACTTCAAAAGAATGAAAACAATTTTAGAGATTTTTGCAAAATAAATGTTGATCTGCTGGTGATTAATGGATTATTTTTGAATCTTTCTTCTTCAACATTAATTTCTCCCTCCCTATCAATATTTGAATGTCGTTACTTAGTGTTAAGTATATAACAAATATATATTTGAATTATGCAACATTTTCAGATTATTATACTAAAAAGAACCTTTAAAACGTTAAACTGTAGTCCGTAACGTTAGTTGGATGAATGTTTCAGGTTTAAAGCGAAGAAACAATGCTTTAAAATTGCGCAAAATAGTATGAAAGCCTTTTATAAAAGTATCATTCTGTCTTCTTACGATTTAACATTAGATATCTTATAATGGCATGCTTATAACAGGATTTTTAATTTCATGTTACGAATGTCAAGCATCTGAAATCCATACTAAATGATGCATGCTCATTAAGACTGCATTATAAAAGTAGTTTAGTGGGTTTTACGAAAGACTTGTTTCTACTTCAAAATGAAATTTAAGAAAATTATCCTTTTCACCAGACTTTAAAATAAGAAAGTCTAAATAAAATAGACTGTAAGAACCAATATTCAATTTTTACTTACTGAGATATGTTCAGAGCCAGCGCCAGGCCAACGTGAGGCATTTAGTGTTTTCCATATGCTGAGAAATTGAGACGTCTCCTCACTTTGAGTCTGGATAATACGGAAGCCGGTGATATTAATGGCTCCAAATTCTTGGACGTCACTCTTCCAGTACTCATCCATCACCTGCGGACAAAGGCAAATTTTAATAAAAACTGGGAATCTTTTAATGCCCCTGTCTTTCAAAATTACAAAAATATACTTGTTTTCTGGCCATCCGAACCGTTAAAGAAACCTGTTTTCTTTTATATTTAATAGGTGTGCCCACTGACAATATCTTTGTTTCATTGGAAATATTTGTATTTAGCAAATGACATCTAAATTATGGAAGTAACAGATAAGATTTTATAGTACTTGCGTCCTCTTATGAAGATGCACATGGAACAAAACACATTATAACCCAAATTAAGGAAAAATCAGTTTAAAAGCATTCCTTAAGATAACAGCAAGAATTAAGAAAAAAAAATAATAACGGCTTCGGTACGTCTTTCAATAGAACACTGTAAGGAATCAGCCCTTCCTGGCTTACTTTATTTCCGGTTTATGCAAATTCATTAGCTACAAAAGAAATTAGTGATTTTAAGATACAAAACGTAATGTACAATCTCGCATATGTGTTTACTCGGAAAGCACCGTAATACTGACTTTATAGCAATGTATAAAATTGTATAAATTAACACTTCAATAATTTTACTTATGTTGAATCCTGCCATATTATATCTCGTGTCCCTTCATACAGTTAAAATTTCATACATATTTGTGATTCACTACTTTTGCATGCATTACAAATGATACATAAAATGTTGTTTCTTTCTTGTTCTAACTGCGGCATTATTTCTGGATTCTAATAATATTTCATTTTGTGAGAAATCTAATAATATTTCATTTTATGGAAGAAAAAGTTATTTTTAATAGTTGAAAAAGCAGCAATGATAACACTGTGTTTCTATGTTCAAACTGAATTACGAAATTAGTGATAGTTTTCTGATATTGCGTATAAACGAACTTTCTATATACATAACGTTTACATTTTGCAGAGTGCTAATAAACAAATATAGGAAGATAACCAGTGGTCCCAAACTCGTGATATTTCACTTTAATATTTGAGATTATTGAATTAAGATATCATGCGATATTCATCATATCGAATGAATTATTCGGTAAGTTTACATTTTCAGCATTTGTTGGCGGTTGGAAACCTTTATGCAGCAGTTTGTGATTAATTTCGTAACTTGCAAAGCGTACACTGCATGAATTATAGTATGAGTGTGAAGATAATTTTATTAGCTCTAAGTGATTGTAAAAGATAACTAGCACAATACAGTAAATGTAAATATCATTTTATGGTCATACTTTATTATCGCAATAACAGTATAAATATCATTTTATGGTAGTAATAGCCAGTCAGACTAAAGGAAATAAGGATTGAAGAGGTCTAAATAAGTATAAATGCAAGATGGAATGTGAAAACTGAATTCTAAATTTTCACATAAGCGATTTTTCAAACCTTTTTGTTGACTTTCCCTGCTTCTTGACATACATATAATGCATTGGGAAATGAGCTTAATAAAATAACAGATGGCATTTATGTCAGTTTATCAGGGAGTAGTTTTTGCATGTACTATAAATTATGTTAGACAATTAATTAGGGAAATCCTCTTACATGGTTCTCTTCTCCGATAAATCTCATAAAATGTAATGAGAGGATCTTGACGTGGTAAGTGAAGGTAAAAATGAAATACACAGCATACAAATAATAATATCCTTTTCTAAAACTTAATGGCCCAAACTTGTTTAGGGCACGTTTATGATCATGTAACCATGAACTGTCTGTTAGTGTATAGTTTTTTCATAAATGTTATTGAAAATAATAATAAAAAATGGGTTTCATATAAACTTACCGCGCATTCCTTATCTCGGGAGTTTTATTTTTGATTTAATATAAAGAACACAAAAATGCATCAATTAATGATTATTCTAGTCTTAAGACATTTCCCAAATATGCGGAATAAATCGATATTATGAATCGTTAAATAACCATCACAAACAACTAAATAAAATCATCAGTTCCAATTAATATATTTTCAAACTTTTCCCACAAAGAATAACTGTCTGGTGTTTACATGCTTATGTTAAGATTCCTTTTCCTGATGTAGGTTTAATCGCCTGTTTTGAGCGAAGCATTAACAAATAAAGAATATATCATTCAAGATCTGGCTTGAGAGCGGTATTTGGTTGTGCAAAAAATGGCATCTTTTTACATTAGGCATCTGGCTAGCAATATGTATAAAAGAAACTGCTATGGTCAATTTTTCTATGAAAAATTTTGAAATCGGAATTACTTTAGAAACAATAAAAGTGTTTACTACACATTATATTAAACGCTGGTTTTGCTTAAATTCGTGATCTGACAGCAAATGATTACTGATTATGGTTATAAAAGGAAAGCCGCCTGAAAACTATCTTTCCTTGCACGCATAAATTGTGCTCAGAAACGCTAGTCTGAATCTTCTTGTATGCGATTGACGGATACTTAGCAGAATACTAAGTATCCGTTTGTGTACGGCGTTTACAATTTTTTAGATATGCAGTAGTATTTTTTTATCATTACATTGTTATTTTATTAAATAACTTTCCCTTTTAAAAAGAAGCTAAATTTTCACCCATCAAAATTAAATATAAACAAATAAATAATCATTTCTTTTCCTAACATAATTGTTATGATGCTAGACTGCCTAGATTTTCTTAGTTAATTATAAAGCGATATTGCTAGATTTTCCACAATTAATTCTTATTTTTAATGTATCTGGAACTCACACTTTTATCCGCTAACCTAGCTATTTTATTAATTTAAGAGAACTTTGAATCAAGTTTATCTCAAAAAGTGAAATGGAGAGGTCTATGTTTATCACAACATCGCAATATTACGGTATTGTGCAGGAAGCGAACGTTGATTCCCCGTTAAGCAGGAAGGGAAGAAAACTAGCAGTTTCAGAGGGTAGACATTAAATGGATCCTCTACTCGGTTAGGAATGGAAACGAAACTTCAAATTGAAATTAGTAGTCTTAATAAAATATACGCATAAATTCAACTGAAGCCAATATGTTTATTTTAGTCGGCGTAATTGTTTTAAATATAGACATTACGGCCATAAATATAACAGAACATAACATGAGAATCTCATAACTGACGTAAGTTAAGAACAATATTTAACAAAATTGCTTGCATGCTTGAATATTTGTCTTCAGAAGTACAAACTGTTATATTTATAACTTGAATTTACGTATAAGTAATAGTCAGTATTTTAAAAGCTCCAAGTATCGATATCAGGTTCATATATGAAAACAAAGACAGATTTCAATCAAATTTCGGTAAGCGAAAACTGAAAGGAATGGCAAAAATTCGAACTGAAGACTTACTGTGTAAATGTAAAATAACTACTTCTATGTTTGTTAATATTAGTATCCTCTGATGAAAATGCACCGTATTTTTCAGTACTCTAAGAAACCATTTTCAGTGTGTCGTATTTTCGACTCATATCTAGTACAAAGAAAAAATTATCATTTTAAACTCTGGTGTAATAAAAGTTTTCCGGTTTACTGATATTTTGAAAAGTACTAATATCCGATATTTTAGCAATACTGGTAACATTAGAATAAAAAAAAGTATATCAAAAATTCTATGTATAAACGAAGTGTGAAAATGTATGTCTTGGCAAAAATTACACTTAGAGCCTATAAAAGATAGATAGAATTCAAGATTCTTGATAGACAACAATATTCAATGTAACATGAGAAATGTTTCCCTGTCAACCACTAGAAAATTTCATGAATCATATTTTAG
The DNA here is from genome assembly GCA_000611955.2 of Stegodyphus mimosarum. NCBI lineage: Eukaryota > Metazoa > Arthropoda > Arachnida > Araneae > Eresidae > Stegodyphus > Stegodyphus mimosarum. The sequence goes on from KK116614.1 coordinate 65,935, forward strand.
CCAAAATTAACAAACTCTATTCACTACTAACAACAGCGCATTTTATCTTTAAGAACAAGGAGTTTACACTCAGCATAATTTTTCAGTAATGATAAGTGAACTGCATACGATAAAACATGAAATAATATCGTTTCAATTTTATATAATTCCAAAATGAAAACTATGCGAATTTTCAAAATGAAATGTGCAGACAAAATTTTCTTTTCATCCAAGAATTTCTATTATTTTTAAGAAGACTAAGAAGGATTTTACCGTAGCTTATACAAAAAATATCGAACACTAAAACCCCATAAATGCGTTTAAAGCTTCTGGCACGCCGCCATAATCATGTAATATTTTTTTATTTTATGAACTGGGCTTTAAAAAGTAAACATTGCAGAAAAGCCACAATACTGTTGAAAAATATACATAGACTTAAAAGGAATGAAACGAAACTTAAAAATATCGAAACAGACTAAAAGTTGACTGTTGGCTTTAGAAAGGAAAAGCTTTTGTTTTTAAATTATGTCTTGAAGGGAAATCTTGTAAATTTTCTAGATTGATTATAATTGAAACAGAAAGTGAAATAAGTTTAATTTTATTTTAAATCCAGCATTGGTACTACAACTGAATGCACGCAAGTCTTTATGATAAAAAAGAGATATATTGTTAAAACCATGCTCATAGGCGAAAGCTTTCCGTAATGTGTTGTCCTCGTTTCTCGAAAAATCTAAAACTCTCAGTTTTATCGACCTAAAATGGAAGTTTTGTGAGGTTCATTTTTTAAATTCCTTGGCAAAACTTTTTAAAACATGTTCCATTTATCATAATGTCAAAATTTAAAGCTCTTAAAACTTTGAATCTAAAGCCCTAAAATTTTACAAGAATGCGGAAAACAAATGTAATACTATTAAAAATAACATAGATTTTTGAAGGGAAAAAAGTTTAGCGTTTTTCTTTTTAAATATATATTATTTGAAAGCCAAGAGTGACAGGCATTGCAGCAGCATATTTGCAAAGATAAAAACAGATTGATTATTAACATGCAATTATTTCATTGGATATACTGATTAATTACGTTTGGAATTCATTAATTTCTGATAAAATTATAGAATTTGAATGTTATTACGAACGTTTTCTACCCTAAGATATCATCCTGCAGTTTCTAGTAAGTAACATCATATAAGAAACGTTTTGGTGACAAACTGAAAAAGCATCGTTAATTGTTATTAAAATTCAAAAGAAAAAATGTCAAATGTGATTTGAAAGGTGTTCAGTATCAAACATTAGATTCCAGCAAATTATTTAGTAACATATTTCAGCACCTTCCTGAGGTGATGTTGTTCATGAAGAGCCGAAACTGATCAAAATCATCTACATATTTGTTTTTTAAATAAGAAAATCTTGGCGATTTTTAACTTTCGAAATTTTAAGAAAACGCTCAGAATGCAAACTGAACTCCTGTTCCTTAGTTTGTATAGTCAAATAAAATGTGAAGAATAGACATGTCCTTCTAAAATCTATAGTAACATTGATGAAACTTGGTGTTTAATTAATAATAATAAGTATGGTGCCTAGCTAAACTTGTGTTTAAAGTGTTGAAACTCAGAACAGGGTCTCTTAGCAGTAATTTTTAAGTCTTGGATGTAACCTATCCTTATAACTGCAACCAAATTTCAATAAGAAACTAAATCCGGGGTTTGGTTTGAGCAAACATATGGCCATGTGATAACGATAAAAAGATCTTCATAAAGTTTTCTGCTTTTCCCTGCATAATTGTGATGTATTTCATTTCCAAAAAAGTTCTTGCAAATTCATCTTAAAAGGTAGAGCAGGAGTTTAAACGGAAATATTCTTTATTATGCAAAAGTTAATTAAATGACGTAACTTTGCAGCACAGCTAAACTTTACCTCTTCCGAATTCTGAAACAAAAGCGTAATGCGAGTACCAGTTAGCATGTAAAGGAGTAATTTAAGAAAAGAAAGAAAACTGTCATTCTAGCTATAACTTCATTTTATATAAATATATTTTAACTTTTACTTTCAAAGATTTTAATCTTGAGCAGTAGTAACAACAACTTTAATAATGATTACCTAATTTTAGTTTCGTATTTTTAATTTGATTTATTTCTCTGGTCATTTGATTTATATCTACATTTAAAACTAATCTACACGGAGTAAATGATATATTTCGATTTTGTATTTTCGTCTATCAGAATTTAATGTTTCTGTAATAAATGAAGCCTATGATAACTTGTCGAAAATGCGAGTAATTCATACAATCTATATATCTGCAGCTTTGCACTGATTGAAAAATAGCATTATCAGCATCAAAAAGTGATTTATATATGATATTTTATCATTTGCAGGGTATAATAAATTAAATTAGGGATTTTCAATTTTAACAAATTTAGTTAATAATTAAACAGAGATTAAAAAGAAGTTTAGTTTAACACTTTCCTTCTTTTATTCATATACAAGCAAATAAATTAAAAGTTATAACAAAAATGTTTAAACATTGAATTTATGTTTATTATAGATTATTTCAAACTTCTGTTTTCGCTAAATGAACAATCATATAATATTTATGTTTAAGATTATTTATATACTATTTAAATATTTCTGAAAAATATTCGAATCTAATTTAGAGAAAGAAGAAAATAAAATTTATAAAAATTAAAAATTTAATTTATATTGATATAAAGGATTGACAGGAAATAAATCACTCTCCTTGAACTAAAAAATGAGCATTTGGTACTTAATGGCGAGATTCATAATCTACATCTGTTACTGCAGCGGCGCATCGAACGTCAAGCGTACCTTGTGTTGTTCTGCTAAAACTGATAGAAACATGTTTGTTTGCCACCGATTGGGATGACAAATATTAAGAAGACTATTATCATGACTAACATATCGCACCAACAGGGCTCATTCTTATACATAGTTCTTTTGAAAGGATGAGAACTTCTTAAACAATTCCAACCACCATAAAAAATGCTTGATAATTAAATCACATTCTATTTCCAGTTGAAGTTCCGCAATGGCAACTTCCTTCCTTCATAATTTTCTATGAAAACAATGTCACTTCTCATACTGCAGAAATAACAGGCAGACAGACAGAAAGAAAGAAAGAAGTACAGGGAACACCAAAACATCGCCATGGGCAAAACTAGTATCTCCCAACCGCACTATCTATCTATGAAAGTGCACCCTCACGGGGCACGCTAGCGCCATGCTCGGGCATTTGTTTATGTTGCAGCATTTATAATAGTTATATATTAATTATATATTAATATTACAGACAATATTGACATAAGATATACTATGCAACACACGGGTACTTTGCAATTACATGGATAAATACAATGGATAAATACAATAAGTATACAATGGATAAATACAATAAGTATACAATGGATAAATACAATTAGTCATTTAGAGATGTATATACATATTTCTTTTGTGTTTCGGTTGAGAGCTTTCTTGGGGTTGGGGGGAATGATTATGCTACGTGGTTCGTTGCTTGTTTGGTATTTTGTTACACGGTTCGCAGTTTATAAGTTCATTCTTAGCACGGTTTATATTTAAGCGCACAATTAATGAATTCATTTCATGGTACATAGTGTTCAGTGCGTAGTACTGGTGTATCTGTCACACAATGCACAGTATGAAGTAGTTCATAGTTCGTAGTTTGAGTAGATATAAGAAAAGTTACGATTATCTCGAAAAACGGAGGTACACTCATGTCCATAAATTAAGGATAATTCGGAGTCACGTGGAAATCGAACTCTAAAATAAATATATCACCTGTAAAATCACTACACACAACTTCAAGAACCATATGCAAATTTCAGGAAGTAACCAGATGACACCGATGCTACGTCACAACAAATATATAGGCATTCCCTGCTCCGCAAACTTAATTGCACTACAGGTCCTTCCCCCCGCAGAACCGAGGCCGAGGTTCAACCTCTTTCCCGGAACCTTGAGGGGTCGGCGCAACGCACCCAATTTGGGGCGTCACTGGTCGTCAATTTGCTACCCACCAGTCGCACGGGCAAGCCCGTCGCTGGGGGACATTACCCAGCATACCCAGGGCGAACCCCGGGCTACTAGAACCACCCAGCTCTAAGACATGCCAGAACCCCGGGCCGGCCAATAAGTGACCTTTCCGGAGTCCCCAGAACCACCAGGTTCATAATTTGTATACCCCCGTGGCCGAGACTGCCTAGGTACAGATCCTAGCCAGTAGCTTCGCAGAGTTCTCTACGTCGACCCCCGGGGGGGACACGTCACAATGACGAGAGTGTAAGAAAGTGATATATAAGGAATACAGGCAAAGAAGTAAAATTGTTCGCAGGCGCTTTATAAGCATTTCAGTGCAATAACCGAATAGTTATGACACAAATGACGCATTTGGATGATTTTTTACATGGCAGAATTATCGGCCGTCTGGAATGTGGGCGTACCCAACTGGAAGTATCAGACGAACTTGGAATTGCCCAAAGCGTCATTTCCAGGCTTTGGCAACGATTCCAAGATGATGGTAATGCGAGTAGACGTTACAGCACAGGTCGCCCCAGAGTTACAACGCCGAATGAGGACCGGTATTTAACAGTTATTGCCAAAAGGAACAGGCGGAGCACAGCCTCAGACCTGTCTCGTCAGCTCTCTTCAGCCACTGGTACGACAATTTCAAGGCAGACCGTGTACAGACGCTTAGGGCAGATTAGTCTATATGCTTGTAGACCTGTCACATACGTTCCACTTACAGCAACTCACTATCGCCTGCGGTTAGACTGGAGTAGAGGGCATGCATTGTGGACACCGAAACGGTGGGCTTATGTGATGTTTTCCGACGAGTCCAGGTTTAGCTTGCAGTCTCATTCTCGTCGGACTTTCATATGGAGAGCTCCAGGTACCCGTTACTACCAAGAAAACATCATTGAACGACACCGTTACGGTGGTGCAGGAGTGCTCGTTTGGGGTGGAATTATTCTGGGTTCCAGAACTGACCTCATGTTCAAATTGGAACCATGACAAGCCAAATCTATCGGGACGTCATTCTGGAACAATATGTACGTTTGTTTCGGGGCGCCATGGGCGAACAATTTGTGTTTATGGATGACAGCGCCCGTCCTCACCGTGCAAACATCGTAAGCGAATGCCTTCAATCGGAAGATATCAACCGTATAGACTGGCCAGCATTCTCACCGGACTTGAATCCAGTAGATTACGTGTGGGACGACAGTAGATTACTTGGCCGACGAGTTGCAGCCCGTCAACCTCCTCCGACATGTCTACGGGAACTTCGGAGAGCATTGTGTTTTGAGTGGTGTAATTTCCCCCAAGATCTGAACGATAATTTGAAACTCAGCATGCCTAGGCGTTGTACAGACTGTATTGCATCGTCTGGGAGACATACAATTCATTAACGATCATACCAACCTTGTAATATTGTTTTTTTGTAAATAGGTTTTTTTTGTAATTTGCTCCAGGGAGGAAAAATCGCTAATATTTTTTAATAATATCAAACATATAGCATTTTTTTTTTGCTCTTTACCTTTTGTTTAATAAATAAGCTTTACAATTAAGTCAAATTTGTTTTGCTTCTAACTCTTCCTTTGCCTGATTTTGCATTATCCTTAATTTATGGACATGAGTGTATTTAAGTGTGTTTTCTAATGTCACTCCTGCATAGTAAGAAGGTGAAGAGTGGACATTCGTATTGTTGCATTTTCTGAACTTGGAGAATTATTTCGCGTTGTATGCTATGGATGGCAGAGGTCCAGTCCTTGGCGTTGTAGGTGATCGATAATATTTTTGATGCTTTAAAAGACTTTACGGTGTTTAATGATGAATCTTCTAAATTCTATTCCAATGTCAGTGGGATGGCGAATGTGATGGGCCGACGTTAGCGGACACAAAAACATGTAAAGTTCAGGGTCTTCGTTTTCCCCACATATGCATCTATCCGACGTAGCCATATTCCGATCATAAAAATACTTGGGAAAGGGACCGTGACCCGAGATGTACTGGGTGAGAAAGTAGGTTGATATTGTGGTATTTTCGTCAGCCTTGGGCAGTAGTTAGAATGTACGTCGTCCTTGCGGTCCTTGTTCCCACTGACGTTGCCACTTTTCATTCTCCATTTGTTTTAGCTTGTACTTTAATGCTGATTTAGGCCATGGGATATGAATTTGGCATCCTGTTTATTCTAGTGCTGCCTGTTTTGCTAGGAAATCGGCCCTTTCATTGCCTTCACAAGCGTTGTGCCCTCTGGTCCATGACAGGACAAATTTCTTATTACTTGTGCTTATGATGTTTTGAATTTGCCGGGCTATTGGAGAATTTGTGTCCTGTTGTTTGATGGCATGTATGGAGGACTGACTGTCGGTGATTACATGGATAGTATCAGTATTTAACTCTCTAAGTTGCATAATGCTGTTTAGTATGGCTATGAGCTCTGCTTGATATACACTGTTTTGCGGCCTAAGGTGACCTTACCATTCGGAATGAAAACCTGTTTTTGTTTTTATGGTGACACCGCTTCCTACCTTATGTTGGATCTTTGATTCATCCGTGTATGCAGTAAATTCAGTTGATGGAGGTGGTTTGCCGAGGTTGCAACTGAGGTTGTGAAGACCCAGAGCGGAATGTGTTATGTTTCGGTGGCTTTTCTTTGTAGTCTTGTGGATTGAGAATGATGTCGTTGTACGTGGCAATTTTCTTGAGTTGCAGGATCATTGTGGACAGTGCTTCGATTTCTGTTTGAATTGGTAGTGGAGTCACCCCGGCTATAGTTTGCAGTGCATTGGTAGAGGTTGTTGAAAATGATCGGGTAATATTGATTAAGAAAGGTCGTTGAATTGAGTTAAGAGTCCGAATTTTTCTCGCTGTCATGGGAAAAGCCCAGATAGCAGCTCCGTAGGTGATTATTTTATTGATTACTGTGTTTAAAAGAATTTTCATAATGCGATGGTTAAGACCCCAGGAATATCCTTTCATAGTCCTTAATGCTTTTGCGATTTTGGCAGTGGTTAACTTCTTTTCCTGGAGATGCAGTATCCAATTAAATTTCTGATTTATGGTGAGTCCTAAGTACTTGATGGTCTTCACACATTTTACTTTGTTTCCAATTCGCAGCGTGGGGTTCCTGGTGATTGTTTGCCCTGGCTTGTGTATTAAGAGTGCATGCGATTTTATTTGTGATATTTGGAGTTTTATTGTATGACAAAGGTTGTTGAATATGTTAAGGGTGGTGCTGGAATTTCCCTTTAGTTGTCTTCGTGTTGATCCTTGAATTATGAAGGCGACATCGTCGGCGAAAGCAACAATCCGTGTGTGATTTGGCCACTGATGATCAACAATATTATTAAAGGTGTTGTTCCAGAGGTCCGCGCTTATACACGACCCTTGGGAACATCCTCAATTTTGTTTTCTGGTGATTGTGGTATTGTCGTGGATTACTACGCTTTGTCTGTTCTTGAGATAGTCCGTAATCATAAGGTACAGATTTTTTGGGCATTTCATCTCCCTGAGGGGCTGCTTGACAGCTGGCCACCAGAGAGAGTCAAATGCGTTTTCTAGGTCAAGACATAGGAGAGCCGAATGCATTTGATTGCTTTTGTTTGCTTGTATTTGAGAAATTGCTATATCTATTGCGTGAGTAGTTGAGCTTTTGGGTTTAAATCCATACTGATTGGTACTTATCCTATTATCTTTATATATATGGTATTTTATTCTATTGACCAATAGTCGTTCAAGAAGCTTTCCCATGGCTGGTAGCAGATTTATTGGTCGGTATGAGCGAGGGTCCTCTGTTTTTTTGTTTTTCTTAGAGAACAGGATGACTTGTCTCTGCTTGAAGCAATCCGGGAAGCAGTTGCATTTCAGCCATTTATTGTAAAGGTTTAGGAGTATTTCCGGGCTGACTTTACAGATTATCTTCAAAACTGGATTTGAAATCCCATCTGGTCCAGGTGCCCTCGCATTGTTAAGTGCTTTGACGAGTTACAACATTTCGCTCTTTGTAAATTGCCTGTCATCTGGGGTGTTTGGTGGATTGATGGACGTTCTTAATTCTCGTTGCTTTGGGGTGTCTTCGTCGCTGTTGTCCTGAGGGAACACATGGTCTAGAATGTTGTTTAAGGCTTTTGCCGCGACGTTGGAATTGTTGTGCGTATGGATACTATTTGAGGTGTGTATCTGCGTTGGCTTGAAACTCTTTGAAGTGGCCATTTTATAGAGTGCTCCGTAAGTATTCTGGTTATTGGTGCAAAAGGAGGTCCAAGATTTCAGTTTAGCTTCCGTGATTTTCTTCTTATAAATTGCCCTTTGCCTGTTGTATCCGGCCCACGCCGTTGTGCGATCTTCGTCGCTTGTGCGGGACTTTGGTCTTCGTCTTAGCGCTCTGGTTTTTTAGCGAGCTGCTTTCTTTGGTCCACCAGTTAGCTTTTGTTTCGTTGGTGGCTGACTTTAGTTTGAAGGACGCGTGGCTGCATTCTTGAATAAGTTGTGGGAAGCGCATTACATATCTATTGACATCTTCTTTGGATTTCGTCTGGGTGATGGTATGTAGAATGGATTGAACTTTTGGATTTAATATTTTGATATACATTTTCGCTGTGCTGCTACTAATTCGGAAGCGTTTCGTCTGTATGTTATCTATTTTCTGGGCAATTTCAAAGGTGATGTATTTGTGGTCGGAGAAAGAATCGTCTTCGCTGATCTTCCTGTTCTGGATTTTGTAAGTTAGATGGTGTGTACTGAGAGTCAGATCGGGCCATCCTCTTCCATTGATTGGGGTGAAAGTGGGTAAGTCCTCAGGGTCGTTGTGAAGAATTAGATTGTTTGAATAAATAAAGTCTTCCATTTCTGTTCCTCTTGGGGTGGTATGTGGATAACCCCATAGGCTGTTCTGCGCTTTAAAATCCCCATTGATCACGTGAGGGACGTTGTTATTGTGGAGAGTCATCTTTATTGCTTGGAGAGTGTTATAAATGTCTTCGATAGGCGACGCATAAGCGCTGGTAAGGTAGATTTGTGATTCTGATGTAGTAATGGATATGGTGACTACATCTCTGTGTGCCTTGATAATGAGTGGAGTCCAGGACTTATTGAATACGATGATGGCTGCTCTCGGGAACTGTGTAGTGTCCGAGTCGTGCCAGGATATGACGTTCCATGTTAGTGATAGGTTTCTTGGGCAACCTTGGTTGCAGTAAGGCTCTTGTACAAAAATTATGTCATGATATTGCTCGGATATGAATTGTATCAAATTATCGGTGGCTATCTTTGAACGCTGAAGTTTGACATGCAGAGTTGACTACTCATTGTATTGCATTCTGCTCTTGATTCTTCTTTGTAGGTTGCGCAATAGTTGACATAGGCGGGATGATCACATGAGTATTTGGTGCCATAATGCTTGTTGTTTATTTCGCAGTTTATGCAGTTGGGGCTATTAGATTTACATTCGCTCTCATGGTGTTTGCCGCCGCAGTAGCCACAGTGTCGATTATAGGTGCAATCCTTAGAGCGATGGCTAAACGGTTGACAGTGATAACATCTGTGGGCACCTATAAATTCTGTAATTGAGCTGGTGTGCCAGCCGAAATGAACGGTTCGTAGATTCATACATTTATGGAATGAAACAGTTTCACATTCTGCAATCCATTTGATTGTGTTGTATTTGTCCTTGAGTTCAAATAGAGGCTTGGAATTGGAGATGTTGCTGTTCGTAGCTTTTGCTAGTGCGGCGCTTAGTGCTTCAGCTGTTGTATCCGGCGGAATTTGGTGGATGGCGCACTTAGGGCTTCTTAGCTTTGGAACCTTTGTATGTATTAAATCAGTTGCTTTTACCGTCTGTTTAAGGAGGTTGTCTAGTTTAGTTACGTCATCCTGTGAGGTGCAAGGTATTGCAAGCCCACCTTGTTTTATCGGTACAATCTTTTTGATTTGAGTTTGAATATTTTCGATCGGGAAGATGTCTTGCAGTTTTTCTTGTAGTTTTGGCAAACTTCTGGCGTCCTTTGCAGAGATGAGAAGGACTGGCTCTTTTTTCTTTTGCCTCAGAACTTGCGCATAGGTTTCTTTGATGCTGGGTGCTTCATAGTTACCGCAATTGGTGATGTCCTTTGAAATTTCAGGGTATGGATAATTGGAGCAGCACCGTGAGTTGTTTACTACTGCTGCTGTTTCGGCGGTGCACGGCTGTTGTTCGCAGGATTCGGCGATTGCTGGAGTTTCATTTGCGTTGTTGCTGGCTAGATTATAGAGCGTTGAAAATAGAGATATTAGCTCTTCCCGGATAACATTGGGAATTACGTATCTGCAGCTGTAACGCGAATTTAAGAGCTTTATTCAGCGAGAGTAGATGCCAGAGGCAGATGCAGGTATTGACATGTGCGAGTTTGCTGATTGGGATGCTGCTTGCGACATAATGATGGAGGTGTTTTGGGCGGGAAGATGAGTGTCGTCACTGTGTTTGCGTGTGTGCGATATAGTGTTTGGCATAATCATACAGTTGCAAAACAATTGGATACTGACATACAATAAAATACAGTAAACAAACAAAAGTAAGTAAAGTATTAAAATAATAAGACCTCTTGGTGTGTAACAGAAAGAAAATTAATAACACAATAGGTCGCAGATAAGCTAGGATGCTAACTAGATTGCAAGTTTACAATGCTAGTGGCATAATAATGATTATAGAACGATGTAATTTAAAAAAATGGAATGATAAGTGACTACTATGAAGATTCAAATCAAGGCAACACTGTAAACAGTTAAATTTAGCTAAACAACAACAACAAATTACTGATCAAACTGCTAATGGTGGCAATACAGTAGACTAGTAGGAAGTATAGAAGTTACTGAATATAAGTAAATTATAACCTAAGTACCTGCTGAATGCGGATTACCACTGGGGTGGGTTGGAAAGGCCACAGATGATGTGGCAGGAGAATTAAAAAAGGAGCTTAACGAACTAATTAATTAAATGTGTTAGTGGGAGTTGTGGTAGAGAAGGAGGAAGGAGTAAAGAAATTGATGTGAGAATTGTATAGAGTTGTTAGCGCACTAGAGGAGTCAGAAATTGGAGAAATAAAGATTATATAATGCAACAAAATTAGAATTATATTAGGCGTATGCAGTAAGCTAGCGAATTATTGATTATACATTGCAGGAAATTAAAATTATATTAACGTGTAAAGCACAATAAATGGGAATTATGATACAAAAATAATGCAGAAGATTAAAGTTATAATGACAGAGATGCACAAAACTGGATAATTTTAATGGAAATACAGCGCACAAAATATTAATAATAATAATAGAAATAAAAAAGAATTAAAATAAATAAGACAATTTAAAGTAAATAAATAGAAAAATGCGATATATTTGTCAAATTAGTTGTAGCTGCAAAGTTTCAAACAGTAATGTCTTATCTAATTACAACTACATATCGGAGAAAAGGAAACTGCAACTTATCGCATTTCATCTCATGGATAGTCAGCATTGGTAGCACTGTAGTACCTGACTAAATACTTTGTAAATATTGCTTTAAAATTTACAGAAAATGCCACTATATGAATCAAATGTGTTTCGTAATGCATTTAGCTGACTTAAGTAAAAAAAGTAAAAGATTGTTTATACAGATATTATTAAATACTACATTAGATTCACTGAATATAAGCCTATACTAAGTTTAGGAAATGGCAGCATACTCACATACAATTAATACAAAGTATCCCTCTGTTTTGAACATAACATTCGTTTTAGAAAATGATTTTTAACATAGTATTAATTTCCGAATAACAATCATTCCTGTTCTTCTTTTTGATTTCTAGAATAAAATCTAAGCTTAAATTCTGCCGGATAAGCTGCGCAAGTTTACTTATGAACTTGCGTAAAAGCGATTTTTGAAAGAATGTCTTTATACCTGAAGAAAATATGTTTCTTTCATGCAGCTTAGCTCTGAAAAGTTTCAAGACCTCGATTGATATAATTCTTATGCATTTTTCAATATATAATAATCCTTGTTATAGTCAAAGTCTATCCATGGCTCCGAAACAATTTACAATAATATATTTATGCTTTATTTATACTTGTGGTCGAATTGGAGAGTTGCTTATTTATGTTCTAAAATTTTTCTACTGTCAGGTATGTTCCACAATATGCACTCCGTAAAGTCTTATTTAATTCTAGCACTTCAAGGGATTTTACGAGAGCTCATAAAGGTTAGAGATTCGTAAATCCTTGGGTTCACATAGTTTTATCTTAAAATATTTCGAGTTTTCTATTAATAATTATCATGATTTAAGAGAACTTCGAGTTCCCCATGCAAATTTACATCAGTAAACTGTGCCAATATTTATTGGCTTCATGTCATTGTATGTCAGCTGTGTTCTTTAATGTTTTATAAAATTAAACTCATTTCACTTAGAAAATGTATCTAAGGATGATCGAATAAGAAATAATTGTTCGAGCACAAAATTCGTAACCATTAGATAAAACCAAAATCTTTCGTATTTTTTTTAGCTTTGCAGTTGGCGCCTGTTTTGTATTTTCACCCTTGAACAGTTCTTCTAACTGGTTTATTGTGTTTTAATTAGATTTAGGACTTTTATCGCGCTTGAGAGCATCATTAAAATTTCCGCTTAACGTAATAAATACAAACTGACAGTAATTCCAATTCGGCACCAGCAGCTTGAGAGCATGCAGAAAAATTAGCAATTATATGACATAAAACGAATTAACTCCCTCACTGCACTGCTTTTAATGCTTTAGTTGCTATAAAATAAATTTGAGCAGAATGCTGGATTACATTATATTGAAGCAAAAAAACTGTAATACAATTAGCTGGCGCAATATAGACCTTCATAGAGTAAATTATTTTTATACATGCATCTTCACTCCTTAATATTATCTTTTATGACATAGTCAACACCGCTAATTGCTATAAAATGCACTGTTATATTATTAAAATATTTATTGAATAAATCAAATCTTGTTTTCTGAGAAGGTTAGTATTGTGGTTTAACGGTTTCAAGAAGTAAAAATCAACACACAAACATTAACATATTCAACATTAGAAAACTTTAACAAATTTTGAATTAATAAAGGTGTCCAGATGTTTTAATTATAAATCAATGCACTGCGTCATTGAAATCTTAAAAGGTCATACAAAATTTTAAAAAAATATGCTTCACTAAGCGGTCCTTCAAATCTAGTATAATTTGGTCTTTAATGCAATATTGGGAGCGCATCGAATGAAAAAAGAATGGAACGGAATACATATATTAATGCAGTTACATCCAGCATGAACGTAAGAAAGAAAAATGTTTGACTCGACATTCTCTTATTTATTCTTTCTCGTTACATTAGTTGGGAATTTTATTTAAAATGAAAACTTCTTAAGCGTAAATCTATTTCGTCTCTTAAGAACACATCACTAACAGGATTAAATGAGAGAGTTCTTATTAGCTTGAAGTATTATGACGGAACTTTTTAAAAATGAAATATGAAACATATTTTCTCTTCAGGAAAAATAGCAAGTTACATTTTATATGTGCTTAGAGCAAAATCAAACTATCTGTATGTAATAAAAGTAAATGAAAATTGCTCATTAAACTCGCATTAACTCAATCATACAAGAAAATTCTACATTACTGTTACTCTGATCATCTGGTCTTCTAATTTGAAATTCAAATGTATTTTTTTCAAGCAGGCTTTTAAATTTAATTGCACATGACACATGAAAATAAATCTACTTCCTCTGAGACATATTATCTTTTATAAAAGTGGTAGCCTTAGAGAGAAAGAATATTGGTGATGTACAGTACCATAATGTAATTGTGTTCTGAGAAATATCATCCACATGCACTTGGTAGTCATTTTAAGAAGGTGTTCGCAGTGACAGTAATTACGAAATTTCGTAGAGATGTGATGGAAATCGAAATAAAATTTGAAAACTCTCAACACGAGGAATTTATTATAAAATTATAATAATTCAGCAAATATATAATATGCTACCGATATTATTTTATTTAGAATTTTGTAAAATAAAGCAGAGGATTATGATTAAAATGCGTTTCCCTCAAAATGTGCTTGTATGCAAAATTAAGAGAATTTGCAAATTATGTCTAATTTTATGGAATGTATTGAGCTGAAGGTACTAATTATGCCGCAGAAGAATTATGCAAATTTTCAGAGTCGAATACGTAAGCTCACAGCTGCGTGTCTGCGGAGCTGTGATGTGTAGGGGATATAAATGCACGAGGAGTTTTCGGCTAGTTTTGTGCTCGTACTCCTTCACGACATTAGCCATGTTTCTGGCAAGAATTGGGTAAATTTTATAAGGTATCAGGTAACACGAGTAACCACGAACGCATGGATAACGGAATCAGATGGAAGATTGTCTGCTGGCATGCCGGTCACGAGCGCGGATGGCTACAGAGCTCAGTGTAACACCCAGTTTTGTCTACAATTTGTGAAAACAGTTTCAGGACACTGGATCCAGACTGAGAAGTATTTCACAAGGTCGTCCAAAATCCATAAAGCTGAATGAGGATTGTTATTTGGGACTTTCAGCGCAGCGACACAGGCCTGCTACAGCTTCACAGCTCTGAACTGTATACCGTAGTGTCATAGTCTAAAGTTGCCTTTAAGCTTCATCAGATAAGGCTGTAAGCCCGAAGACCCACTGTTTGCGTCCCGATCACGGCAGGGCTAAGACAGCGTGTTTAGCTTGATGCAGACAACATGCGCTTTGGAACAGTTTTCAGTGGAGCACCGTGCTTTCTACAGCTGAGTCGAGTTCAGCCTGGACACTGATTCTTGGCGTACCTGTATCTGGAGAGAACCCTGAAATACGATACCTTCCCTCCCTCATCAGGGAAAATGATTCTTGTGGTGATGGAGGTGTAATAGTTTGGTCAGGTATTACGCTGGACGGTCGCACAAACATGCATGTGATTGAAAAAATCTTCCTGACTGATTTGGAGTATAGAGAAGAGATTTTAGAAACCTATGTTCGACTTTTCAGGGTGCAGTTGTCCCTGGGTTCCTCTTAATGGACAACAACGCCTGTCCACATAGATCTCAGTTGGTCGACAATTATCTTGGATAGTGAAGATATTCGCCGCAAGGATGGGACACTCAGATCCCTCACACCTTAACTCTTATAGGGTATGTCTAGGAGAATCATGAGAAGGCAATTTCATATCACTATCACTCCCTGAGAGTCCTTCAGGAGATAGAAACTGTGTTGAAGCAGGAGTGAGTTCAATTGTCATAGGGACTTTCTCGACTGCCTCCTCTGTAGTACGTCGTCAGAATCTGTGAAAAAAGGCACCATACCCCATATTAGACTCGTTTTTAGTTCTGTATCACCACAGATTTTGGCCATCCCTGCACTATAATCTTTACTTTTAACCATACCTGTACAAAATAACTTTTGGAATGGTACACCACTTTCTCTGTTATAAATGTACGTTTATACCAAATACCATAAACATTTGTCCACAAGACTTTTAGAAATTCGACATAATGTGAAAAATCTTTTAATTTTGCAGACGAGTTTATCATTTTAAATCTTACTCATTTATTGGAAACCTCTAGATTTAGAACATCGCATACCATTAATATGCCTAGAGGGTGTAAAATAATAAAGATTTTCAAATATCATATCGCATTGTTTTCCGTCGAAGAACTTTAACAGTGAATTGTAATCTTTTATATTTTAGAGTAATTATCTTTTATTTTCACTTTGCTTTGCATACCAGATTTTGGATATTAATCTAGGATACGATGATATTTATTCAACTTGTTAATATGAAAATAATTTAATATGATAGGAAATGCAATAAAAATAAACGTTATTCCTACAGGTACTGAAAGACTAAATTCATTTAATCTCTAAGATAGTTCCAATATTATAGATATTACTTTCACTTTATTCAGATCACACAATACTGAAAATTATTGTTACACAAAATAACAATAATAAAACCATATGGAATACTATCAAAATTCTGACATTACGTATAAACCTTTTAATATGAACTGTATATTAACATCAGATGTTGCGTAAGAGATCAGAAATCGAAAACATTTCTTTTTTTAATATTACGTTTAAACAGTACTTGATACAATTTCCTTTCCTTAATCTCACAGTGAAACATTTAGTACATAATTTAACTCCATTCATGTATAATAACGTTCAGATTGAAATGATTTTAAAATCATTGTTTGCACTTTTAATATAATATTCAATAAGCGAAATTCTTTAATTTCTAAATCAAAGCGGATTACTCGAAATGCAAGAAAGAAACTTCATTCACATATTCATTCTACACATATGATTCAGGTTATAAAGTTTCTCAACGTAGTAAAAAGAATGTTATGTAAATAGCTTCAACACCGGAAATGGCAAGATTCTATAAATGTACGATCTCACTTTCTAAGCAGCTCTTGTAGAGCAAAGAGTCTAAATAGCAAAATATCCCTTACGTTTAAGTAAAAATAAAATATTTAAAAGTTAAGGTTTTTGAATACTTTAAAGAGAATAAGAGCTATCTATCTAATTATTCGAATTATTATTACGGTAAAGCAATGAGGACTGTATGCCTAGGAAAACGGATGTCTTCATGGAGGCTTTTGTAAAGGGAAACTCTCTTTTATTTACGTTATGAAAGTTATGGAAAACCTATGCAGCCAACTCGTTCACTGCGATTCTAATTCGGTCGAATTAAAAATAATTATTTGGCTAGATCTGCTCGCAAAATTCTCAAAGATGAGTAATTAATAGTTTCATGGGACCAGGTAGAAATTTAATAAAAAGTGTTAATTTATCCATCCATTTAACACCAATACAAGCAATTTTTGCTTTGTAATTGCGCTTTAAATTTCATAAACGAATTTTGCTTTGTTATTGCAGTGGCGAATAAAAGACATTAGCAAACTCATTTTCGACTAGTTCGGGGATATTTCCACTCATGTGTTTGGCATATTTTGTGCTTAATTCACTGGAGTATGCTCAGATATATTTTACGGAATGAAAATTTTCCTGTGTGAGGCCTATATAAGACTTGTAAGGTTTATTCTAATTAATAACAGTTATTTTAAGTTTATGCATCTTTCCTATTCCTTCTAGCTTCAGCTTACAATTTCCTACCAGAATGTATTTTCAGAAACGCAGTAAATGCAAATGAGTAAGAGCAGTACACTGGTGTGCAAAAATTAAGTAGGAAGTCGAAAAATTAGCATATCAGCTGAAAGAAGAGGCAGAGCGGACAGAAAGACCAATCAGGAGATTAAGTAAGGTGATGTACGGTAGCACATGCGCAGATATGCAGGTAGACGTAATGGGGGAGTGTCTGAGTAGTATAAAGCATGTTGTCGGTGTAAGATCAGTATTTCTGGCAAAGAGATTGCACGCCGTGTAGCAGTTAAAATCACACCGAGTTGCTGCCTCAGCGAGAAATGGCGAATAATCAATCTGTTAGACGATATCTCGATACTTTTACCCGAGGTCGAATCATTGGAAAGTTGGAGGAAGGCCGCAGGGTGACAGGTGTGGCTTCAGAGTTCGGAATTGCTCACAGCATCGTTTCACGACTTTGGAGACAATTTCAAACTACAGGAACAGCTATCCGGGGGTTTAGTAGTGGTCGTCCACGAGGAACCACACCCGCAGATGACCGGTATATTGCCTTACAGGCCAGAAGAAACAGGCGGCAGACAGCGGGAGAAATCGCTAGACACACGACACAGGCGACTGGACGACCGATATCGCGTTTTACCGTGGCCAGAAGACTGCACGGTGGTGGTCTGTTTGCACGACGCCCTGTACGGTGTGTACCTCTAACGCCTGCCCATCGGAGAAGGCGTTCTCTGTGGTGCCGGGAACACCGGAATTGGAGAGACAATGAATGGGGACGAGTACTCTTTACAGATGAGAGCAGATTTAGCCTGAGTTGCGATTCTGGACACATACACATCTGGACAGAGCGGGGAACATGCAATAACCCCTTCAACATCATCAAAAGGGACTGTTTTGGAGGTCGCGGAGTTCTCGTTCGAGCAGACATAATGCTTGGTAGCCGGACCGACCTTCATATCTCCCAAGGAGGTTCGTCACCTGGGACTGCTATTGTAACGAGGTTCTTCTTCCTTACATGCGTCTTTTCACAAGGGCTATGGGTCCTCAGTTCCTCTTCATGGACGACAACGCTCCACCTCATCGCACAATTACTGTCGAAGAGCTGTTGGAGAGTGAAGATATTGAACACATGGATTGGTCGGCAAGGTCTCTGGATCTAAATCCCGTCAAGCATGTACGGAACGTACAAGGGAGACCCGTGGCAGCACGTAACTTATCGCCAGTAATGATTCCGAAACTGCGATTGGTGCTACAAGAGGAACGAGCAGCAGTGTCTCAACAGCTCATTAACAACCACATATCCAGCATGCACAAATGATGTGAAACCTGCCTAGCAGTCAGGGGAGATCATATCCCCTATTAAAGTCCGGATGTTTCTTGCTGGAAACCCATCACAGGGATGTTTCGGCCTTCAGTCGCAATGTGCTCCATGCTACTTTTTCAATAAAGCTTCTTTTTATCCATCTTATTTCTCTTTTAGTAAGTGCTGCTTACATTACTCATGTCCTTACGTATTGGGGATCTTACGGTATTAAATGTGTTGATTTGGAAAGCTTTTGTACAAAATTTTATTGAAAAAACCGTCTCGTCCTTAATTTTTGCACACCAGTGTATTTAAGTCGATGCTTTCACTGACTTGTTAGAGAGCCCGAGTTCCTGACTAGCTTGCGTTTTCCTTTGGCTACCTAAGCTATTGATACGCTCGGCCATACTTTAGTTAGGCCATACTTTAGTTTAGTTACGCTCGGCCTAATGTTTGGCTTCGCCGACTTAATTACGATTTAGGGGCTAACTACTTAGAATCTTGATAGCTTCGGCTATACCTTTCAGTTAGCTTTAGATAACGTTTGGCGCCTGAATTTTTTCTTAACGAACCATGCTGCTAGATAGTGAAGATTTCACGTTGACCCCTCCAACCTTTTAATTCCCTCAACCACAACCAAACCCAATGGAGGGATTTTGATTTATCGTGGAAACGATGAGAGGGACAGTGAAGCCAGCAGCAACATTCGACGGCAAAGGTTCCGTGATGACTTTTCTGGAGCATCTGGACCTACATTTCACGTTATATCCTGTGATACAGCTGCAGAAAATTATCATCGCTACATCGAACTTAAAAGGCCAAGCTGTCAGCTGGTACAATAATATTGGTAAGAATTTGTTGGTGGATCCAGAATCCGAAACGTACGCTTGGGAAAATCTTTAAACATCGTTATTGAAAGCATTCCCAGTTGTGAAAGACCGTGCGAAGTTGGAGTCTGAATTATTTAGCAAATATAAGAACAACTTCAATGAATTAACAGACTTCATCTTAAGGAAGATCGACATTTCCAAATTATGATCTAGAAAAAGGTCCGGAAAGGAAATTACGGAAGCCATATTGCCACGGTCACTTCTGTCAATCCAGGACTTTCTTGAAGTCAGAAATCCGCAAATCCTGAAAAGGTTATTTGAATAACTAATAAATTTTCAGAGCAGGCGAACAGCCGAAAACGCGCCTACAAACACCTAGGAAGTATCCAAGATTTCACTCTCAGACGAAACCTCAGGGTCAACAGAATCCGTATCGGCAAGCAGGGAATTTTGCAAAACCAGAGATGAAAAAGAATGGTCAGTCCAAAGCATTGGGAAATTAAAAAATCTGCAAGAAGAGGCAAATAAGAAAAATTTAAACTAATCACAGTGAGCAAGATGAGGGCTAAAACCCCTTCTGGGAAGGAAAATCCCTCAGAAATCCAACTGAATACTGTAGTCGCACAAAATTTGGCTTTGCGAGAGGTCCATATATTGTTGAACGACGTCCTTACTACCGCCCTACTGGATACAGGGGCTCAACGCAGCTTTCTGTCCCCGAACTTCTTTAAAGAGCATTTCCGTCATTACAGATTATTTAAAAAAACGGGAAAACGGGTTATTGCCGCCCAAGGCAAACAGTGTGCCTGCATGGGAAAAGTAGGGCTGTGTGTGCAAATAAAGATCGAGGTGCAAAAGTGAATGTTTTAGTGGTAAAGAATTTGTTAACCGCAGTTATATTGGGGGTTGATTTCTTACCCGCAGCCAGCGCAAAAACTAATTTCAAAGATTATATCTTACAGGTCAAGATGGATAACATTGAAGAGGAAAAAATCGCAATGCCGGAATTACAAATGAGTCATCTTGAAGAAGGAGAAAGGGAGAAGATGGAAAATCTGGTAAGTCGGTTTTCCCAATTATTCGACGACAAACCTGGCTTCTGCCAGATCGTAACACACAGTATTGACACCGGTAGAGCGCCCCAAGTCCGGTCTAAGCCGTATTGGTATGATCCTGTGAAGGAAGATATTCTCGAGCAACACATTAAGAAAATGCTCGAGAACAAGATAATTACGCCAAGTACCAGCTCCCTATGCAATTCCAGTAGTTTTGTGTAAAAAGGAAAATGGATTGCCACCAGAAGATTCGAATTCGTGGTGATTCATCGTTCATTACGGCAAGTTAAATAGCATAACGAAATACTTCACATAGCCCCTCCCGATAATAGATGAAATTATAAGACAGATTCCTTCTATTAGATATATGACTACATTAGACCTGACATCAGGCTATTTTCAGACTGCAGTAAAACCCGATGATGTTGAGAAAACAGCTTTTATTACAACGTCAGGTGTGTATGTCTTTTTGAGAATGCCGTTTGGTGTAGGCGGAGCTCTGGCTACATTTCAAAATGTTATGGACATTGTTTTAACGCCAGTCTTAGGCAAAAGTACAGTCACCTATCCCGATGATATTATTGTTTCCAAAGAAACCATAGAAGAACACATTAAACATTTCGAGGAAATTTTTACATTATTAAATAAGGCGGCCTGAAAATAAACCCAAAGAAGTGCAAACTTGCAGCCAAGGAAATGAGGTACCACGGCTATAAAATCTCGAAAAAAGCTACTGAAACGGATAATACCAAAATATTAGAGATTAAAATTTATCCACCTCCAAATACGGCCAAGAAATTATCTTCCTTTTTTGAATGTGTTCTTATTATAGAGTTTTCGTAAAGATTTTGCAAAAATAGTGGAACCATTCTTGGTTCTTAAACGAAAAAAGACTAGGTTCACATGGACAGCTAAGGCGAACACGGCGTTTGAAGAATTGAAACACGCCTTAATTAACGCCCCCTGTTCTTAAATTCTCGGAAGGGGATTAAAATTTAGAAATTGCAGCAGACGCGTCAGACTACGTAGTTGGCGCAGTTCTTTTCCAAACTGACAGTCAATATCCTTTTCAGGAAAATGTTGAACCAAACTCAGCGTAATTATACCGAAACTGAACGGGAAACCATCGCGGTCTTATTACCGGTGCAAAAATTACGTGTTTATTTTGGAAGCTCTCCGATAACCGTGTACTCAGGTCATGCGGCAGTTCGTCGCTTATACTCGGGGAAAAATATTTCACACCGTCTTATACGTTGGACGTTAAAATTGCAAGAGTTTAAGAATGAAACACACTCCGGGAAAAGAAAACGTAGTTGCGGATGCCCCATCAAGAAAAAAGATCGACGACGAGGGAAGTACAATTAGATGTACGAAGCTAATTGCTAAACTAATTGAATACCGTGAAACAATAATTGCCGAATTAGAAACGGATCCGCAGTTCAAAGACATTTACGCATATCTGGAGGACCCGAAATTTTGAACATATAGTCTTAACGGCTATTCGCAAGAGAGCGGCCCATTATTAAATTATGTA
Organism: Stegodyphus mimosarum; assembly: GCA_000611955.2. Classification (NCBI taxonomy): domain Eukaryota; kingdom Metazoa; phylum Arthropoda; class Arachnida; order Araneae; family Eresidae; genus Stegodyphus; species Stegodyphus mimosarum. The sequence goes on from KK116614.1 coordinate 87,800, forward strand.
TAAGAAGCTATTTTACACAAAAACAGCCAACCATAATCAAGAGTTGCGGCCAGTGGTCCCAATAAGTCTATGCTTAAATATTTTAGAGGACCTTCATGATTCGAAAATACAAGAACATCTAGGGGTTAGAAAATATTTGCAAAAGGTCCGCGAAGCGGTGTGTTTTCCGCAGTTGCACAAAGTGGTGACGGCGTATGTCAGGTAATGTCACTTGTTAATTAATTAACGACGCTAATTACAACACTGCCGGGTACTTAAACAGCATAAAAACCACTTTCCCAAATGAATTGGTTGGCATTGATTTGCTCGGTCCCTACCCTAGAACAAAGATTAATAAAAACAGATACTTGTTAACCATTTTGGATCATTTCTCAAAATGGGTAGAAATAATTTCCCTTAAACGGGCTTCAGCAAAAACAGTAGCCCAGGTTTCATGGATCGTTTGTTATAGAAAGAATTAAACAGTTAACGTTTTATTTAAATGGGAGAAAATGATTAGCAAATAATGGCTAATGTTGACCAACTCAAGCCGTATTATAGTCGCACTTATTTCCAAGTTCTAAAAGATTTATTGCAGGATCCTGCCAATGTGCCAAGAACCGCGATATCTCCGTCACCGAGCGAGAACCCCCCAGTAACTAAAGGAAAACAAGCTGAGAGCACCGAAGAAAGTCCCGTAAAACGAACGCAGCAGTCACAAGTTTCAGGCTCAGCGAAAAAGAAGAGAACGAAAAAAAGAAAAGTTCCCCTACAGCAGAAGCAATTTCCGATGGGGAAGCGGAAAAAATCCATGGATAGTATTCCAGAAAAACGACCAACTCTAGAACACAAGCCAACCATTTCAAAAGAGGCCACAGAAACGTCGGAACGAAGAATCGCGAAAGGAAAAAGGACAGCCGACGTGGTAGTGGCCGTTTCAGCATACCAGAAACCCCAAGAGGAGGTTTAAAGATCCCCAGCAGCGAAGTCGGCCCCAGGAGCTAAAGAGAAGACCGAAGTTCCAGAATCCTCAACTGATCAGGAACTCAGCGCGTTTCACGGGCAAAGGAAAAAACGCAAGAGAATTCCGACGGAAGGGATAAACCAACCAAGCCGAAGGAGGAAACTGCAAGTACCGAAGTATCCTAACTTTGAGCTGTTTTGCTTGATTAGGATGGAGGAGTTTAGAAGAAAAAAAGTTAAGCTTTCTTTGATCGCTTATTTTGCATTAAAAGTTCAAATTATGTAATGTTGTTCAAAGTTGCTAAATGCTGTTTAAAACAAAAAGTTTGAATTCGGAAGGTGGCGAGAATTTCGTTGTAATTATCTTTTAAACAGAGAAGATTTTTGAATTCTCAAGTAGGAGAAACATTATTTTCTAAATACCTTTTTTGAGGATTCTTAAATTGCGAGAAACTAATTTGTGAATATTTTTAGTCGAAAGATTTCAGTTTAAAATGTGTTAACTTAAAGAACGATTGTAGCAAAAGTTTGTAAATTTTGTATAGCAACTATAACTAATGATGTAAAAGGAATTTTAAAATATTGGATGTTAAAATGTTGTATTGAATGTAGAAATGCTAATGTAAGCTGTAAAACTACTGTAAAATTAAAATAGTACAAATGTAAGTTTTGGCCGAAGCATGACTGTAAAATACTTTGCACAATAGATGAATAGAAAGAAAGTATAGATTGAATGTGTTTAAAGTTAGGCTCTCTAGTCTTTACTTGAGAATTTTAATTAAGTTCAATTTTAGTACATTAGAGGTAATTTTTTGTTTAAGCGATCTTCTGAGGTCTCGAATGTTAAGCTCCAACAAATCATAGCTGTTGTGTAGATGGTAGCATATATTCGCGGAAACACAACATTAACGCGCTTAATTCACTCAGAACAATTTCGGGAGAAAGTGGGGGAGGGGTGAAGGAGATTTAAACTTTGTGTGAATGTGAGCTGTTTGAGGGCTAAAATAGTTTCAATAAAGGTAGAGAGTGGTAAGGAAAATATAAATTCTGTGTGAAAGCTACCACTAACATTGTTTCCTTCCAGATAAGTTGGAAGGACGAAGACTGAATAGATTGTTCCAGAAAAGAAGCAGATGTTTGTCCCCAGTCAAATTGTAAAAATAGTGCATGCATTTTTCTTAGTTTTAGTCTAGTGTTAGAAATGTTTGTAAAGTTCACCGTAAATAGGAAAACTTTAATGATGAATTTCATTCTAGAAAGCACAGTTGCTACAAGTTTAAACTTTGATGTGAAAGAGATTTGTAGAATTTGCAATTGTGGGGTTATACTTATTTAATTCAGTGTTCAATCCTTGAACCCCACAAACACTAACAAGCGAATAACTGCTTAAGTGTGTTGACAGAGACGGAAGATTTAAAAAGTGTTAACTACCCTTTATTTCTCAGAATAAATACAATCAGTTCCTACTTCGGAACATACAGTAAAGCCTCCACTTGGGTTTGAACTTAAATAGTTATGAAATTAAACTAAACTAAGCTTAATTAAAGCTAACTGAAGATATAACCGAAGCTATCAAGATTCTAAGTAGTTGGCCCCTACATCTTAATTTAAGTCGGGGAAGCCAAACAAGGGCCTAAAGTATGGCGGAGCGTAGCAACAGCTAAGACAGACGTAGCAAAATGGCAAACGCGCGCTAGTCAGAAACTCAGACTCTCTCTCACGAAGCCGGTGAAACATCGACTTAAATACTATTCTTTACTCATTTGCATTAACTGCGTTTCTGAAATTGCATTCTGGTATGAAATTATAAGCTGAAACTAGAGTGATAAGAAGGATGCATAAACTTAAAATAACTGGTAATAAAATAAGAATAAACCTTGCCTTTTTTCCCAGTAGAATTTAACTACTCAAAGAATAAGGTTTCAGAACGGGCTTGTTTAAGATTGTAAATTCTACAAAACTCTTTTCTATCAAAGTTTAAACTTGTAGCGATAAAACGTTCTTGAATTCATCATTAAATCTTTTCCTGTTTAGAGCCAACTTTACAATAATTTCTAAATTTATACTAAAACTAAGGAAAATATAACAGATTTACAATTTGAATTACTATCTGCCTAAAGGGAGGGATGCCTTCGTGGAGGACTTTCTAAGGGGAACTGGCTCGTATACACGTTACACATGGAGAAAACCACGAAAACGCCCATGCAGCCAGCCCGTTCGCGGCATTCGAACCTCGAACCGAACTACCACTGAGTGAATTTGAGCGTGTTACTGTAGTGTTTCGGCGCACTACTCTACCACCTACACAACAATTACTATTTGTTAAAGCTTGACACTCAAGACCTTAGAAGACTCCTTAAACACCAAAACTACTTCTAGTGTGCTAAAATAAAACTTGAATTAATTTCTTAAGTAAAGCCTGGAGAGCCTAACTTTAAACACATTTAATCTATACTTTCTTTCAATTCATCTATTATACAAAGTATTTTACAGTCATACTTGACCAAAAATTACATTTGTACAAGTTTAATTGGTACTTACGTATTATGACGACTACCTAGATATCTCGCCAAATCCGGCGACCTTTGTATGTTATGCAGGTTAAGCCTAACATTGGTTATAAGCGGGATTTGAACCTGAGCCCTTCGGCACGGCAGTCGGCGACGCTAACCACTATACCTGTTGGGCGGCCATAAGAAAAGGTTAACCCTAATATAGGTTATAGAAGGCGCTGAAATAAAGAGTATTATCTCGCCCTAGTCCCGTATTTGCTATTACCACAGCTTTTTTTGCTACATTTACGCCTTTTGATGCTATTTTGAAAGCTATTTCCCGCCATTTTCCTTATCATTAACGTCAATATTTGCTTTTCACCAGTTTTAAGTAAGTTAACTATATTGTGCTGCCATCTGTTATTTAAAGTTAACACTAAATGCCTCTCAATTTTTTAAAAATTTGTACGCGTATTATGTATCAAAAATATAATTCATTTATAATTTGGTATATAATTTTTTTATATGTATACATATATATATATATATTCGGGATTTTAGTATTTTAAGTTTTTGTTCTTTTATAATTGGGGCTTTCATTTTTAAAAGAATTTAAATTAATTAGCTTTGATGAAGCTCTTTTATTTAATTTATAAACATAAACTAAAAAATGCCAATGAAGATTTTTATCTCCAAATGTCGCCAAGGTAGTCGTCATAGTACGTAAGTACCGTTTAATTTAACAGAAGTTTTAAAGCTAATATTAGCATTTCTACTTTTAATACAACATTTTAACACGCAATATTTTAAAATTCATTTTGCACCATTCTTTGTAGTTGCTATACAAAATTTACAAACTTTTGCTACAATCTTTAAGTTAACGCACTTTAGAAAGAAGTCTTTCGACTAAAATATTCACAAATTATTTTCTCGCAACTTGAGAATCCTCAAAAATGTATTTACAAAATAAATTCTCGCCAACTTGAGAATTCAAAAATCTTTTCTGTTTAAAAGATAATTACAACTACATTCCTGCAAATTTGCGAATTCAAATTTTTGCTTTAAAGAGCCTTTACCAACATTAAACAACATGCCATAAATCGAATTTTTCCATTCAAAATAGGAAAGAAGGAAAATTTTCACTTATCTTTTTTTTTCTAAACTCTTCCATCCTAATGAAGCAGAACTCCTCGAATGTCGGATACTTCAGAACTTGCGATCTTCTTTTTCGGCTTGGCTGGCTTGTTGCTTTCGTTGGCAGTCTTTTCGCTATTTTCCTTTATCAATGAATCGCGCCGACTTTCGGATGGGTTGAGGATTCTTGAAATCTGGTCTTCTCGTTAAGTAATGGGGCCGGCTTCTTTGCTGGGGATCTTTAAACCTCCTTTTGGGCCTCCTGGCATGCTGGAACGGCACCGCTTCTACGTCACCTGACCTTTTGTCTCTCGTGGTTATTCGCTTCGATGTTCCTGTGACTTCTTTTGAAGTGGATGCCTTGTTTTCCAGAGTTGGACGTTTTCTTGGAATAGTATCTATGGGTTTTTTCCGCTTTCCCATCGGAACTGGCTTCTGCTGTAGGGGAACCTTTCTTTTGTTCTCTTCATTCTCGCTGAGTCTGAACCTTGCGGCTTCTGCTGTGTTCGCTTCGTGGCACTTTCTTCAGTGTTCTCAGCTTCTTTTCTTTTGGTTTCTGGGGGATGCCTGTTAGCCGACGGCGACATTTACTTGTGGCTGACTCTGGCGGTCGTTGTTGTTGTGCCATGTCTTGAGAAGGTGCCTGCCGTGCCGGATTCAAAGATGCAAAAGATCTCCAAAGATTTTTATTTTATCTCGTTTGTAAAACGGCTTGATTTGGTGGATATTTGCCGTAAATGTTTCACCATTCTTGGCTTTTAAGACTACTACAGCATGGGTTACTTTTGCTATACTGTATGGCCCTTAGAACCGTGGGCAAAAGTTTGCTACTTTCTCTTCTGCCGCTGAAGAAAGTGAATGTTTCAGCTTAAGTACTTTATCCCCCACATTCTAAGTTACTTCCCGTCTTTCCATATCATAGTAAAGCTTTAGTTTTCTCTGTGATACTTCAGTGTTTTCCTTTGACTTCTTAATTAACTTTTGTATATCCGCCATTTGAACTTCAGAGGCCCTTTTTGAATATAAAACAAACAATTTGTCCAGTGAGGTTGTAATCTTCCTGCTAAAAATTAACTCAGCAGGAGTTTTGCCCGTCATGTCGTGTTTGGCGGTCATAAGGGCGAAAGCTAATTTATTGACATAGTTATCGGAGCTTATATGAAAATTTTTAACATAACTACGAATAATTTTATCTATGTTTCTGTTGACCCCGTCCGCTATATTTGATTGCGGCCGATGCGAGATCATTTTTAAATGACGCATGCCCAGTTTTTGATACATGTCTTCAAACATATTGCTTTTGAATTCAGGACCATTATCCGATGTAACTTTTAGGAGCACCGTATTTTAAAATATATTTATTTAAAATAGAATCAGTAGCTAATTTTCCAGAGGCTCCTTTTAGGGGAACAATTTCGGTCCATTTACTAGAATGGTCAACCATAACAAGGGGATACCGACTTTTACTGACTTTTCGGGAAAGGGCCCAATAAAGAGACGCCAATTATTTCATCTGGAAATTCTGATTTAATGCTATTTAGAAACCCGGGCGGAAATTAACATAATTAACTAGCTGGCATGTTGGGCAAGACTGGACATACGCCCTTCTTAACTTTTGTAGTTTAGGAAAATAAACTGCTCCGCGAACGCGTTGGATGGTTTTCTGAATGCCACCATGAGCTGCCAGGGGCTAATCATGCAGTTCCCGTAACATATTTAATCTAAGACTAGCTGAGATAACAAGTCGGAATTCCTTGTTGTTATTCGCAGTTTTCGTACAAAATAATAGACCATCTATCAGTTCTTAATGGGACGCCCTATTCCTTATCGCCACAATATCTTGGTGGCTAAAGTTTTCAGGATGTCTTAAATAATCATATATATTTTTAAATTCCGGATCCTTGCCCAGTTCCGTTATTACGGTCTCACAGGAATGTATCATATGGGATGTTAGCATTGACACTTTAATAGTATTACCTTCTTCATCTATTTTGATTGTTAATAGGGCATCTACTACGACATTTTCCTTTCCCGGCGTGTGTTTAATTATCAAATTATATTCTTGTAATTTAAGTGCCCATCTTATTAGTCTTGGCGATAGATTCTTTCCTGAATATAATCTAACGACCGTCGCATGAGCAAAGTAGACCATTAATGGAGAACTTCCAAAATAGACCCGGAACTTTTGTGCCGGTAACGGAACTTCAAGTGTTTCCCTTTCTGTCGCTGAATAATTTTTTGAGTATCATCTAAAGTAAGACTAAGGAATGCTACCGACTGCCCATATTGGGAAAGAACTGCTCCTACGGCATAATCAGAGGCATCTACCACGATTTCTAAGTTTTCATCATTTTCGGGAAATTTCAACACAGGGGCCTGCGTTAACGCTTGTTTTAATTTTTCAAAAGCGGTGTTAGCTTCGGCTGTCCACGAAAATCTTGCTTTCTTTCGTTTTAATTTTAATAACGGTTCGGCAACGCTGGCAAAAGAAAAGAAGATAGTTTTTTTGCTGTATTTGGCGAAAGATAATTCTTAATTGCAATTATTTTTGATTTGTCGGTTTCGATGCCTTTCTGGGAGATTTTACACCCCAAATAACGTAATTCCGTGGCTACGAATTTGCACTTTTCAGCATTAACTTTTAGACCGGCTTCATTTAACAATGAAACACTTCTTTTAAGTCTTTAATGTGTTGTTCTAAATTATCACTAATAACAATAATGTCATCTAAATAAATAAAAGTACTTTTCTCAAGGACGTGTCTTACAACAATGTCCATACAACGTTGAAATGTTGCTGGCGCGCCTGACTGGCCAAACGGCATACGCAACAACAATGCATAAATGCCAGACATAGTTATGAAAGCGGTCTTTCGTACATCTTCAGGTTTTACGCTGATTTGAAAATAACCCGAAGTTAAATCAAGTGTAGTCATGCATCTAGTGGAAGTTATGTTTCGCAAGATTTCCTCAATAATGGGTAATGGATAAACCGGATACTTAATAACGCTATTTAGTTTGCGGTAATCTACTGCAAAACGCCACCTTTTTGGGTGTGTAGCCGGATAATCATTATTCTTCTTACATATAACAATCGGGTTAGGATAACTACTGGAAATGGGCGTGATGATCTTTTTACTTAGCATATCTTTAATATGCCATTCTATAATTTTTTGTTTAGACTTGTCATAGCGGTAAGCCTTGTGGCGAACTGGCTGTGAATCTCTCGTATTTATTTCATGGTTAGTCACTTGCGTGAATCCGGGGATATCACTGAACATATTAGAAAACTCACCACTTGACGTAGGTTTTTTGCTCTTCAGTTGGCAGGTGTTCGAGGTTTATTGTGGGAGGATCTGTTTTTACTTCAGGCACCGTTTCATTCTTAGCTTAAGAGATGCTTGACTGAAATCTAGTGCTGCTTCAGACGCTGAAAGAAAATCTACTCCTAATATTATATTTGCTTGAAAATTTCTTACAATGAGGAACATAATTTTTACTTGCTCATCCTTAATGCGGATGTACAGTGGTACTTTACCTATACATTTGCACTTTTCTCCCCAGGCTGCTATCACCGTCGTATTGTAGATTCTATAACGACGAAAATATTAAAACAAATCTTCTGCCACAAAGCTACACTGAGCTCCTATATCCAGGAGGGCGGTGGGTGGAATATTGTTCACTAACACTTGAATCTTAGGAAGAAACTAAATTTTTCACAACAACTGTATTGAGCTTGACGGTAGAGGGATTTCCTTGGCCTTCGGATTTCCGTACCCTCCCGTCAGCAGAAATTAGTTTCAGTTTAAATAGTCTTTCTTTTTTCCGGGCCTTTCCTCTGGCCTTCAAGCTTTTTGTATGGCTTATTTTTGAACTGTCGAAGTTCGCTAGTTGTTTTTGAATATTCAGGTTTGTTTGACCACTGATTCGACTTGCTTCCGAAGCCGCGATCTTGCCTGTGCTGTGGCCTTGGCGCACAAAATTGACTTCGTTGGTCGTACTGGCGTCTTCCTTCAATGTCCGCCGTTCAGCTTTCGCACTGGATTGCGAGCTCAAATAATTTTTCCAGATTCGTCGGATTCCTTAATTGGATAAAGTCTTGTACCTGGGGAAGTAACCTAGGCAAAATTACTTGTATGATTTAAGGATACGGCCGGCTTCTATAGAGAAGTTTAATTAATCGTATTTTTCTTAAAATGAAGCTTGAGAGGTCCTCAATTCTTTGCTGGTATATGCTGAAGAATTCGCTTCTAATTTCGTACGATTTCTTGCTACTGGGAAGGCCTTTACTAAGGAGCTCTTAAATTTTTCATAAGTGTAGGCAGGATTTCCTGGTTGGCCGAAGAGACGTTTTCCGATGTACTTGAACCATCTAAGCGTGTGACCTTTCAAAGTGCTAGTAGCCAAATTGGACTCATGGCCAAATTGGACCAAATGAACGTTTTGGAACTCATGGACTGGATACAACATAAAGTGGTCATCTAATGTTTCCAAAAAGTTATTCACCGGTGAATTCCAATCGAAGCTCGCTGCTGGCTTCATTGATGGGCCGATAAGACGGCTTCATCAACTTCCTCTTCAAAGTCGGCCATAGGTCTTGTCCTTCGGGTGCACTATCAGAACTCGTATTCATTTTTTCCAGTTTTGCGAACATGATGTGTCCTGACTGGACAGTGAGTTGACTGCAAACTATGTCGTATGGAGTAGCAAAGACGACAAGATGAGTAGGGTTAAAATTACCCTTTATTTTTTTCTTCGTTTCACAGACGCTCCAGCACTCCGGGATACAAAGACCAACCACTTGTGGTCTGAACGTAAAAATATAAGACTACTAACTAAATAAAATTTAAATAAGATCTAACGTTTAGTATTTTACACAGATGGCTAACACTAAGACTGGCCTTTTAAATTACTACGTCGGTAGTACGCAGACTGCGGAAAACTACAATACGTCTTTAGCTTTCAAGAGGATTAAATGCCTCTGGGCTTAAATGGTGGACAGTAACTGATGGCAAGCTCACGTGAAGACTCGTGGTAAGATAATTCACTTTCTCTCCTTCTACTACGCTCTTAGCAAAAAGTCACAGCTTAAATACTTAAGCGTTAGGAAGTACAATTTCCATAAGTATATTCACGCGTTAATTCTGGCCGGAAGTGGAAAATAAGAGTTGAATACTAAAATTTTAAAATAAAATAAACGTTAGTGAAACTTAAGATCCTTACAAGCTTACAATTTCCTACCAGAATGTATTTTCAGAAACGCGGTTAATGCAAATGAGTAAGAATAGTATTTAAGTCGATTTTTTCATTGACTTCCTTAGAGAGCCCGAGTTCCTGACTAGCGCGCGTTTTCCTTTGGCTACCTCTTTCTAAGCTATTGCTACGCTCGGCCGTACTTTAGGCCTTTGTTTGACTTCGCCGACGTAATTAAGATTTAGGGGCCAACTACTTAGAATCTTGATAGCTTCCACTATACCTTTCAGTTTCCCTGAATTAAGCTAGTTAAGTTTAATTTCATAGTAATTTAAGTGTAAATCCAAGTGGAGGCTTTGCTGTACGCTTCATATTTGTTTTGAGAATAAAGGGTAGTTAACCCTTCTTAAGTCGTACGTCTCTGTTCACACGCTTAGCGATTATTCGCTTATTAAAGTTAGGGGTTTTAGATTATTAAACTGTGAAATAAGAAGGTAAAACCCCATAGACTCGATTCTATAATTACAGATTCTTCGCATCGCAATAATGCTAAAATTGCTGTCAGATTATCTTAAAAAAATTTTAGTTAGATGAATGTGTTAAGGATCAGTGTTTAGTGAAATGACATCCGAAGCTTCCACATATGCTGATGCGGTCAAAGATTTTATTCTCTTTCTCATTTAACTTATTATAGCTGCTAACTGCTCATCATACAACTTGTTCAACTTACTGTATTTTGCTTAGAAATACAAATACCTACATTCTGAACGTATATTTTCATAACTCTAGGCTATAAACTACTGGAGTTACGGTGTTACTAGATAATGAGATTTTTAACAAGTTTTCGGCAAACCTGCCCTACTAAATTTATATCTGAGTGATTTTGCGAATTTTGTGCCACTCCCTCATTTCCTTGTATTCAGTTTTGATGTTTATTTTTTTATATAGTGTAAAATATGCATATACTAAAATAATGTATCTGTTAATATTAATTCATAATAGATTATTAGGCTTAATATTAACATTTGCTAAAATTAACAGTTCTGATTGTGTAGGGCTTAAGCAAACTTACCTTCAAGTTTTCAGCACTAATTGCTGATATTTTCACGTGTGTGATTGATTGTTTTGTTTAATAATTTTCTTGATTTGTGGGGAGGCTTGTAATGTGTATAGCTGCTGTTGTAAATAAAATATGAATTAAGCGTAATATAAAAAATTTCGGAACCACCTCTAAATATCTCTCTCTTGAAATACCTATGTTTAGGACTTTGCTTTAAAATTGAAAGTAGGCAATTAAAATCCAGGCTATGTAAATATGAGATGAGAGCACATAAAACTGATTTAATGAAGCACATGTCTCACAATAGCATCTGAAAAAGTGAACAACATAAATCAAGAATTGAAACTTTCTGTATTTATTTTTACCATGCACCTATAAAAACAAATGCCTTCAAATTCACCACGCGAAATTTTACATTTACGCTGGGCAAGATGCATAATATTTATAAAGAACGTTATTTTACCCGGATTGCTAAAAATATAAGCAATTAAAATTAAAATTCACCGTTTCTCCTAATATTTAATGAGTCTACAGATATTTCACGTAAAGTTAACAGGTATTTTGTACTACTTAAAAGTAAAATAAAGCATCGGCACAGTTTATAAGCTGTAAGTGTTGAAAAATGAAAGTTGCACCAGATTTCTAAATATCAACACAAACAAATTTAACTATGAAAGAACTGTAAAATTCTAAAAGCTTTAAAACTATAAAGCAGTGATTCTCAACCTTTTTCTGTCTCGCGGCACGCTTTTAAAGATTTCAAAATTTGGCGGCGCACAAAGAAAAAGATAAGTTATTTACTTATCTATAATACACTATGTAAAATGGTTTATGATAATAATTTTGAATGTAAATAAAATAATATGTACTACAAAAACAGCAGTACGTTAATTAAGGGATTAATTACAAGTTAATAATAAGAATACATTTAATGAGAAATTTCAGCTTGATATTTTTTTGATAATTTCATTTATATTTGGTTGTAAAAATTACAATGCTACTCTCATATCGTTTTCTACATTTAACAGTCTCAATGTTTTTCTCGATTTTATGTTGGTTAATACTGAATATCCGAATTCACACAAATAAGATGTAGAAAACTGTAATAATACTTTTGAAGCATTTTCGGCCATCACGGGATAATCGCATCTAATGTTAATTCAAAATGAATTAATTTATTCTTCCGAATATTTTAAAATTAAATCTCGATTATTAGGAAGCGAAATTAATTCTCCCTCTTCATTCAAAGTTAATTCAAATACAGAAGCATTCGTTATCACAAATGGATTACGAGCACCATCAATTTTTTTAAATCTAAATTTGAGAAATAATGAATAATTTTCTCCTCTAATGTTGTCATATGGTCAATAACAATTTTATGAATAGTTTTATTAAAATATTTTGGGACTGACTCAGACTTTTTCAAATTGACTTCCTGAGCTTTATTCTTCCATAAAGTTATTTGTTTTTGGAGTCCCATCAGTTTATCTATTGAGTTTAATATATTTTCTTTCGGCCCATGCATACTTGGATTTACGTTATTAAAAATAACAAATATGTCTGATAGTAAGTTAATCTCCCATCTGAATCAATCAGAACTTCTCAATTTAAATTATGTAATGAACATCCGCGAAAATGCTCGGAATTGCGCTCTCTTTCAGAGCACAAAAATCGGCTTGGATACCACAAATGAGGCGCTTATTAATGTTTTAAAAACCGAATTTCGCCAATTCTCATGTGTACCTTTTACTAGGATTAAACCCATTATAATTTTTATTATATGCATTTCTATAATTTGGCGGCACACTTTAAGAACTTTGCGGCACATAAAAGTGCCGTGGTTGAGAATCACTGCTATAAAGGCTATTTCACTATAAAGGCTTTCATTAAAAATCAGAATCTGACGAAGTGAAATAACCTTAACAGTCAGAATAGAAAATTAACTGAAAAGCATTACAGCACAGTAAGAGCATGAAACAATGATATAAGAAAATAATCCGCCAGCTCAAAAAATAACTTAGACAGCATTAAGCGTGAGGGAGCACCTGATAATGTCAAAAAAAGTACGTGACCTTTAACGTCACATGCTACATTTTGCTACTTTTCGATCACTCTTCTCCTATTTTAACCCATATAAAACCGAAGCCTTCGCTAACCTGTATGCTTAAAGTACCGAAACGCCCGTCCTCGTCCATTAGCCGTCCTGTCCAATTCCTCCCCTTCCCTTCCATTAACGGACAAAGAAGTGTGAAGATTTCAAATGACATCCTTTCCAGTTTCTAACAAAGAAGCTTTCATTAGCTTTTAGGACACGTTATCTGCAATAAAATGTTACAACGCGCTTGGGAAAATTACACCTGCTATTGCAAACCTGAGGAAGAGGGAAGAAAGCAACATCGCAAAGATTTTCGGGCTGTTGTGGTCGTTTGAATGAAAGTCGTCTCGAGAGATTTGGCCTTCAAAGGGTTAAATAAAAAAATTCTGAGAAAACTGTTCTCTTACTGCTTGTTCTGAGCTCAGTGTTTCACTTATAAAATATCCTGGATTTTGTGTTAAATAATAATAAAAGATAAATAATCAAACAACACTTTCATTACAGGACAAAAGAACATGAAGAAATTTTTTTGTAAACATTTAGGTCAGCATATTATTTATTTATAATTTCATTAGTGCTAAAAATTTACTGTTAATGCCAAACCATGCAAATAATTGAAAAAAGGGAAATTACATCATTTCCGTTTTCTAAGACGTAATTGTACCTGGAGCCTTGGATAAGGAATCTGGTGCGCTACAGCTCGCCAATCTGAGATATCCGACACATGCTCATTGACGTTTGGAGAGTGTCAGGACCTGTTAGTTCGAACAATATTCTACACTAAAAGGAATTCAGCTACCATAGTATCACGATGAGGTAGAGAACTTTATAATCCAACAGAAGATGTGAGCCCGTAGCATTTTGAAATAGCCTTACTTGGGAACGTATAAACTCAAATACATACTTCTGCGCATTAACAGAAGACGTGTCATGGATATGAAGCTCGGTGCAGCTGTTTAGCACTATTATTCTCTAAACAAAAAAACTATCACGACGGAAACAATGTATTCATGGATATGCGATGTGAGGTTAGGTGTTCGAAATTCTGTTCGGTTGAACGTACACCCAGAACCATTAATAAATTGAATGTGGATTCTCCCGTGACGAGTACTTAGCCCCAGTCTTCTTGATTTAACGATGAAAATGTACTTTAAAGATTGTTCTTTGGTAAACACAGAAAATGGCACTCATTGTAAGGATCTTTCTTCATGAAGACCGTATCTTTTAAGCCTTAGATGGGTGTATTTGGGTAGCAGTGCTTGTTGAAATATTTGAAGTCAACAGTGAAGCAGCTGCGTAATGGTTTGTTCATGCAGACAGTGACAAATGTTGACAATGCTTGGAAATGCTGCAGTTACCTTGAAACAATTTTAATTAACAAGGCCTGTAGTTGTTCCCATGCTCAAAAAACTTTTAAATTCTTGAGAAAAAGATCTGTGAAGTATTCAATCCTCCGGAGGTTCTAAATGTATTTAATCTTCCTCTAGTCTACTGACCATTCTCGACTTTCGCTTCTATCTAAATGATGTCTTTGAGTCACAATTAATATCATAATAAACTATAAAATGTGTTACAATATGTAAAAAATGACGGTCAAAAGAAGTTTTCTGAATTAGCATCATTTTTACAATTCGAACGTTTGTAAGGTTTTAGTTAAACTAACCAAGTTTATTTTAATTTAAATCTTTTCTATCTCCTCTCTGCTTCAACTTCCTGTCAGAAGAAGCGCGCGTTTTTAGCTTATGCTAATTTTTGAAGTTCAGCCAAGCACTATTTAAGCCAGAGGTAGAAACCTCTCGGTGTGTGAGAGCTTTGCCTCAGATCACGGTCACGCTGCTCAACTTTCGCCTGACCAGCTAGCAGTTTAAATTTATAAGCCATAGTGCTTACTACGTGATTCCATTGTAAAATAAATTAAAGTGCGGTAGTATTTAGTATACCTTGCTACGCACCCTTTTCGGTAGAGGCCAACTTCCGCGAATTGCTCTGCGAAGCAAAGTTTAATTTAAGTTATATTTTAATTTATTTAAATTTATTTGATTGTTACGTTAAGACCCAAGTGCGGTCTTTTACTTTCTGTATCTCTCCCGAATTGGGAGGTTTGTATTTAATAGTAATTGAATAAAAGAGGATTTCAAATCCCTTTCACGTGCAGTTATTCTCCAGCCCAGCAGTTACATCAGAACATAGCGTACCTTCCGCTCCCTGTTCCAGTTCAGGACTTAGAATTTGAGGATAAGAACCCTTTACAGAATTTACCATGTTCTCAAAGAATACACACAGAATACTAAGTCCTGATACGTTCATGCAAAAATTAAAACATGTGATTATATATTTTAATTTTTTCAGACTATGAAATGTCTACTTTGCTGCTTGATTACGTATTTTCAGTACACCAGAAAATTTTACAGCTAGGGTAATTTAACTAAAAGAAGAGCATGCATTATTATTATTGTATTATACCAATTAATAATGAATTTGAAGGGACTGTATGAAACAAATAAATATAGATATCTACTGCAGTTTCCAGAAAGCAGCATGTTAAAAAAAAGAATAAATCAGATGTCATACAAATCAATTTCTCTGCTACTCATTCATTATGCCAAGAACTACTGTAAAAATAGATATGTCAGCAACAGACATTTTAGTTTCAAGCGTTTTTTCAAACGGGTATTTATTCCAAAATTTTAGTTCATTATATAATCTTTTAACAACAGTAGTTCCAGTACTGACCGGGAACGTAAGCATTTGCAATAATGAAACGAATATTGTTGCTTCGATACCTGATGGTAATAATACCTCCCACAACGAGACCTAAGTCTCAGTTTTAAAAGTCTTTAAATTTTATAATAATTTCTAGAAACCTTTAAAATCTCCCCTGAAAATATTCCTTTTCTTTCTATAGATTTTCTCTTGGATCAGAAATGTAAAACATGAATAAACTGATAAAAAAGAGAGCATATCTTCTATAATTTTGATCAAAAGTAATTAATTAAAATTACCATTTATACTGAAATTAATGCCTTTCAAATGTTTAAGAATGAAAGCACAAATTAATATCATTTATATACAGATACCTTTATGAAATGGAAATCATGCTCATAGATAAAAGTTCATGTTTAATCATATGTTTATAAAAGTGAAACAATATGAAAAAAAATATGAAAGAAAAATCTATTGTTGATTTATAAAGCCACAATGATCAGCCATTTGAATTTTAACCAGTATTTTTTCATATATAATATCTTTACTGATAAATTAGATCAAGAATATGACTTCGATTTAACACACAAATAAATCAGTTAATATGATTTCGATTCACAACTGATTTTGAATTTTACCCAAAATTCTGAAAATGAATAATCAGTATTTCCGATTTCTTTATACTTGGTTTCACTGGCAAATATAATCTCAAAATCAATTCTTCCAAATCATGTCATACTGCTTTCAGCATTTAATGAACATGCAACGGATTCCCCTTTGCTAATTTTAACTTGCTTCAATTGCTGTGACGGATAAGTTTAAAATATTCATGGTATTAATCTGATCTCTTTTATCTAGAGTTTTGCGTGCGTTCCACTTCACTGCAATTTTGCACAAAGCGATTATCTTTTCGTTTTGGACAATGATTTGGAAAATATTTCAGTAGTACTAACAACTGAAACACTTAAATTATTCTTTTTATTTTGAGTATTACAACTATATCTACTTTTGGAGTAATATATAAATTCCATATTGTCATTTATACATAATATATGTATTAACTTCCTAATGCAAGGCACAGAAATTGCTAGTTTAAGTGTTCATTTATCGTCTTAGGAACAAAATCATAAATGACCAAGAATTAGGGGGTTTAACATCCGACGTGTACAGTAGAAGTAACACTTAAAAATTATTCCTACCGCTTAAAAGTTTTCGAAGAATTCACATGATTGCTTAGATTTCCATGCTATTCACATTCATGTAATTTTTATTTAAAATATTGAGATTATTTAGTTATTCTAGTCACTAGTAAAATTACTATATTAATATCCTAAAATGTTAACTATAGCTGGATGTTCTTCCTGGAATTTGTTTGCTATATTCTGTTTCTTTAAAGCGGTGATTTCAGATTTCAGAAACTCCTAAAGAAATTACTTTTTGAAGTAAAATGAGCGCTTCGAAAGTATAGTTTTCTTCCTTACTTTGCGGGGATTTTACATACTCTTCTTTTTCCCAAAGCGTTTTGAGCTTAACTTAGATTTTCATGTTAGAGGTTGCTCAATATGTTTAATAAATATTTAGTTTTCCTTTGATATTTCGCTGAGAATTGATTGATTTACCTCACAGGATATAAAATACTAATAGGTAAAAACACCTAACAACCTTTTGAATCAATGTACTACGCTTGAAGTTTAAATAAAATTAAGCCCAGACATCAAAATGCAAGCGCAAAATGTAAGACATTTCACTATTTAATTTGAAAATATTCAGGATAGACAAAATATAAATGTTTGCTTGAATGATGTTTAACTTTTACGATTTAGAAATTAAAACAGCATTAAGACAGAATAAAATTTAAGTAACATAAAGAATATATGCTGACTGCTGCGAGATATAGATTTTAACTTGTTCAATAAAGCTATTATGATAATATAGTCAGACATCTTTAATATAACATTGCTTTATTGTTAGAACCTTTAGTATTTTTACTAATTTCCTTAGTTAACTTCTGTTTCATAATGGGATGTGTAATATGCGGTATAATTATGCACTTGTCTAATCTATATGGTTAGCATTTCTACAGCGTCTAAAGTTCTATATTTGATTGAAACTCATTCTCTTAAATCATTTGATATTCTAAGTCTTATAACCGATAATATAAGTTTTACCCTTCTGAAAAATCCTATCGTGCTATACAGGGCCTTATAATAAAAAAGTGCTTTTAGTCTTATTAAATGGGTAGGGAATTCCATAATTGTTTCTGTCAGCTGTAAATCATCTCAGTTATAAAAAAATGAATGTACATAAGTAAGCAAATAAACTTACCGTTTTTAGAAAAGAGAAATTTAGTAATAGGTACTGAAAACCAAACTGTTAGCAAAAAGGTGTAGAAGGAAATCTTAAGTAAAGAGAGTATATTAAAACATAATATTTTCCCATTACTTTTTTTTTCTGATTGAAATCTAGTCATTTTAGAATCAAAACATGGATCATCACAATACGTTCATGTTATTATATTTAATTTTTCTTAGGTATATAAGAAATAAACATATAATGAAAATATTTCATATCATTTATCAAGGAGGAGTAAAGTAAACCAAATGTGTTAGCTTATATGCAAATAAATTAATAAGGAATTTTCAATTTAATATCAAACTCGATTGTCTTTTGTGGGGTGAGTAATATATCACACACTAATTTCCTTGCATAATATAAATAATATTTTATTGTTTATTATAAACAATTTATAATTTCTACTGCCTCTAAATTCACTTAAAAGTTTGGTTGAAACTTATTAGTAAAGTAAAAGTTGCAAGAAAATTTGTAAGAGATAACAGTTTAAATATGTTTACCGTTGACAAGCTTAGATGTTCACTTAGAATGGTTTTAAGGAAACTTAACTAAAATGAATTAGCAAAATTATATTCCATTAACAAACACCTGATTTTTTGCGTCTAAAATTATATGATTCCAGTGAGATTAAGAGATGCTCTAACCTTAGTAATAACTTCAAGGTCGCTACCAAACTTCGAGCATCTTAACACAATGCTAGGAAACTTTTATCTCTTGGAATACGATAGAAATATTAATATCACACTTTATTACCAAATAGTATGATTTCATGATAATAAAGTAAAAAACGCACTCACCAGGCTAGTGAGAAGAAAATGATAATTTCTCCTTCCCATGTAAATGTCATGAACATGGTTCACTATTATGCTTTTTCCGTTCTCAGCACTGCAGTCAAGAATTATATATTTTCGGCTCTCAGGATCCGAACTTTCAATTTCTCGCAGAAATTCATTGGCGTCTGAGGCGTTCGTTATCCTCTTCACTATTCGGACATCCAGTTTATAGTCCTCGGTGGTCAGTTCGAAAATGTGTTGAAGTTTCAAAAGGCCTAGGAGAAGAAAAGTAATTTAAAGTAGACCCTTTTCTTTAAGGGAAAAAAGTTTTCTTCCTTAGAGATTGAAACTGCATTGTGTAACCGCACATACTGCTGCTCTTTTATTGTTACAGGAGGGACATTCGTTTCTATGTGAAAGAAAGTGAAATTGAAGTAGCAGCCATTTTCCACCTCTTTCGGAAAGCATCTTGATAGTAGCTTCTTTCGGTAGTTTTCTTTCACGCATCGTGCTAATGTAAATAATGTTTTCACACCTTTATTATAGCTATATGTGCACTTATTTGTTCAGCTTATTTTTAATAAGTATTTTAAAAATTAAAAAAAAACACATAATTAAACCAGGAAACGTATTAGTTTCATAGAAATTGAAGTAGAGAAATTCGGAATACTGAGATAGTTTGAATTCATCTTTGATTTAGGGTTTACTAGTGTTTCTTTGATTTTTAAACTGTCCCAACTAGACAACTGGAATACCTAACGAATATTAGTAGACTAACAATATACTGTTTGTATCTGTTAAATTATCAGAAAACTGCAAAAAGCTGAAAGTAATGAGCATCCAAACATCAGAAAGTTGTAATAACAAAAACCAAAATTAGTATAATGGAAGTAAAAGAAAGTCATATATAAGCCGCGTTGTCTCTGTTAATGAGCTTCTTCTAACTCTTATAATATGTACTAAAATGTGTGCAAAAATAACCATCTTTTTACACTGAATCATTTAAAAAAAGTAAAGAAGCTGCCAAATACATTTATTTAAATGCATACTTATTATAGAACACCATTATTTATCCATTATTTAGAAAACTTTTATAGGAGTAAATATTTGTAAAGTATTTTGGAAAATAAAAATGGAACGCTGAAGGTTGTATTTGAGGTGGGGAGTTTTATCTTTCCAGTTTATTAAGCAAAGAACTCCATCTCCAGATTCATTTAAACTTCACATCTGCAAGTAATGGAGTGTTTCTTTAGAGACGGTAAACGCCAGAAGTAATACTTCAGCTCTCTACTCACTCATTTATATTTATTCTGAAACACTCATGATAAAAAAAGTACCTGATGGACTTTTAAAAACTGTGATAAATCTCATTTCATGGGTTTAGCATGTGGGAAGTGAGGAAGTACACTGGGATTATAGAAAATGCTTTCTATGATTAAGATAAACGGCAAGCTTCCCTGCCAGCTGGTCTGTTGTTTGAAAGTTATTGTTTTTTGTTAGAGGTTTCATATACACACATTTATATGTAAACAAGAGTTTAAAAGTTTAGAATTAAGATTATCAGTTAACGAAGTCGCGGAATGTACACACGTGTTTATGAATACAAATTTTATAGAACATAACTTAATTTTAACGCATACATCTGGCAGATATATCAGGTACCTATAAATATACATATGCTTGTACAGAGAGAGAGAGAGAGTATATGTTAGATATTAGATATTCATCGTTTACAAGAAATATCTTTCAATTTGGAATGTTAAATTAATTTGGAGAAATATATGATTGATTCTATTCAATTGAAAGAAACGAGATTAGTCAAATTTGTTTCTGAAATCAAACAGTAAGTAATCAAACAATACTCTTGATAAAAATCATAGCAAAAATATAGTTCTAACTGTCAGAGTTTAAACTTTAATTTGAGCATTGCTTTACTTCTGGTAGCTTGTCTGTGGAGCTCACCAGCGGCCTCACGGTGAAGTCGATGACCACTGATAGTTCGGCCTGGCTTCAGTTCCACGCAAACGGCCTTGCTGCATGGATATTTTCTCGTTTTCACCAAGTATAACGTGGATATTAACCAATTCCACTTAGAAAGTCCTCCAAGAAGGCGCCTATCTCCCTTAGACAGGTAGCCCTAATCTATATTAGGCAGCTATATTAGGCATGGCTTACACGGTGTCTTGACCTTTAACACTCGGTCAAGGAAAAAGGTAATAAAAGTAAGTGTAGGCCCATTTTCAGGTAATTTAACTGAACATTTAATTGGAGACAAAATTTGTACAATTAAATTTTATAGACCTATGCCCTTTTGTCGCACAAAGAGCACTTCTTCCACGTGTCACTGACGTTAACTGTGGGAGACAAATATCCAGTTTATAGCGGCGGTTCTCCCACCCTATGCGGTAATCCAAGAGATCATAACAAATATGAAATGAAATAAAGTTGGGCATATATTTTCCTCATGCCTGACAGTAAAAATCACAATAGACGTTGAACGTAATAGTGCTTTGTAACCCCACTTATTGATAGGGATAAAATTTGGGGAAGGAGAGAGTAATTTTCGATATTCGTTCTGCCGTTTCATTTGGTTTGTTGATTGAAGAGTCATTCCAGGAGATTACCCCGCCGACTGCGAGGGGGGATGGAGAATGACTAATGAGCCTTCAACGAAATGCGTCAGGCTGTGAAGTAGACTGCAGTTAGAAAAGCCAAATGATTTACCCTGTGCCTCTCCGTTTGTGTCAGTTTCCATTAGTCAATGGTCAAACTCGTTTTGATTTCGTCGAATGTTTGGTTAACACCGGAACTTAATGTTTAACTGAAAGTCTAACTTTCCTGCGGCGTAGCTGGAAATCCGAATTGCTGTAAGTAAACTTCTGTGATGGATACAAAATGAATTTCATGGAATTTACTTGCGGAAGTAAATGGAATATTGATATTTTCGTGTTCTGTTAAATAAAAGGGTGGAACTACAATTCGATACCTGCGTACCTTTTCCCTATTATAGTAGTTTACTAGTTTAATTTAGATTAATCTTAAGATTTTTGGCGATGAGTTTTTATTTTAATTTTGTTTTGCATCATAGTTCTGTTTCAACTTTACGACTTTTTCTAGTAGTTTACTCCCTATTTGGATTTAGCTTAATCTTAGGAATATAGGCGATGAGATTTTGAACCTTCGTTCCATCTGAGTTTCTACGATACCCCTTTTTTAGCAGACTGCTTCCAGAAATGATCTAATTCAACAACGCAGTTTTACTTACGACTTTAATTTCTCGACCTCTTCATCCGCTTTGCAAAGAAGCATCTTTACCGCTTTTTCTACAATTCAATGAATTTCTCCGCACCGACTCCAACTAATTGAATCGATTTATATGTCCCCAGTTTTTCTCATAGTAGAAATATTTTTACATAGCGCGAATTAAAGCTAATCTTTCACACATTCGAACCGCTCTTTTTTTAGGTTTTATATATCAACCTTACATGAAAGTATTCATGAATTTTTATAACTTCATGTAAATCATTGTATATCTTTCTTGCAATTTTCGTAGCGTAGTTTTTTCTCTGGTTCCCTTTTCGCATTAGTTTTCATTGTTTATATGTCATTATGTATTCTGCTTTACTGATTTTTATTTTACTTTACCATGTTTTTAGCATTTAAGTTCCTTTTGAGAGTTGCGACTGTGGGTAGGGAAGAGATCTGAAACATTTGAGAGACCGTAAAAATGCGCTCCAAATGGAGAAAATATTTAAATTGTTTTGCGCTTTATCTCAAATGTCTAAGAGGAACGAAACCTACATTCGAAACTCAATGATCAACTAGGTACAAGGCTTCAAATCACTTTTCGCATGATAAGTTGTATTTGAAACGTTGAACTCGGGAGATCATTATTTACTTTTAAAATATTTTACTCGGGAGATCATCGTTTACTATCAAAATGTTTTGCATTTGTTTCATTCATGACTTACAATAGTCAAATGTTTACTAGTACTACCTTAGGGGAGTTTTGAAACTTTTTTCAAGATTCTAAATGTTTAGGACCTTCAAGATTTAAAATTTTGAATCTGAGAATTTTGAATCAGGATTTCGTCTACATAATTCAAAATATTCCAAATATTTTCAAACCAGCCTAACATCGCTTTAATGTGCTGTTATTCATGTTTATTTAAGCTGATATATGTAATGCAAAGTTAAAAAGTTTTTATGTTTCCGAAGTTTTTTCTCTGGGGCTTTGATTCGGAGTCTTGATTTTGATCGCATCGGGTCGTTTAGACCCAGCGTGCCTATTCGTGTTACTATTACGTAGTTGATTTGTGATAGTATAGAACGCGGTAGCCATGTTGCGTAATTTATCTTACAACGACGAAATTTTGCAAAAGTTATTAGATGTATCAACTGGAGCAGAATGAAATGAAGAAAATGAGGATGGAAGTGATCATGAATTTTTACTTCACATGAACCTGTTTCAGACAGTGACTTAAATTCTGAGAACGAGAGTGAGAATGACATAAATTTTTCATTGGAAAAAAAAATATCGGAAACGAAAAAAAAAGAAAAAAAGATGCAGTGTTTGCCCAGCGAAAAAGTAAAGGAAAACGAAAACGCGCTTCGCCGAATATGAAAAATATTTGTATTTGGGTCACACGAAAACACTTTCTCAATGTGCTGCTAACATTTGTTGTTGCGTTTGTTCTCGGTGTCTCTAGTGCTAATAAAGGAAGTAAGAATTACAGAGTAAGGATATACTATTTTTTTCCTATGCTAATATATAATAAGATTTTCTACTCATTTAGGAAATTTTATTTCGTTAAAGCATTTGCAGAAATTAAAAATTTCACAGTGCATAGTTGATCATGATATTCATTATTGGCATCCGTGTAACACATTTTCTGAACATCTATAATGTTTTCTTCAACGAACACGAATCGGATCTTTTAGGACCCAGCGCGCGAGCTCGTGTAACTCATATAAGTGGGCGTCCTCCCGGTATAAATTTAAAAAAAAATTTCTAAGACACCTGTTAGACTTCTTAAATTAATGCCCGCTTCACACATGGTACATAGAGCAGAATAAAAAATAATGTGACATTTATTTTCGGTTTGCATTTTAAAAAAGGAAATTTTTATATTAGGAAGGTAAATATAAATACGTTATATCAAAACAACAAACTGAATGGGAAGATGATATCCGTATCACATATGTAGAATAAAAATAACAATTCATCATATTAAATATATGGTTGGTGTGATACAAGCATATACACCTCATCAGAATATATTAGGTGACAATGTACAAATCAATATAAATTATCCAATTTAAATACGAATGATCAAAATTAATACACTATATGGGTTTCCAAAATTCCAAAAATGTTGCCTCGCGATTATTTCAACAAAAAATATGAAAGTTCCAAAGAAAATTTTGATTAAGTTATCTCTACTTTCAGCTCAAAAGGAGACATTCAGGACGTCAAAAGTGTCATCCGGGTAAGTAAATAGCGCTGTTCGGATGCTTCACATACGTTCTATGAGATTCAGAACAGGGAGAGACAAATCCACGAAATAACTCTAACGTATTTTCTTTGAAATCTCTCTTTCGAGTAGTTTCTTTCATTCATAAATAATGCCGAAATATGAATTTTACAGCACCGAACTTCTTTCTGTAAATAAGCCTGTTATAATAACTCTACCTCGTTATTAGGATAACAAGATTGATAAAAATGCGGAAACACCAGAGCAAATTATTATTAAAACATTGCCCATTTTATAGTTATTCCAGGTTCCGTAGGCCTGCTTCGATGGTTTTCATGTCATGATTTTACGAATTGAACACGTCTGGCCCATCTAGATGGGATTTCTTGCTCTCTAGCAAATAAACGTCTATAAAGATTCCCAGAGGAAAAACTATAATAAAATAAATCGTAAAAGCGTAAGTAAGGTCATCTAAAAAATGCTTATTACGCTCATTTAAATGAGCGTAAATACACTGGTGTGCAAAAATTAAGGACGAGATGGTTTTTTCAATATAACTTTGTACAAAAGCTTTCCAAATCAACACATTTAATACCGTAAGATCCCCAATACGTACGGACATGAGTAATGCAAGCAACACTTACTAAAAGAGAAATCAGAGGGATAAAAAGAAGCTTTATTGAAAAAGTAGCATGGAGCGCAATGCGACTGAAGGCCAAAACATCCCTGTGATGGGTGTCCAGCAAGAAACATCCGGTCTTTAATAGGGGATATGATATCCCCTGACTGCTAGGCAGGTTTCACATCATTTGTGCATGCTGGATATGTGGTTGTTAATGAGCTGTTGAGACACTGCTGCTCGTTCCTCTTGTAACACCAATCGCAGTTTCGGAATCATTACTGGCGATAAGTTACGTGCTGCCACGGGTCTCCCTAGTAAGTTCCGTACATGCTTGACGGGATCTAGATCCAGAGACCTTGCTGACCAATCCATGTGTTCAATATCTTCACTCTCCAATAGCTCTTCGACAGTAACTGTGCGATGAGGTGGAGCGTTGTCGTCCATGAAGAGGAACTGAGGACCCATAGCCCTTGTGAAAAGACGCATGTAAGGAAGAAGAACCTCGTTACAATAGCAGTCCCAGGTGACGAACCTCCTTGGGAGATATGAAGGTCGGTCCGGCTACCAAGCATTATGTCTGCTCGAACGAGAACTCCGCGACCTCCAAAACAGTCCCTTTTGATGATGTTGAAGGGGTTATTGCGTGTTCCCCGCTCTGTCCAGATGTGTATGTGTCTAGAATCGCAACTCAGACTAAATCTGCTCTCATCTGTAAAGAGTACTCGTCCCCATTCATTGTCTCTCCAATTCCGGTGTTCCCGGCACCACAGAGAACGCCTTCTCCGATGGGCAGGCGTTAGAGGTACACACCGTACAGGGCGTCGTGCAAACAGACCACCACCGTGCAGTCTTCTGGCCACGGTAAAACGCGATATCGGTCGTCCAGTCGCCTGTGTCGTGTGTCTAGCGATTTCTCCCGCTGTCTGCCGCCTGTTTCTTCTGGCCTGTAAGGCAATATACCGGTCATCTGCGGGTGTGGTTCCTCGTGGACGACCACTACTAAACCCCCGGATAGCTGTTCCTGTAGTTTGAAATTGTCTCCAAAGTCGTGAAACGATGCTGTGAGCAATTCCGAATTCTGCAACCACACTTGTCACACTGCGGCCTTCCTCCAACTTCCCAATGATTCGACCTCGGGTAAGAGCATCCAGATGTCGTTTAACAGATTGATTATTCGCCATTTCTCGCTGAGGCAGCAACTCGGTGTGATTTTAACTGCTATACGGCGTGCAATCTCTTTGCCAGAAATACTGATCTTACACCGACAACATGCTTTATACTACTCAGACACTCTCCCATTACGTCTACCTGCATATCTGCCCATGTGCTACCGTACATGACCTTACTTAATCTCCTGATTGGTCTTTCTGTCCGCTCTGCCTCTTCGTTCAGCTGATATGCTAATTTTTCGACTTCGTCCTTAATTTTTGCACACCAGTGTAATGCTCATTTAAGTGCATTGTACAAGTTCCTTTTTCAATTTTATGAATTTGATCTTAGAAGCGTTATTCAAATATCTAAAAACTGTTCAATTTCAACATGCAAATCTCATCCTGCTTTTTTTTAATAATCGAAAACCAATTTAGCATAGCAGGGCATATGTGTGATGTTTCATACTTGCAGATATATGAGGAGGCCGTAGAAATAGCCATTTTATCGAAACTTTTATTCCAAGAGTTATAAAATTTACACCTGCACATCGAGAACATTTTATATTTATTGCAATAGCAGTGGTTGAGGTTCCAGTGCCCTAAATGTTTCCAAATTTCACGAAGTTTGTTTTCTCAGTTTCCTAAAACTTCCTTAGTTAGAATGTTATTCAATTTCCATTGTTTCAACTAATTGTGCATCATATTCTTAAATTAATTTACAGAGACAGAACTAAATTTCATCTAAAAATATAAAACCTCTCTCATATTTAATGTTTTTGGATGTCTTATAATTTTGGCTTGCATTCCTGTTATATATTTATATGTAAAGCAAAATTTATTTGAAAGTTAAAAAATAAAAGGGAAAACTTAGTCTACCAAAAATAGTATACTAAAACATGTGCAAAAAATATCATTTTTAAGAGTTATTTCTCTCCCTGGGTAGAAACTAAGATTCAGTCCCTCTCTTTTACCTATTAAAAGGCATAATTTGAAATGATAGCATTAATTTTAGGAAAATCAACACGATAATAGCAGTGTAGGAGTTTTCCGAAAATACCAAGTAGATAGGAAAAAAAACAAACCGTGCACAATTTATGTTCTGTGACTTGAATACTCAGGAATTTTATGGCAAAAGTAATTCAATCAATTTTGAATAAATGAAAAATCAAGAGAAAGAAAAGTGGTTGACTGGAATATTGTTAACCGAAAAAGCTGAAAGAAGTGATAAAAACTGATTAGCCTTTGTTTATCATCCTTAGTGTCGCAGAAAACAAAATTCAGTTCAACGCAATAATTTTCTGTCTCATATTTATGAAATTTGCAATGTATAACACAAAATGAAAAACTTTAAAACTTTAATAAAATTATAAAATTTGAGAGTAAGATATTATTTGCAACAAATTATTCATTCAAAGCTATCGTCTAAGTAGAATAAAAAGTGTTGGAAAAATGCCTGAAAGGCGAAACGATGGACAAGCAGCACAAAAAGCAGGAAAATATTACCTGAAAATCCAAAAAAAGATAAATGATTCTAACGTTGAAACTTGTGAACACATCTAATGCCATTTTGAAAGAAGCAAAGTTCATATATTCTGTTTCTTGCTGCTTCACCTTTACATGTGCACAGAAACACAGCTATTTTATATTCTTTAAATATATACGTTAGATTTTGTAATTTGTTCTCTAGTATCATTTGTGCTTGTTATATATATATATATATATACATTGTATTAATTAAATATACTATTGTTTCTTATGAACTGGAAATTTTTTTTTTATTTTTAATAATTTTTGGTTTATTGATGTAAGAAGAGATGCTGAGGAAGTATAGTAGTAAAGCGACTCTGTAGTTCTGTTTAAAAGTAAAATTATAAAACATGGTGAAGAAACTAATGATAATTGTACTGTGACAATCAAAATTTACTGAAAGAGGGGGAAAAAGTCAGCTTAAATTTTATCCAAATAAAAAAAGATGGAATTTATAAAATGTTAATGAGTCAAAATTCGTAGTGGTAAAAAAATAAAGAAAAACTATTAAATCTTATTCAAAATATAAACTGCAGAAGAAACTGATTCAAAATGAATATTTTGTTTTCTGAGGTAAAGCTTTCGTGAAGAGAAAAACTACATTGCTTGATATTGAAAATGCAACACCAAGAAGGAGGAGTCAGAAAGTGACAAAATTTGGAAAAAAGACAGAGACAGCAAGCAGTAATAAGTGATCTTTATTTCAAAATGATAGCTAGAATACAGAGCGAGAACGGCGTCGGCTCAGTAGGATTATCTACAAAAAAAAAAGAAAACCTTATTTTAGTTTTCCGTATCTTATCGTGAGGTTACCATCCAATCGGAATAATGAAACTGATGTGTTTAAAGTAATTTTCACATCCAACTGAGACATACTGTGCAACTTCAAAGTGTCATAATATCAGCAGCGTGCAGGTTCTTTATCTTTCGAAAATGAAATAGTAGTTAATGACTGAGCTGGAATGTCATTTCATTGTATGCATGGAGATAAATTGGGAATACATACATAAATTGAATAAATGATGGGAAATGAAAATTAATCTAAATTTACTAAGTTTTTTTTTAAGCATTTTGGTTTTGAAAGGCCGCCCAGAGGAATAGTGGTTAGGGAAGCCTACTCAGATACCGAAGGGCCCAAGATGTAGGAGCACCACGGACAGCGATGCACGAAGAAACACGTCTAGGCATAGAGTCAATAAGAGTGCGGATGGTGTCCTGAGGGATGGCTCTCTATTCCCTTCAACCATTTGCCACAGTTCGTCTTCTAAATTAGGCAGGAGCAGAGTTTACAAACGGCGTCTAATCACATCCCACACATGTTCGATTAGTGACAGGTCAGGGGAGTACAGTGGCCAGAGAAGCATCTCCATACCTTGCAGAGCATGTTGGCAGATGCGAACACAGTGCGGTCGGGCGTTATCCTGCTGAAAAACTGCATTAACAAATTAAACAGTCCCTGAAGGTAGGGGATTGCCACCGGCCGTAGTACATTATTCAAGTATCGTTGGGCTGTCATAGTGCCCTGAATACGAACTAGAGCTGACCTAGAATCGTAGGCAATAGCGCCCCAAACCATTATGCCAAGTTGTCGCACGGTGGGGCGTTTCACAGTTACTGCCGGATTAGATCTGTCTCCACGTCGACACCACACACGTATGTCACTGGATAAACAGAAGCGTGACTCATCTGAGAACACGACGTTTTGCTATTCTGTCATCCACATCGCTCCAGTCCGGCACCATTCTAAACGTTGGCGTCTATGCTGTAGGGTCAATGGCAGTCTTCTTAACGGATGTCGTGAGTGCAGGCCACGTTCAACCAATCGACGGGAAATGGTTCTCGTCGACATGGGAACATCCAGGGTATTTTGCACATGCTGCAGAATCGCGGTACAAGTGACTTGCGGAACCGCCACAGCTTGTTGTTGGATGCGTCGATCCACGCCTGCTGACGTCCCTCTGGCTGCACTGCATCCCTCCTTCTTCCCACATTCCCTTGTTCCAATCATGTTCGCCATAGCCGATGCACCGTGCTCGCATGCATGTGGGTATCAGCTGCGATTTGACGTAAGGACCAAACCGCCCTTCTCTGTCCGATCACCATACCCCTCGTAAAATCGTCTATCTCCTGGAAGTGCCTTCGTTGAGGGCGGCCTGGCATTCTTTCCTATTACACGTATAATCAGGGACAAAAACCAATTTTCTTCGATAATTCGTCTGGCAGAAATAACGACACGAATATTGCCCATTCTGCACGTTCCTTCCCTTATATCTTACGTCACGTGCGTCGGAGAGCTGCGCATTTCACATCATTCGCATAACTCAGTGACATGCGTCTGTTCTAAAATTTGCATAAATTTCTGTCCACTCCTTCTTGGTGTTGCATTTTCAATGTCGAGCAGTGTAATTAACAAATAAGTATTTGAAATTTGAGGTAAAATTTCAATTAATTATTATTAATTTTAGAATGAATATATTAAGTCATTCTAGTATTAATACTAGAATGAATATATTAATTCATTCTGCCGTTAAAAATATTTTCGTCCCATTTTTTAAAAAAATATTTATGTTCAGCAAAAAATGGATATATACCTTTCTAACACTCTCGTATATGAATCCTTCGTACTTATCCTTTTTTCTAGAACTGAAATGTTTACAAAGGCTAAATTTAACTTAAACTGTTATAAATAGGAAAATCTGCGGAATTTTCTCAATATTTTCTGTGTCCAGCAAGAAATCCTAAGCATACCATAATAAAGAATTTATATTTCAAAATCTGAGAGTATTTTTTGCATTTCATTTTCGGATAACAAAGTAATGTAAACAAGAATGTGTCTAACGGTATTGGGTGCGTTGCCGTACAAATAGTAAATGGTCAAAATCTAGCACATGATTATTTTCAGTATGTTGTATAAGCATAAACATGAATTTTGACTTCACACGTGTATATAAATTTCGTTTCATTAATTGATGACATTACGATATGTTCTTATTTAAGAAAATAAACGAAGTATTTCAAAGTGCTTTTGCAATTTGTTTTACTAAAAAATAAGGGTTTCATCTTCTTGCAGTGTTAGTGTGCAATCCGAATGTTATAAATAACAAAATAATCCTTTTTAATTATTTATTTAGAAATATTTGTAACTTCAACATGGTCATCTTAGGTAAATTATCGTCTATAAATTATCGTTACAGATATATTTAAAGAAACTAATGTTACTTTAATAATGATATTTTAATGTTTTCACAATTTATCCTTTGTTTATGCAGTTTTATTAGGTACTAAATAAAAAACATTATTCCCAAATGATATCAATTTTAAAAGGACTTTTTCTAAGTAAGCCTTTAAATATTTCTTTAAGATATAAATTATATTTTAAATTGCGTTTAGAGTCATAAGGATTTTTTTTTAAGTAGGAGACGTGAAAAATGTGCAGTGTCCTCCGTGGGACTCGAGCATGGAACTCTCGAATACGCGCCGACAGTGCTGAAAGGTGGGAGAAAATACCTTGCATGTGTATTGTTAAAGTAGATATTCGCCAAAAATGCACATGAAGGAGATATTTAGCTCCACAAAAGGGGTACAGAAAACGATTCCTGACTAATTCGTTTGAGCTGTTGACTGCTTCCACTTACAGCCTTCATAGGTAAGATGCATATTGTAGAGTTCCGCTTTTTTGTAGCGATGCATGCTCGAAATTATCAAGAGAAATGACGATTTAAGCCAGCAGAACAAATTTATCTATAGCTCAAAAGGGCTTTGTACTACATTTCCGCGCACACGATTTATACACTCACGTTTGTGAAAATTGCAACACCATGAAGGACTTACGCGAGTGAGCTGAAATTTTCAGGAAATGCAAAGTAGCGCATGATATGCAAATGATTAGAATTGCAAATCCGTAGCGCATGCGTATGCTGAGCAGCGCCCTCTGAACGGCTGATGGATCCGAATAAATAGACGGCTGTAGCGAGGCGTGTATGGTTATCGGTGGTTATCTGCTAGTGGTAAACGTTAACTCAATCTGTACTTATGCCTCGTCGACGAAAGAGAGCGAGATTTGAACAACTTACAGAGTTTGAACGAGGGAGAATCATCGGCCTTCGTGAAGCTGGACTGTCGTATCGTGCAGTAGCCTCTCGTGTGCAGCGTAACAGCAGCACAGTGATGCGCGTTTGGAAGCAGTGGACGGACGAGTGTCGGACAACTCGGAAATCCGGGAGTGGACCCCGAAATGTGACGTCAGCTCGCGATGATAGACACCTGGTCCGCATGGCGCGGACGGACCGTACAGCTTCCTCTAGACAATTGGCAGCACTGTGGTCAATAGCTACAGGTGTTTCATTGTGTGCTTCATCAATTCGTAGACGTCTGCTGCAGTGTGGACTGCGCGCACGGACTCCTTTATACAGGATCCCCCTAACGCACGACCATCGCCGCCTGCGGCTACAATGGGCCAATCAGCATAGAGACTGGCGTGCTGATTGGCAGCATGTCGTGTTTTCTGACGAATCCCGCTTTAATTTGTGGTACCATGATGGCCGCATTCGTGTCAGACGCTATGCCGGTGAACGCCACCTTCCGGAGTGCATTATCGAACGCCACAGTGGACGAACACCCGGAGTTATGGTCTGGGGCGCCATAGCATATCATAGACGATCTCAATTGCTACGAATTGTGGGCAATCTGAACAGCAACCGGTATATCCGTGAAGTTCTACAGCCCGAAGCTGTTCCCTTCCTTCAAAGCTTGCCAGGCGCTGTATTTCAACAGGACAATGCCCGCCCTCATACTGCTCGGATTGTTAAATCCTTCTTTGCAGCGCAGCAGGTACAGCTTCTTCCTTGGCCTGCGTGTTCCCCGGATATGTCGCCAATTGAACATGTGTGGGATGTCATTGGTCGGCGTCTTGCTCGTGATCCTCGTCCTGTTGCGTCTGCAGACGAACTTTGGGTACGCGTACAAACGATATGGAATGCTCTTCCTCAGTCAGACATTCAAACTTTGTTTGACTCCATGCCACGTCGTGTAGCAGCACTTATTGCGGCGCGTGGTGGCCACACAAAATACTGATTCTGATCTCTTGTTCTTGTTTGTTTGCTTTGAACATTTAATCATTTATTTGTACCACTACCACTCAACTGTGTGTTAAATTGCATTCAATTATGACGATTCCTTCTTGGTGTTGCAATTTTCACAAATGTGAGTGTATTAAATCTGATTATTTTGTTCGCTCTATATGCTTTTGCGTTTTATTAGATATCTTTGAATCACTTATATGGCAATACTAACACCTTCCCATAACGATATTAATGGCATAAACCTTAACAAAACGTGATTCAAAGCATTATTTAGGATTATAGATAATTCTGTACTGATTAGGAATGTACTGTTACACTTTGGAAGACAAGTGGGAGAACTTATGTTGATTGGATTGTAGAAATTTATATTTGTTGCTCGGACTGGGGTTCAGATCCCAAATGTCACTTAATCGAAATGAACATGTGCACCCGAAAGAGGCTTTTGACTGGTAGAAAGTGAATGAAGTTTGATATTTCGAAGTGAAACCTGCCATCCAACCGGGATATTGGTTAGCAACGCTGACTGCCCGGAGAAGACGTGGATGTTTGTAAATGTGTACTACATATGCAGGATGGGGGCACTTAGAATGTACGAGGAGCCGAAAGGCCTTTTGAGAAGTTAGTTGTAG
>KK116614.1:121036-174074 GCA_000611955.2 Stegodyphus mimosarum
AGACCGTAGGGCCCGACCTCCCGAGTGCTCGTCTTAAAATTTGGTGGCAGAAGTGCGAAAAATCGTACATTCACCTATATGGCGCCCAAGGCTAAGGCTCTTGACAACGAAAGGCTCAGTTGTCCCTCCTTGCTACAATGAATTTCGTAGGCTTGTTCTGATATTAGACAAGCGAGATTGATAGCAACAGCAACAAGAAATGAAACCTTGTCTTTCTGTGTCAACTTG
This sequence comes from Stegodyphus mimosarum, assembly GCA_000611955.2. NCBI lineage: Eukaryota > Metazoa > Arthropoda > Arachnida > Araneae > Eresidae > Stegodyphus > Stegodyphus mimosarum. Next base: position 121,265 of record KK116614.1, read on the forward strand.
TAGTTGTGATAAAACAGAAATGCAAAATAAATAAAATAGCCTCTTAAAAATAATCCTAATGGGAAAACAAATGTAGACATCACCTGAAGTATTTACAAACTTTTCATGAAATTTTACAAGCTTAAGATCGCCGAACGAAATTGACACTATTGGTTCAAGAACACTGAATTTAAGAAATCAATCATTCTGAATGATTGACTATTTGTCTTTTACTTCTCCAAAAGCCCAGCGCAGTTTTGTCTCTCTTAGGAATTTCTTTAGAGTAATGATAAAAATGCTGACTACGTCTTTATTTTTTGTTACAAGACTTAACGTTCACGAAGCAATAATAAAGGAAGAAAATTGATAAAACGAACTACATTTATCATCACGCTCTGATTTCCTAATTGCCCTGGACTATTAGTACTTTAGGCGTTTACAAATTCTAACGCTAAGGCTCAGTGAAATCCACTCGTAAATCTCTTAGATCTTTTTTTTTGCTTTCAGTTCCTTGTTTCTTACCTAACTTTTGACAACTGATAGAGTACAACCTGCATATCTGAGATTTACATTATTATATATTGTTTCAAAAATAAAATTATAACAGTAGCACCATTTTAAGTATATCCTGCTGCTTATGATTGAAATTATAAAATCATGCATGAATATGACTGGCTATAATGATCATAAACTCATTTCTAAACTTCTTTTATTTATTAATTTGATTATAAATCTTGTATATATTTTTTGTAACTTTTTGTTTCGGTGCTAAAAAATCTTAAGATTGCTGTCAATATTTATAATTTATTTGTAAAATTTTAGGTTTGTTTTATTCGTAAATATAATAAGGAATTACAACTATATGAATTATTTTAATACATAATTGCTAATTTTCAGAATATTTTCATTACTTTAACAAGGATCCAACGACTTTCGCTCTCCGATGTTTTCTTAGTAAATGAAACTTGGGTGTACTGTAAGAGGCAAATTGAGCCATTCAAATTTATTCTCGAAGGAGACCATTTCGTAACTTAAATGCGTCCATGTGTCTTTTAGAGCTGCCCTGATCAGTACAGCGATCGATTATACGAGTAATTTGCGAAGCTGGCTGCCGTACCCATGGGCTTAGGTTCAAATCCCTAAGATGGCATAGATGCTTCTAAGAGTATAGTGCCTGTGCGGCAAACGCTCAAAATAGTGGCGAGCCAAAATCCTCTCGAGGGTTATGGTGGTACGGAAAAAGGGTCGGAGACCTCTGGACCATCCCCAGGTTTCTCTCCAAAACTAGGCCGGAACTGCACAGTTAGTATCCTGAGACTATACCTGACCATTGACAAATCATTGGCGACATTTTATATTCAGCCTGCTTGTAACTGTATCTAATGGAAAAGTAGAAAAATATATCTTAAAGCTAAGTGGACTAAGTCTAACATGTGTCATAGGTTTTACAGTTATAAAGGCTTTTGAGCATAGATCACGTCAACAGCCTCCATAAGAATGCCAGCACCTAGCGAAGAGTTAGGTTTTAATTCGAATCGGGCCACTATCACAGTTGTCGTGACACCATTCATGCCGAGGCACCGTTATAAATGTAAAGTTTTCGCTTTCTTAGCTACAGTCTGAGTGAATTACAGAGCCTATATGCATGTCCATTCTATTTGTATAATTTTACAAACACCATTTTGTAGAACTCTAACTTGCAGAATGATGGTGCCATCTTTATTCTAAATCTTAAATAATAGTGGCAACAACCTTGTGTTGGCCGAGTAAGTTTTCTGAAGTTGGGGATGCTATAAACAAAACAGTAAGAATCTTAGCTATAGTAATAATGAGGAGTTTCTACAATAACGTAGTTATATAGCATGCAATACAGTACGCGAAATGATGTCCTTTTGTGTATTTACGAGCTTTCTTTAGAATGACATTTAAGTATTAGTTACAGTCACAAAACCTTACTTATTGCTATCGGCACTATAAAATCTAGATAGTATATAAATACCAGTTACATCTAAACGATATTTCATGCACAACACTCACAGTCCTTTTTACTAAAAAACGTTTTTAAACATATGTCACGTAGTACTCTATCAAAGATAATTCAGTATCGCCAATACGTATTTTTCAAATGGGCACTGGCATTGATAGTTACAGTGGTAATGTTTCTGCAAATTGCTTTTAAGCCCTAAAAGGACGACAAAATGCATCCCGCTTACCAACAAAAAAGCCATAAGTTTGCTTCGTTAAAATCGGATGTTACAGTTAAAAGCTAGACGTTTGAGAATCTGAATTTTTAATTAAATGTGGTGCAAAGGATGTAAAAGGTGGAACCAAAATAAGCATTATTTCCTGAAATAAGTACAATAACGTCCAAAAATAAGCATTATTCCATGTGTAATAGCGGATTTGCAAGTACAGTGAAACGATCTGCTTTAAAAATGGAAAATTTAAAATCGTCTACCATTAAAGTAATAAAAAGCGAAATGTTATTACGTTTGACCCATTTGAGGTCATACGGCCTCTACCCCTCATCAATAGTACTGGCACTGACAAAATGTAATTTTTTGCCTACAGATAATTCCGTTTTTTCCCTTTCTCCCTCCCTCTAATTTCGACTTTACGAGTGTAGACTATTGTATTAAAAAAATGAAGTTTAAAAAGCTGCAGGTGGTTAAAATTATGTGTTCTATTCCCATAAGACATTTCACCTTTTGGTAGAAAGAGGGGGGAAATACACAGTCCAGTCACATTAATGTGACCATCTGTCAAAAGCCAGAATAACCACCTTTCGTAGATCGGACTGCTGCGAGACGTGCAGGAAGAGAGTCACATAGGTCCCTGAAGGTGTTCTCTGGGATGTTGAGCCATGCCGACTCTAATGCCGTGGCCAGCTGCGCTAGATTACGCGGTTGAGGATCCATGGCGCGAACAACTCGATCGAGATGGCCCCACAGATGCTCGATTGGGTTTAAGTCAGGTGAGTTTGCTGGCCAGGGGAGGACGGTAAACTCATCCTGGTGCTCTTCGAACCACGCACGTACACTGGCAGCTGTATGGCACCTCGCATTGTCCTGCTGGAAGATGCCATCATCCTGAGGAAAAACAATGCGCATGTAGGGGTGAACATGGTCCGCAAGGACAGATGCGTACTTGTATTGATCCATTGTGCCTTCCACAATGATCAGTGAACCTAGAGAATGCCAGGAAAACATTCCCCAGACCATAATGCTCCCGCCTCCAGCTTGGACCGTTCCGGCAATGGTTGCAGGGTGGTTCCTTTCAGAGGTTTCACGCCTTATACGCCAACGTCCATCTGTCCGATGGAGCATAAAACGCGATTCATCCGAAAACGCAACCTGTCGCCACTCAGTGGACGTCCAGCTGCTGTACTGGCGTGCAAATTCTAGCCTTCGCCGTCGATGAACAGCAGTCAGCATAGGTGCACGAACCAGGCGTCTGCTTCGGAGGCCCAGACGCAGCAATGTTCGCTGAATAGTACTTTGGGAGACACTTTTGGTAGCCCCTTGGTTCATTTTGGTGGTCAGTTGCTCAACGGTAGCCCGTCTATCTGCCCGAACGCATCTCCGCAACCGTCGTTCGCCTCTGTCATCTATGGCCCGTGGTGCACCACATTTGCCACGTCGCTGATTTTGGACAGTCCCATTTTGCCATGCACGGTACACTTTTACCACGGCGGCACGCGAACAGTTCACAAACTCAGCCGTTTCGGAAATGCTTCCACCCTTGGCCCGAAAGCCAATGATCATGCCCTTTTGGAAGTCGGATAAATCGCTTCGTTTCTGCATTACGCCAACGATTGAAATGTTTTCCGAAGCCCTCACACACCCTTTATATACGCTCAACTGCACTGTGCTGCCACCTGCCTTCTGTGATTGGTTATTTAACTCTGACATGGAAAGTACGTGGTGGTCACATTAATGTGACTGGACTGTGTATATTTGTTTAGACTGCTAGATCAGCCTATAAATGATTATTAAATTTAAAGAATGATTAGACGTCTACAATAATGAGAAGAAATGTTTTAAGTTACAATTATTGGATCTAGGTTTGTGTGTACTTATGCATTCAAAAGTATGTAGATTAACCTGACAGATTTTAAACAGAACTGGCTAATAGTACATTTTGATAGACAGATAATTATGCTTACAAATATAAACACAAATTCACATACATAGCATTCCATGTACAGGAATTAGTACAATTTACATCCTGTTAACCGAGCTGTGGATTAAGTACGCCCTATTTAAAAAATACGTTTGCTAATTCAAGAATGGTGCAAAAATTAATATCAAAATGTGTCAGCGCACTATCTCCAGGAATGATAAAAAGAAAAACAACTGTGAAAGCAGATGGTATTATAGTTTTTTAGAGTTATTTTTATTCACAGCAGTACATAATTTAGCTGTTTTTAATTCAGAAGTATAAATATCACAGAATAAAAAACAAACGGTAATAACTGACTTTCAATAACATTGTTATTTTTTATAAATATTAATTATATATAAATTTATTATTTTAATACACTTTATTAATATAATTTATTGTTTTTTACTGATGTCTAAATTTCCATTTATCTACAATGGAAACCCTTTCTGCTTAAATATTGATTAAATTTACAAAACCATATAAATTTATTTTGTACACTAATCTATTTAAAAATCCAGGTAAATTCTGAACAGTAGCCTTCTGTGTATGGATTGTCTCTCTTTCCTGTGTTTTTTTATCGAGCCGAATAAATGAAGAATTTTAAATAACCGGGGAGGTTATCCTCTACATTATGCCAATAATCGGCTGAAGGTTTTATGATCTCTTGAATGTTTTATGACTACTTAAAATGTTTTTAAAAATTTTTTTAATTCTCTAAATTTCTGTAAAATATCCTAACTTTTGAAATTTTATTTGTAATTTTAGTTTTCAAAGAAATTCTCATCTGTAACTTTAATTCTGTGATATGTATTCTTACAATAAACTTAGAAGTTTTAACCTTTCGATCATTATTTTGTGAAACATTTGTAAGGTTTTAGTTAAACTAACAAAGTTCTATCCCTTCTCATTTTCAACTTCCCGTTAGAAGAAGCGCGCGTTTTAGCTTTATGCTAATTTGAAGTGGAGCCAAGTTCTATTTAAACCGGAGGTAGAAACCTCTCAGTGTGAGAGAGTTTTTAGTCTCAGATCACGATCACGCTATTCGACGTTCGCCTGACCAGCTAGCATTTAAATTCTAAGCCATAGTGCTTTTACGTGATTGCTTATTGAAATAATTCCAAGTGCGTCAGTATTAGTAAATCTTGCTACGCACCATTTAGTTTAGAGGCCAACCTCGCGTTATAGCTCTGCGAGCAACAACTACTTAATTTATATTTAGTTTTAGTTTAAATTTGATTGTTCATTTTAGACCCAAGTGTGGTCTTTACTTTCTGTATCCTTCCCGAGTTGGGAAGAGGTTGTACATAATAGCGATTTAATAAAAGAGGATTTTAAATCCCTTTCAAGTGCAGTTATTCTCCAACTTAATCACAGTATCCTACCACAGAACATAGCTGTATTCAGCTCCCTGTTCAAGATCAGGACTTTAAGCTGTTCACGAAGATGTTTGCCAAGAATATCAGTCAGTGAAACTCAGTCCTGACACATTGTACCAAAATGTAAAATTATAAAATTCACTTTAGCGTGTTTCTCTTCCATTTTGATCGTACCAAAAATCTATTAATTGTAAAATCTCTTATGCAAAGGAACTAGTAATTTAAATAAAGTAACATAATGTTTAATCCTTAAAACTGTTCTGAAAATCATAAATGTTGGTTGCCAATAACGGTAATTTTTATTCTGTTCGCAAAGAATTTTTCTAGCTCCTTTCAGCTTATTCCCCTTATACTGCTCGATATTACGCATACAAATCGGACAAAAAAATGTTACAGTTAACGTTTTGTGCCTAATAATTAAAAATTAATCATAAACCTTTAAGAATTCGGCTAAGTAATCGCAACTGGAAACTTCTACCTTATTTCTACGTTTTAGTATGAGCTTTTATTTTTTCGACAATAATTTAAATTTTAATTAAAGATCATCAACATTTGAAAAGATATTTGAGCCATTAACGGCTTCTTGTCAGTGCCAATGCATTCATTTTAAAGGGAATTTTTTAGACATTTGTACGGATATCAATTTCAGTGATCTATATATTCAGTAATCTATATGGAAATTTGAAAGAAATTAATAAATAGAAGAAGGTAAATTGATGCTTAATCTTGCGTACTTTGAGAAAGCCAAATTTATTCCAATGATCAATTTGTTCTTCTTGAACTACAATATAATGACTGCGAAAATATCCATAAAATCCCAGACGTCTTTATTTTAAATTACTTCAATTAAATTCGAATCAAAACGCGTGATCGATATGCACATTCACATGATTATTTATCTTTTTCTTTACCAACACTTCCTTAAAAGTTAATCAGTTAAATGGAAAAATATCCGTATTAACCCTCTTCATAAGTTAACTGCCCTCATAAATGTCAGGGAGAGAGACGAACTGTTCAATCGCCTTATCTTAGTGCCGGCTTTACCTCTCGCATCAATCATTAAGATTCGAACTGCCTCCATGACCTTCTTAAGGTTTTAGTAAGCCCCCCTTTGTTACGCCTGACAAATTACGGGTATAATGCCGGACATAAGACTTAGTGTTCCCCCCCCCCGACTGAGCTATTCCGCTTTGCTCTTTCTTTAACGATGCCCGACCATATTGACTTACTGCTGTGCCCTGGCCGGATCAGGAATGGCTATTTTTTTAGATGAGTTATTGAGTTGCTCATAGGATTTGGAAGGGTTCTACTGAAAAGGGGGCAATCCACAGTCAAAGAGAAATTGAAATGTATCAATCAATGCTACCGATGGCCTTATAATCCTCTTTTTTCATTGCTATTTTCTTTAATAAAGAATAAGTTACTCTGCATCATATATAATTTAACTTAGCTTTGAATATTTTCCAGAGCATTACTGTTTGATTCTCATAAGCAGTTTTAATTATACGATTATAATTCATTCAAAAATTTAGATGAAGTGTTTCTTACGAAATTTACGATGATAATTAGGTAGTTTTTATCACTTTTAACATATTGTTCAAACCCTTAAAATAATTCAAATTGATTACATGCTCAGGAAAAGTAACTATTTTGCATACACAAGGTAAATATTTGCAGTCTTGCAGAGCTTTTTAAAAACTTAGAAATTAGTCAATCCTTGAAATGTAAGCTTACTACCATTATTAGCACTATTACTAGAAATCAGTTTTAAATTGCATGCAAATACTTAAAAATAGAACTCAAGGAATTTCAAAGTGTATTGGAAATTTAAGGGAATCTGCATAAATTTTTTTAGTTAGATGTATTCATTCTAATAATTTAGGTAGAATTTCGATAAAAACGCAGCTTTAGAAGGGCAGATAGAAACCAAAAAGTTTACTAAACAATTTTTTTCCTCTTTCATGACATAAAGTTCGCGCAGAAGCAAGTAGATTTTAAGAAACATTCGCTCATATTCACGTTACATTCGAGGAAAACCACAACACCTCAAATGCAGCTGTCATTTAAGGTCGGATCGAACTACGAGTGGTCAGAGGTTTTATTGCTTGGCCACTGGTGGTTAGGGCTCTGAAGCAGTTTAGCGGGAACGAAAAAGCCCATTTTTTTTTTCGCACTGTTACCGAAAACGTTACTGAAGGTATGCCACATGGACGCGGACACTGCGCAGAATATGAAACTGTGCCATGAAGTTCGAACTAACATTCAGTCTCTGCTAACCATTATTGTCTCCCAAAGAGACTTTTTAAATAAAACTAAATGTGTCATGTATAAACATGGATTGAAAAGCTCTTTAATGAAATTTCTCATGTAGTTTCTTCTTTTCTTTACTTAAGCAATTTTCTTGTTCACACTGTTGTGTAAATTTTATTACATAGTAGAAAGTAGAATCATTATTATTTATTCTAAAAATTAGGATACTTATCGGTAAGTCCGGATCATATTTCTTTAGAGGTAAATTTTTGGTATTTATATCTCCCGTGATATTTTAGAAACCTTTACCTATTTTTTATCACATTTTTTTGTCTACAAAAGGAACTACTCTGTCCAAACTGATTTATTTTGATTTCTGATCTTTCTGAAATTCAATTTCGTTCTTTTTTCTTTACTTTAGTGGCTAAGCATTTAATTAATAACAGCAAGCAAATATAGCTTACAGAACTTGCTGTGGATGAAACCAAAAGCTGTAGCAAGAGATAAGCAGATATTTAACGAAATGTCGCAGATAATGTTTTGTCACCCAAAATCTATCATAGACAAACACGGCTGCCAATAATATCTTATCCGGGATAGCCAAATATATCAAAATAGTAGTTATTACAGTAGCCCATTAATTTTTTAAGTAAAATTTAAGAGCAAAAAATGATAATACACTTAAGCAACTTTAAATCTGCAAACAAATTTAATTACATAACCAAAAAACAACTTTTATTTTCCTTAATACTGTTGCGTGCGTACGGGTTCGTAATGGATTGAATGAACCAGTCTTTAAAAAGTTAACAAAATTTATTCTTTTCACAAGAAATAAAACAAAACACTGAAAGAAACACTGAATTTCCTCAGAGATATTCGTACTATATCACCGTATCTCAAACGTTAAGCAGAATTCAATTCAAAACAGATAAAGTTAATCCAATCTCACAGCGAATTCGCTACAATCAATCACAGCATTAAGTAAACAAACATTTCGCTTAAAACAGTTACAACTACAGCTGAGATGAGGTGTTTTAATTCGGCTTTTATAAGCCTTTTAATTATTTACTAGAATATTCTGGTAAAACCTCGATTTTTCTCGATATTTGTGGATGGCAACAATAATTACGATATATTTATTTTTGTAAATATTAAATGCACGCGCTCTTTTATTTTTACTTTTCCGACGTAGCTTTCTCTCCAAAAATCGTCTGCGTTGCATGGGAAAGTAAAGCAATTTTAATTACAATTCTAAATAAATAGCTAAATAAATAAGAAAACCGTAACAATACTAATATGCTTCTAGTATGTTAACTGATTGCTCTTCGTCAGTAAAATCGTGAGAAGAAGTAAAACATTTTAGCTTCAACAGTTTGTTGCCATTCAGGTTATAAGGTATTTCTTCCGCCTTCTTCACATGCTTTCGTGGTGTAGTGGTGAGCACGCTCGACGCGTAACCAAGAGGTCCGTGGTTCGATTCCCGGCTAAGGCATCGAACATTTTTCATGACTCCTGCTTCTAAATAACCTAATGACTCTACAACTGGCGCCCGAACTAAAAGGGTGGTGGATGATGATTCTCCACCACCGGGATTTGGCGATTGTGTCTCTTGAACCCAAGTCGCCCTTTAAAAGGGGGAGTATATAAGGAATTTCTCCCGCCTTCTTCGTATGCCTTCGTGGTGTAGTGGTCAGTACGCTCCACACGTAACCGAGAGGTCCGTGTTCGATTCCTGAAGACGTTGCTCATTTTTCACTTCTCCCGCTTCAAAAGAACCTAATGTCTCTGCAAGGCAATTAGTTCTAATTTGGAATGTAGTTAAGATATGAGGAAAAAGCATTGTATTAGAATATTCGGAACTTGCTTGAATTGAAAATATATATTTTTAATCAGCTTAGCAACATATTTGTTTATTTTGTAGGTGCTATATTTCAAAGATTCGGAAACAACATGCAATGAGCATTTTATGAGGCATTTTAAGAATTTGCAGTATACAGTGGTTTAGTTAGGAGCATACCTAAGGTCGTCAAAATTGCCTCAAGATTACCTTTCCTTGAAAAGAAAAAGCTTCAAGAAAAGTCTGATCTTTCATATACAAAATATACACATACATTATAAAACTTAAATTATAAGTGAAAACGTGCTCACATTTGGTCATGAAGTTCGATTTCAATGCTGCGGAATAATTTCATATTGCAAGAAATAATACGTATTGCTCATAATGCGATCGCTCGACTGCATTGTTTTACTGTGTTTTACTTCTGAGAGAATCATCTAATATTACATTTAAAGTAAAATCCACACATTACCCAAGAAATAAGAACAGATAACTAATTAAGAATAATCAAAATACTCGGTCTTCTCTGAAGCAATTGTTCACTTGAACGTGGTATTTGGAGAGGGCAAACCGAGGCTTTTCACATCTATTATTTCCAACTGGTAATCACGTTTCATGAATGGAAATGCCTCGAGTTTCATTCGTGAAGAGCTTCGGAAATAATTTTAAACTTACATGCATCTGCTGCATTAATTCGTGTTCCATGAAACGTTATGAATCTGAGGAATCAGCATATTAAACTTGTTATCTTTAGCTGTACATCATGCAAATTAGATTTGTACATGCAAATCACAGATGTCCAATTAGCGTGCAAATTAGAGATAGAACGTGCGAATAGTGGTCTGCTGAACAGTGAAAACAGGTCTGCAATTGATTGTAGAAGACGATTTGCTTCCGCTTTAACGGTCGATTGCAGTGCTAGAGGGAGAATTCTGAATGGTTCCAACTGTTCAGGCGTTAAGGTCAAATGATTTTACAAAGACTATAAATGCAGATACAACTATTATTAGAAAATATTTGATTGATTAAAAATATCTGAGATGCACAATCAATTGTATGCGGGTAAATGTTTAATTATATTTCAACGAAATCAATTTACATTGTAACCACTAAGGAACTAAGCATGCAATAATTATAAGAATTATTTTGGCTACAGTAATTTAGGCATAATTTTATGCATCATTTCTATGCATTTATGCTATAGAAACGAGTTCCTGTTTCATAGCACATCGATTACCACCTGCTTTTCCGGTTGCAATTTCATTTAAATTTCCTCCTCTTGTGGCATTTTAGTCATAAATCTTCTGAAGAGTACTGATTCTTAGATCCGTCGCTTTAAATTAAAATATTTTTTTTATTCCATTTTAGCAATTTCTCTTTAATGTAAGAATATAACCTGTTATGCAACACTTGTAACGAGAGAAAGATAAATTTTGAGTAGAAAATTATTTATTCGTTTTTTCACTAGCTAATCAAACAGTATGTAAATAACTTTTATCACCGTCTCTGAGTAAAATTTGTTTTACTTTCTTTTCTTGGAATATGAATTCTGAGATGTTTTCAAGTCATTGTAGTTTCTAATGCATTGCCCAGAGCAAAAGAATAACAAAGTCATTCTCTTGCTTCACTCAGAATGCTTAAAATAACAATTTTTATTCCTTTTGGACATCTGTCCATTGAAAAAGAGTTTTAAACTATTAAAAGAAGTTACCAGTAAAAAGAGGTTTTCTTCCATAAAAAATCAATTTTTGAATGAATTAAGAAATTATACCTTACTAGTACCAGTTAACGTAATTCCTATACACAGTTTTATATTGTATGTATTGTATATCTTTCTTGACTTACATGATAATATTTTGCTCAGACCATACATTTACTGAAATTTAATAACCGCGCAGAGCTACTAATCCTTAATTGCAGCTCCTGCTTCGATACCATTAAATGCTTTGAAGAGTTATTTGAAACACTGAAGCACATAAGATCTGTTTGCTTTAGGAGAGGAATGCTTTCGTGGAGGATTTTCTACGGAAACCAGTTCCTGTTTACATTACATACGAGGAAAACCATGAAAACCTCCATTCAACTAGCTCGTTTGTCGTGGTTCGAACATAGGTTGAACTGCTAGATTTCAGCAATTCTAACCTATAGGCTTCTGGGGGGATCTTTAAAATCAAAAGTCAATTAGTTGAATCGCTGTGGCAGCTTTCGGTGTGAAAATAAAGTCATCTGTGAATTGTTGGATCGCTTGGATTATGGAAAAGCACATTAGGCCTATCTGTCTAAGGAGAAGAATGCCTTTCGAGTGGAAATTTCAAGTGAAAATGGCTGATATTCACGCTATACATGGCTAAACACCGAAACCTCCCATGTAAGCAGCCCGTTCCCCGGTATTTGAATGAGTCAAACTACCAGTGTTTAAAGGTCTTACCAGTCGTCTGCCTTTAGTTATTTATAAGTCTTGCTTGTGTGTCTGACTTGCGTTTAAGGTTTATGAAGGCAAGCACACGAGGGATATTTCCGTAAGGGAAGGGGCAGCTTTAAGGAGACATTTATAAAGAAAATATGCTCGTATTTACGTTGCACATGGAGAAAACCATGAAAACTCTCATGCAGTCAAACCGTTCGCCAGTTTTTAAACTCCTAACGAACTAGCAATATTTAGCGATCTTAGCCGCTCGACCGCTCATAGGGATCATACCTCGATAACTTGCCGTGACACTTGAGGTAGATGACATTTGTGTTACACCAGTAATAGACGATCGATTAAGTTTTGCAGCGCATACAATAAGGAATAAATAAATAAATTAAAACACTTTTATTATTAAAAATAACTTTGATTTCTCTCTGATTGAAAAGAAAATGTGCACGAAAATTTCTTAAAGAAAGGTATACGCACTAACTTCAAGCTTAATGTGAGAAAGTATATTCTCGCCACCTACTCATTTCAATCGTGGCAATTTCTTTTAAACGTATCTTGTAGGTTAGTCATTTTAAAAACATCAAGCGAAATACAATGACACATTTTAAAAACCTTTTGGTTTACAATATTTAATTTAAAACAAGAACACTATTATAAGTAATAAGAACATATGTACCGTATTTCTTCAATTTTAAAATATTTTCCCCTTCCTCTATTGTACATAGGCTTTCCCTCTGAGGGCAATTGTTTTTGATAAACTGTATTCCCTTGATTATTTTTATTTTTTCAGTGTATTCAATTTGTATTGCATTTCATCCATTTCACTTTCCATTGCATTTATTATTTTAAGAGTATTTTGTGCAAATTCTGCATTAGGCCCGGGTATGGCAAGGTATGGTTATGGTATAGCCCGGGTATGGTTAAGTGTTCTCACACTTAACTTTCCAAACATGTGATTTTACCTTACTTTTATTACTTATGTTCTAGCGAATTATAGCTTTATCTATTGCTGTTCTGTTCTGTTCGTTCTTTTAAAATATGGGTCTTTTAATCACCCGCCTTCTCCTTCAGTCATCCAACGCCTCTGTTGGGAACTGTGGTCAAAACTCATCCATATGAGGTGTCGGTGGGCTTTACAAGCTAACTGAGCCTGAGAAGGATGCCTCAATATCAGACACTGAGGCTCAATATCAGACAGATATTATGATGTTTATAATAATATGTATTGTTATTCTAATGTACGTTTCGTTTAAAGGAATAATATTGTGATAGTAACCAGCAGTTTATCCACGACTATTTTTCTTTTATATGTTCTTATCGTAACCGTTTTTCTTGGAAATGAATTTACTGGCATAATTCTGTTCTCTCGATTTTCGGACGAGGAACTTCGTTAAAAAGGAGAGGAAATATGAGAGAAAATGCGGTAATATAATCATAACTAATAGGTATTGCTAGCGCTCCTACCTTTTCTGCGCAAAACTTGTTTGTCGCATTTTGTCCTATAAGAAAATAGATCCAATAATTTTGATCATTGAATATAAAGAATAGAGATCTTTCTTCTTTACTTTTAATGTGATATGTTAGTGCCTTTGGTTTTCATTCTTCGTCTGTAAGTATAATACCCATCTTATACATGAAAATAAAAATTAAATTCATTTTTCTTAAATTTAGATACTAAGAAATTAGAGGTATATTAAGGTTGATACCATAAAAATCCCGGTCAGCAAATATTTTAGGGTACACCTTGGACTATCGCCAAGTTGTTGTTTCATTTATGGTAGCCTTAGTAGTTGAATGTTATGGAGACGTGACTGGTTGTAATGCGTCATCGCGGTGATTTTAATTGCCGCGTTGGAAGTCACGTAGGAAGTACGTTGCTTATTTTGTGCTGTACACCGTACAATAGCTGCCTGTGATAAGGTTAATCTGAAGTTTCTGTACGATTTGAAATGAATGGGAACGAAGCATTAATTGACTAGTGTGTAAATGAAGGTTTTTTCAGTAATCATTAAAGATGTCCTGCTTGTAGGAAAGAAATGCGTATGGTCGACAGTAAAGATCGTTCAGATGGCTTTGAATGGGTTTGTCGCAAAAAAAGGTTCAAATGCTCACTAGCGTTTCATTAGAGAGGGATCGTGGTTTGAGGAGAGTCATTTGAGCATTATTGAGATTTTGAGTTTTACGTGGATGTGGGTGTATGAAGCTAATACTACAATGATTAAGACTAAATTAAATTTGATTCTTATTTTTCTAAATTTATGTGGCAACCACAGGATAAAGATTCTAATAAGTCGATATTTCCTTTTTGTACCGCGTAGATGAGGTAACATGTATTTCCATTTTTATATTACTTCCTTGTTTGATTTAAAATGCAATTTGTTGAGATTCTATATTTTGTTTTTAATTATATTTTTTGCATTATGTTTTGGACGCCATTTTACTGGGGAGGGCGGTGGACATAAACAGGCCAAGGGATATCCTGAAGTATATTTTTACCGGCATCTCTCCTCTTAGGCAGATAGCCCTCGAGGCTTTGCCGTAACCACATAAACCAAATCAAACCACGTTTCCAGGTCACTTTTATCACCCAAAGGACGTCATGTTTTATGCCGGTATTTATTTATATTCTTAAAACACTAATCGCTTTAAAAAGCAGTCATCTCAAGGAAGTGGTTGGGGCGAGAGGATTTACTATATGCTTTTTAATTTTAAATGTTCCTATTGGTTACAAAACTGAAATAACCTCAATTACAATAGTAACAAAATAAATAAATAAATAAAGTAACAAAATAAATTAGCAAAAATAAATAAATAAAACTTTAAAAATATTTAGTAGACAACATGAATAACAATGAAATTTAGTTTACTGATACCAGTATTTATTTCCTTTACCTTTCACGTTTTTACAAAAGGTCTACTCATGCCAGCAAAAAATTCGAATAACCCATATGAACCAATGGAAGGTATAGTAACATCCATTTCAAATATATTGGCATCAACAAAATAAGAAAACTAGTAAAGATCAATATAGATCAGTACAAACCATTAGAAAGTTCTATTCATACTGATGGTGCATGTATGGGTTCTACACTGCTAGCCGCCCAAATTGCAGCACCAAAAAAGACAAGATTTATTCAGTAGATAACATGTTGACCAAGTACCAAATGATTAAATTTATAGACTTCTGTGAAGTGTGGTTCCTTCCAGAATCAGTAGCCAGAGTAGCCGCCATTGTTGGAGATCATCGCTGCCACACGCCTCGGCATTGATTCAAAGAGATTTTGGATGTGTTCTTGAGGTATAGCAGACCAAGTAGCTTCCACACGTTGCCAAAGTTGATCTGGTGTGGTAGCTTGGGATATATTCTGGGTCAATTGTTCATCAACCATGGACCACATGTTTTCTATCGGCGAAAGATCCGGAGAGCAAGTCGGCCGGGGAAGCAATTCAATCTGCGAACACTTGGACAATGCGTGCCACGTGTGGTTGCGTATTATCCTGTTGAAATATGGCTGTGGTCAAGCACTGAAAGTAAGGAAGGACAACTGGCTCCAACACCTCGCAGATGTACCGCTGGCTGTGTAAAGTACCGGCAATGCGTACTAGAGGAGTGCGAGAGTGATATCCAATACCGCCCTATACCATAATATCCGGTGCAGGACCAGTGTAGCGGTGCATAACGCAGTTGTTCAGCATCGTCTCTCCACGATGTCTCCAGACTCGAATCTGACCATCGTGGTGTAGCAGACAGAAGCGTGACTCGTCAGTAAAGACAATTTCATTCCATTCTGCCGTCTACATCCTTCTTTCATCGCCCCATTGGCGGCGGAGACGTCCGTGGTTCTGCGTCAAGGGTAGACGAAGCAATGGACGTCTTGCGGACAGACCACTCTGCTGTAAGCGGCGTCGAATGGTACGCGCAGACACCTGATGACGCGTTACAGACTGAATGTGCTGTGAATCCGGCACTGCCATACACACAATATTCCTGTCATCACGTAAAGTGGTGCACTGAGATGGATGCGATGGAACACGTTGGTCCGTCGTACCCTCCTGCATACAACGGTCACATATCTGCATTACAATTGTTTGGTTTCGTCCAACACGACTACTGATTTCCCTGAAAGATAATCCACACTCTCGGTAGGCCACTATTCTTCCTGTGCCGAACTGGGATACTTGATCAAACGATGATCGCTGTTTACTACGAGACATAATTGATCGTTTATTTTTTTTTTTTGAAAAACCGCAAGAAAAACACAATTGCCGAACTTGAAATCGTCGAAAATTCCAAGCCTTAAATAGCACTCTGAAGTGGCGCCACGGGCGCGAGTGATGTGCGTCTGCGCTGAAATCCTAAGCATTTGCATATCTCACCTCGGCTAATGCATGCTGTAAATTTCATGTTATTTGCGCGCTTCCTTCAGGGTGTTGCATTTACGGTGGCCAGCAGTGTATTTATAAAGGAAAGAAAAATCAACAAAATAAAGAGAAAACAATTAAAGTTAGTTGCAACCAGTAAAATTCGAATTGTACTAGTAGGAATGCAAACTAGTACAATTCTGTGAATACTTGTAGAAAAATTTATTGGTCTCTAGGGACAAGATGAAATTCCACGTTCAGCAATACAAAGGCCGAAAATTCTGAATCGTCGGAAAAGGATGCATGTTGTTAGAAGTGTCAAAGCAAATCTTACAGAATTAGTCAGGTAAATTTCTTCTAAAATTACTGCATTTTCTGATTAAGCCAGGTTGCCAAAATGAATTCATGGATTATTAAGATTTTTTGGAGAAAGTAACCGTTTTCCCCAGGAACATCTATGAATGAAATTCAAAATATCTGAAATACCGTTAATTCCAGCGACGGAACAAAATTCAGTTTCTTTACACAATTAAAGAGGAAAATTGTTTAGCAGAAGCTCAAACCAGTGCGTGATCATTGCAGATTTTATATTACTCACGTGCAGATAGAGGTTCTGTATGTTTCGGGTTGCACAGGGATGTTTTGGTGCCAATACGGACGTTATGTGCATACAGAACCTTAAAATGAAATCCAAAGAAGGGTCTAAATAAATGAATCTTGAAGGATAAATTTATTTTCAAACATTACAATTATTTGAAGTACACGGCTCTGAATACTAGGTTGTGGTTTTTATACCTTCCTTAACACCTTGGAACTCCGTCATTGTTGTCGATTTTAATTCCTTAAGTATTTTAGAGAATAAATGAAAAAAATACATTTAAATCATATTGCCATAAAATTTAAAAAAAAAAATCAGTTGAAACTGCACATTCAAATAGAGCGAGATGAAAGTGGCAGCAACGTGACTCACAGTTTATAGTGAGTCAAAAAAAGGATTGGCTTACAACAAATTTTCAAACATTTTTGAAAGAACGAGTAAGCATTTTACTTAAAGAAGATTTTTCTGGCATGCCCAATCATAAGACCGGCAAAAATTTTAAAAAATCTTAAACTCATTTTTGAATAATGTTGAATAAATATTAAATTATATATTTCTTTTGCTGAAGCGAGAAATTAATGCTAAACAGCCAGCTGGAACACACAAACATTAAAAAAGTATAAAAAAGAACTTTAATAATGTGTTCGGCCTCCTTATGTCTTAACAGAGTTTTCTAGACATGGATTTCACAAGATTTGTACAGAGATTTATTTGATTTTAAATATGTGGTGAGTTTTTCATTTCATTTGTGCTGAAATGTTAAAATTATTCATTCTATATAACAAATAATTCCAAAGACTCTCGAAAAAAGCGAAGTCTAGATTCTGTGTGGGCGTTTTGAATGAATAGTTATATAAATTCTGCAGTCTGAACGTATAAGCGTTATGCTTAGTATCACTATCCTAAAACAGTTGTGATGCAAAAACAGACCCACTTTCAAGCGCTCGCTTTCAAGTTGTGTCTTAGAATATTTAAGCATATAATTTATCCATTTTCCATTAATAAAATATAGATTGCTAATGTGGTAAGCATTATACTAGTCCACACCATACGGCTATCTTCACCATGCTTTACTGAAGACCTAAGATCCTTCGTTTGTTATTCAGTATTGGGGTTTCACTATATCCTTCGCTTCCCATTCCTAAGAAAGATTGAATTTACTTTCATCTAAAAATACAATTGAATTCTAAATATCTTGAGGCTTCATAGGTTTTATAGAACTTAACGAATTTTAGTCATGCCCTTCGATCCAAGTTCATTCTAGCTATTCAGCCATGAGAGTTATATTTCGTTAAAATATTCCTAACAGTTTCTGCATTACCACACTTGCTCAACATCCGTTGGTGTTTTTAGAGTCAATCTGGTTGCACTGCTTTTAGGATTACAATTAATACTTCTGGAGATTTTCGCGTTAGTGAAATGTCTTGAACGTTATTTGTTTTCGTGCGGGATTTGTTTTCTAATTTTTTACAATGTGTCCAAATTATATAATTAACTGTAGCTTATCTTAGAATCTACAGTTAATTTACGTTGCTTTAAAAATTTATCCGATTTTCTCTCAGATTATTCGGATTCCCAATGAAAAATTTTACTTTGTCACCTGTCGAAGGCAATCTCAAAATGTTATCAATTCGTATTAACAAAATAGCTCCTCAAACTTGAGCTTGATGTGTTTCAGATTAAAATGTTTCTTCCAGGAATTCTACAGGAAAAGGAGGCCAAAGTGGTCTCCTTTTCACTCTTGTAACCACAATGCTTCTATATGTTTTTAACATTAATTTCATATTTAATGACAATATAATTAAAATATCTTATTTACTTTTTATTTTATTTATCACAATTTAACATGATACATTTAAGCACAGCAGAGAATAAAAAAGTATTTAATTTTGGAATAAATGTATTTTTATCGCTAAATATTTAAAAGCTTCTATTGTCTCAATACATTTTATGTCACTGTACACTTCAAACTGCCCGAATTCTTTCATAACAGCAGCTAATCTACCTATCTGTCTCCTTGCTCCTCCTTAATTTTTATCATTAAGCATAAAAAGTTTTAACAAGAATATTTTCTGATTCATGATTAGCTAAAATGATTTTAGTCAGTTCTCTATTGAGGTTTACACTTCGAATCTCATCTGCTTCGGGACTACACTGCGAAAACAATTCGCTATAGAAGGATATACAGTATATATCAAGGCCGTTTATTTAACAACGTTAATTTAAACATGTTTTTATCTTTAATTACATTGTTTTCGTTGTTAGAGCAAGTACTGATGATAAAAGATTTTTAAAGTGTGTCTATTTCTTTGTCTATTGAAGTTACTAAACTAAGATATATTTCTTATGTTGAGAAAACTATTGCCACAGTAGAAATGAGCTGATAATGTAAGGATCTTCTTTTGCGCAATTATCACTTTGGGATAAATATCAGGAAATAATTAAATGCGTGTTGGCGTATAACGAAAAAGATCGCATATTTCGTATACATTTAAGATATAGCATGATAAACATTTATTAAAATGTAATATAGTTATGAAAAGTTTTGATTACAGTAACATATCCTTTCGGTAGTAGCTTTACTTGACTTTGCACTTACACTTAGCAAATAATAATTAACATTTATTTACTCATTTTATCATTCTCTTATAAGAAGACGTTTTTCACTACCAAAGTTTCTCATTTTTTGAAATTCTACGTAGAATTCTATGTATAAGCTGTAAAAACTTCTGATCAAAATTATTTCATATATTTTGAATTCACTATGTTCCGAATGCTAGTTACATTTCCTGTCTTCTGCGCAGTTACTTTTATTAGTGTCATTCTCATGGTTTTCAGTTACTTCCATTAGGGTCCCTTTAAAAAAAGTTCTTATCATCATCACTAAAAAGCATGCAGTGTAGTTCACCTAAGGTATGGCGGTTATTTAAGTTTGCTGTAGAGGATATAATTTTTTAAATTCACAAGAATCTAAAAAGTATTTAGATGTAGTACATCTGAGACATAAACAGCAATGGAATGAAAAAAACAATGTTTGGAACAAAGCTAATAAAAAATCGACCTGTTACGACCGAAAGGTTACACTTAATAAAATTTTCATACTTTAAAAGAAACTGGTGTGAGGTTTTTGAAATAGTTCGTAGATATCAGACGCAAGAAAAATGTATTTATGTTATAATCGGCTACCTGTTCTTTCTATTATGAGAAAATTTAAAAAAGTAAATCCACAAACCGCTGTACAATATTTCCACACATTTTCTTACTTAACAACTTGCAACTTCCATGTAGAAAACTATCTCACATGAAACAGTGAGAATTTTTTTTGGTTTAACTTATTACGACAAAGCAGACTAAAGCTACTGCCTAAACGGAGGAATGTCTTCGTGGAGGAATTTCTAAGAGAAACTGGGTCGGATACACGTTACGCATTGGGAAAATACCTAAAGCGCTGTTATAGCCATCCCGTTCGGCTAGATTCGAACCCAGGTCAGAACTACCAGAGGATTTTACAGCTCGGCCGCTGGTGACCCCTGTGAGACGTCATAACACAGCTGTTTTCTTCGATCTGTGTTTTTTTCACAGCGCTACGTGTTAACTTTACATTGATTGAAAATGCTTTTATTATTTTCATTATGAGTAAGCTAATACCTTTCAGTTTTTTTATTTATTGCTTTGTTTTTAAATTTGATGTTATTCTTCACTGTTGCTCACTATTTTCTATTAATTACACATTCAGTTCTGTTATATATTGCGAATATCGATTTAAGTGCTCAGGCCGCCATTTTTTACGTCATGTATTTCATTTCCTTCGTATCTCACTGAAATAATTAAGACATGATATTTTTCGTGCGTTATAAAAGATTTAAAATACGCCTAAAATGAAACTTAATCATCAAACTTTTATTTCAGGTTTACATTGATTCTGTATAGCAAATTTACAATTTTATTAAGGAAAAGCGTATTACTATTTTTACAGATATTAGTAATTTAGTTTCGAATTGTTTCTTATGGTTAAAGTAGTTTGCATAAAATTTTTTAGCTATCATTATTATTCAGACTAACAACAAAAACATTATTAAGTCAATAAAATATGGTTGCGTAAATTCATATGTGGTAGTTTAATTCTGAAGCACATATCATATTTAATATGCGCTTTGATATGTATAAGTTAGCAGTTTAATTAGCGATTCGCTTTGTTAATCAATAGCTTTAATTAATACAAATAAGAATGTGACACATCTGGTAAATTACTTTTCAAACGTATTGCTGTACGTATAAATAGCAAATGATATCTACATGTTTAAACTGTTTTATATTCAAAATATCAGTTTCTCTTTGATAGCATATATACTAATCTTTCAAATAAGTATTTATGAGGCCTCACTGGAATCCTTTAGAAGTGCGTTATTTCACTAATTTAGTTCTAATTCCCTCTGCTAAAAGATGATTTATTGTTCATTTTAATCAGTCGCAGTTCCTAATTTAACTCCGTTTTCCCGACAGGCAAGCAAGCGTTAAATTTAGATTCCTGAAACAAGCTTATCTCGCTCACAACTTAGGTAACCTCACTATACCTCTGGCAGCTCATACACTACTACTTGATGTTGCAAATGTATTTCTCTGAGGGTTATTTGCATGGGTGTATCTCAAGAGTAATAAGGAGTTTTTGATACATTGCTTGTCCATTGAATAATTCGGCTGCTTTCTCCTGAGCCAGACTCCAGATGAAATGTTCTTTAGTTATGTGAGGTACATTTCTCCGCTTTAGAGAAAATTGTTTCAGATAAAAGGGAGTTGTAATTTAATGCCTGAATGGAATGCATCTTACTTTGATAAACTTATTTAATGAGCTAAATAATTCTAATAGAGGTACATATCGAGGTATGTTAAACAAAAGACTAGAAAGAGATGAAATTTCGCCAGTAGCTGAATGTAAGAATGCTTGTTACCTCCATGAATAATTTCAATGTAATTTTAAGCTTTTGAAAACTGTACGATTCCGAACTTTGTTTCGGATACAGGTATTAATTGCAGCATTAATTTAGTCTCATTTCAGGAATATTCAGTCTTATTTTAATGATCAATACATCGCAGGTATGAGTTCTTTTTTGATGTAAAAGTAAATTATATTTTGAAAATTAAGTTTATTTTTCACAGCGATTGCAAATTAAGAAAATATACGTTTCTTTACATTTTATACGTGAAAATAGTTTTTTTATACGTGAAAACACAATTTTTATACGTGAAAATGGCAAATAAATGAATATTTAATATAGATACTTTTACAGCCAATCATAAAAATATGTGAAATCAGTAATAATAATTTTACCCACTCACGTACTAACTTTTTATTAACATACAAAATATTTATTGCACTATCAATAATCTTTATTTGTTTAAGAATTATTAAAAAGGGGAAATAAAAGAAAATCAAGTTAACCCTGAACAAAGCTTGAAAACTGATTATATGTTCAAAATGAACCGTGAACAGAAAAAGGCGTAGCACGAATATTAAGTTTCATTTTGCAAAGCATGAAAGGTTTGTAATTGCAATTTTATTTTATTTCGTTGCATATTTTTATTATATTTTTATTATTATGTCTTATCGTAAAATTTTTTATTTTAACTGGAAGAAACTGCGCTCTCCTTTCTGAATTCCTAATTACCGAATTCCAATGTCATAGTCTGAAAATATAATGCAAAAATTAAACATTTTATAGTACAACTCTTTTCGTAGAATTTGAAAAAAAATTACAGCTTTGAAACTACTTGTTAAATGTTAAATCTTGTTCTTTCAACAATTCACAAGGTAAGAATTTTATTGGTTGCAGAACACAAGATGTAAGCTGATAGATATTTTCTGCTGTAAGATGATTCACACGTATCAAAACTTGTGACAGAACTGTCCAGTCATTTTTATACGTATGACATGTGGGTTCAAATTAAATATTTCCCGCTTGGACATTCTTGTTTCAGACTGTTTATATATATATATATCTGCAGCTATAGCCCAGGACGGGTTTAAAAAATTTATTTTAATTTTTGAATTCGAATTTTTAGCCTACTTATATATTTCTTTATATCTATATATATCTTTAAAGGAAAATGTTAAAGGAAATATTTTTAAGTTTTAGATGTCTGTATATTAAGCCCTGTTCATGCAATTAATTGCCGCATTATTTACCAATAGCTTTCATGTTTTTAAAATTTACATTTTAAGGAAAGCAGGAAATATCTGAGCTGAAAATTATCAGCTCAGAAATGCATTTTCAATATGGAGGAACGTCTTCGAGACTGGCTTGCTGTTTTATACATATATTACGAAATATGCATAAAAATATTAATCAGTGTAATGTAATCAAGTAAATAGTCATATCTTGCATTTTAAATCATTCTGCAGGTTTCGTGCTCTGTGATTTAATAGATTTCTGTATTTTAGCGAGTACTTCTGTTTCTACAATTCACTGCTTATACTCAAAACGGTCTTTGAAATCGACATATGAAAATATAAATTAGTTTGGCGCAGAATTTGAATAAGTTCAAAACCTTTTTTCAAAGTGCACTCAAAATCAAAACAAAAATATTTTTGCTCCTGGGAAAGACCGTCCTACGTTTTATCTCCCTCGAAATCGATAGAGTTTCATTCAAAATCTTCGCCAAATTAAGGTTACTATTTTGTCTTAGTGTAAACTTTAATATTAGTTTGATTTTCTTCCAGTATAATATGAAAATATATTTTGATAAATGTTATTATAGAACAAATGAAAGACTACATATTTATTTTTATCATCTGTTCTCAACAGCAAAACTGTTTTTTAGCAATTAGCAAACTGAATTTATAACTTAAAACTGAATAAACGTTTGAATCGTCGATTGATGTATATGAATCTAAGATAATTGTATAAAATAAATGCAATCACATTTAAATGATAATATAAAATAAATTCCTTTGAATTTAGTGATAGAGTAAATTTTAATATTTACAATTTGTTTATCAGTATAAATCAAAAGAAAATAATTTCATAGCATTCAAAGTAGTCATTTTAAAATCTGTCTGTTAAGGAAATTTAAACAAAATTTAATTGACAGTGGAAATGAGGTTTTGGCTTTGATACAGAATTCAAATAAAAATATACTACTGTAACAGTTACTCATTTTACGCTTCATTTTTATTTTAGTCTAAAGTTAAAAATTTCATTTTTTACATTTGTTTTGGTACTTAATAGAAATAACAAACGTTCGTTTCCAGTATAATGAACAGACAATAGATATTTTATTATAAATTAACTGATTATTTTGATTCAAAGATGATACTTGCCTAAATTGATACATTCAAAGATGATGATACTCTACATTTAACATTTCCTGTTTCAGTACACTTTTAAGTAACGAAATGCTTATTTTATTGTAATACGCAACTCAGCACTATTACTTAGTTATATTCATATTTTATTGCACATATTTCATACTTCCGTTTATCTCAAGTATAAATATTCTATACTTTTTTATTACTAAGCAAAAGTTTAAAATTTCGTCACAAAATAGTCTCATGATTAGTTTAATTAATACAAAATTATAAAAGGTTATTAAAACACAATTTCGTGTATATTATCAAATGTTATGTGTATTATGATGAAAAATTAAAGATCGTTCCTTCTAAAGCAGATGCTTCAGAACACAATTAAAATTTAAACCACTGTTTTAAGAAATCAGTTTACGAATCTTAAATTTTGAATTGAATTCTATTTAGATACTGAAGACATAAGGAAAGACACATACAGTATTTCATCTTTATCTTTGACAAGTATTCTTAAATAAAGCAGAAATCTCAGCTCGCTCAGTAACTACATCCGCCAGTGTAGCATCTCAATATGTACAGGCATAAGGTTTTTCCGAAGCGAGAGTTGTAAGAAACAATTACGCCTTTTCCAGCTATGGAGCTTTCAGTGCTTGCTAGATGTGCTACAAATTACTTTACGAGAACACACACGAGGGAAAACGATAATCCTTTAGAAATGTTACAAGTAGGCAACACAGAGATGCTATTATTGTAAGTAACGCAAGAAATACATTAATTCATTAAAATAGGATATTATAAGTAGCTCTATATTGATTTAATGAATTGTTGAAGTCTGAATGATTCAGTATAAATTCACAACAGCATATTTGTCTAAGTACCACTTCTTTTAGACAAACTATAAATTTATGATGCAAAATCGATGCCTGCATTGCATCTGTATGACGCGCATTAGTTGATTTTCGATTCAATTCGATAGATTTTTCTGCATTGTCCTAGCACTCAAGCTGTAATATTTCAAGCAAATTCCAGAAATACATTTCAGATGTATCAGCTAAGCTACTAAAGGTACATTTCAGATGTATCAGCTAAGCTACTAAAAATACATTTCAGCTGTATCAGCTAAGCTAATAAAGATACATTTCAGTTGTATCACTTAAGATAGTAAATGGATCATAATGGATTTCAGATTGTTTCAAACTATGTTTGGAAAAGTAGGGGTGTCCTACTTTTCCAAACATAGCTCAGTATATCTAAGTTCAGAAGAATTTATTGGTTCCTTATGTTTCATAGCATTTGTATTTTAATTAAGCACTTTTCTGAAGTGTTTAAATCGGAGATTTTCGCGGATATAGAATAGTTTGAAAGTTTATTATTACAATTATGTTTTATTCTATTAAAGAAGAGATTCTGTATAATTATGTAACATAAAATTTATGATGGAAATATTAAAAAATGTTATTTGTTGTCGTGCTAGATGGATGAGATGAAACTAAAATTCCTAGGAATAAACAATGTTCCAAACAATAAATAGTTTTCGAAGTTCAGGAAGCAAATTCCT
The DNA here is from genome assembly GCA_000611955.2 of Stegodyphus mimosarum. NCBI lineage: Eukaryota > Metazoa > Arthropoda > Arachnida > Araneae > Eresidae > Stegodyphus > Stegodyphus mimosarum. The sequence goes on from KK116614.1 coordinate 147,108, forward strand.
CTCAAACAGGCTTGGTACAATCTGGCGCTTACACATTTTATTTAGAATTTCTAACTCACTGATATCGTTATGTGAAAAACATTCGTACACGAACATGTCAAATGTTGTTTTATAATGAGAGAAGTATGTCAGAAAATCTTCTTTGTACTATTGAAAAGTTGCTTTTACGTCGAATCCTATAGATTGATTTTTGAATTGTCTGAGATAATCACGTTTTCAGTCCTTCGAAGACCAATTAATATCTTTTTGCTTGTTTAAATTCATCAACTTTAAATAGAAGCTTTGTTTATCATCTATGAATTATAAGCCTAGCATTCACCGAAACATGCCATATACACTCATGTCCATAAATTAAGGATAATTCGGAGTCACGCGGAAATCAAACTATAAAATAAATATATCACCTGTAAAATCACTATACATATCTTCAAGAATCACATGCAAATTTCAGGAAGTAACCAGATGACACCTATGGTACGTCACAATGACGAGACTGTAAGAAAGTGATATATAAGGAATACAGGCAAAGAAGCAAAATTGTTCGCAGGCGTTTTATAAGCATTTCAGTGCAATAACCGAATAGTTATGACACAAAGGCCGCATTTGGATGATTTTTTACGTGGTAGAATTATCGGCCGTCTCGAATGTGGGTGTACCCAACTCGAAGTATCAGACGAACTTGGAATTGCCTAAAGTGTCATCTCCAGGCTTTGGTAACGATTACAAGATGATGGTAATGTGAGTAGACGTTACAGTACAGGTCGCCCCAGAGTTACAACGCCGAATGAGGACCGGTATTTGGCAGCTACTGCGAAAAGAAACAGGCAGAGCACAGCTTCATACCTGTCTCGTCAGCTCTCTTCAGCACTGGTACGACAATTTCAAGGCAGACCGTGTACAGACGCTTAGGGCAGATTGGTCTATATGCTCGTAGACCTGTCAGATGCGTTCCATTTACTGCAACTCACTGTCGCCTGCGGCTAACCTTGAGTAGAGAGCATGCATTGTGGACACCGCAAATGTGGGCTTGTTGTGATGTTTTCCGACGAGTCCAAGTTTAGCTTGCAGTCTGATTTTCGCCGGACTTTCATATGGAGAGCTCCAGGTACTCGTTACCACCAAGAAAACATCATTGAACGACACCGTTATGGTAATGCAGGAGTGCTCGTTTGGGGCGGAATTATTCTGGGTTCCAGAACAGACCTGCATGTTTAAATTGGAACCATGACAAGCCAAATCCATCGGGACGCCATTCTGGAACAACATGTACACACCGTGCAAACATCTTAAGCGAATGCCTTCAATTGGAGGATATCACCCGTATGGACTGGCCAGCATTCTCACCGGACTTGAATCCAGTAGAGCACGTGTGAGACATGTTTGGCGGACGAGTTGCAGGCCGTCGACCTCCTCCTACGTGTCTACCGGAACTTCGGAGAGCATTGCGTTTTGAGTGGTGTAATATCCCCTAAAATCAGATCGATAATTTGATACTCAGCATGCCTAGACGTTGTAAGGACTGTATTACATCGTCTGGGAGACATACAATGTATTAACAAGCATACCAGCCATGTAATATTGGTTTTTTGTAAATAGATTTTTTTTGTAATTAGCTCCAGGGAGAAAAAATCGCTAATGTTTTGAATAATATCAAATATATAGCATGTTTTTTTACCTTTTGTCTAATAAATAAGCTTTACAAATAAGTCAAATTTGTTTTGCTTCTAACTCTTCCTTTGCCTGATTTTGCATTATCCTTAATTTATGGACATGAGTGTATTATGAGAAGCACAGACATGGCATGGTTGCTCTTTCCTTGCATTGTTCGTCTCTACACAGGAAAGCGATCTAAAAAGAAAAGAAGTTTCAAAATTCTGCACTGACTATTCTGAAAACAATATTTATCTGCTATACAAGTGTCGTCATTTATTACCAATTGATAACACTGAATAAATTCCATTATTTGACGCGTTCAGGAATACTCTTCAGTATCAGATTAATTTATTGTGGCACTTTTTCTTGACCATTTTTCTTGCTCCGAATGAAGTTTTGAAAGTCGACAGGTGTTTAAAAAATTTTCAAAGCAAGTTCAAGCAACGTTTCCGAAACTGGAAGAAAAGCACACCCAAGTAGAATTTGAAATAAAGGAACACATAAATTTAATTTTTTTGGCATATGTCTGTAGAGACATTAGGTATTTATGAAGCAGGAGACGTGAAAAATGAACAAAGCCCTCGCCAGGACTCGAACCACTGACCTCTCGATTACGCGTCGAGCGTGCTGACCACTACACCACGAAGGCATGACAAGAAGGCGGGAGAAATACCTTATACGTTTTTCATCGAATTGCAAATTTATCGTACTGGTACTGCTGACGAAATTGTTTTTTATTTATTAGATTAAAAGAAATTAAATTAATAAAAGATTTTGAAAAGTTTAGAGTTTTCAAAACAATTTAATAAATTTCTAACGCTTAATAAAGGATGTTGAAATGATACTTTCAGTATTTCCCTTAAGCAAAGAAAATTAATCTTTGTGTCTTCGATATTCTGTACTAAACTGCGATCAGCGGTCATTGCTGTTTTCTACTAGCATTTTTTTAAAGTTGCCTTTGATTTTTTTTAATTGCATAATTCAATGTATAATAATTGTACAGCTTCATCATGTGGTTTCAAGGTTTTTAAAGCTCTACACATGTGTGTAGGCGCATGTGGTGCATGTAAGCTAATAGATGATAAAATGATTCTCTAGAAAGGTTTCATTTTCACTTAAAGAATATTTTGTGTCCATATCTTTTCCTAAAATAGCATGAAACCAGTGACTTACTGTTTCATGAAATAATACATGCCGTAATTTCCTATCCAATTTCCGAAATACTTTTCTAGATTTTCCGACCATTCCCTTCTCATTTCCGCCACCAGTGGTCCTGCTAGAGGGTGGGATTCATTCGGAAGTGGAACTCTTTCCGGTTCCTTGGAGATTTTCAATCTTTCTTTTCATTCCATCATACTAGGGGTGTTTTATTTATCTCATGAAGGATCATTTTATAAACTTTCCATTAAAGGTCAAGGCATTTGTGAAGAAAATTCCTTCGTATTCGTAGATAATATTGATATTTATTTTTTATTTAATTTTTTTCCAGGAGGTCTTCAGCATCCTCTTATGTATGCTGTATTTACTTATTTATTTATTTTATGCATGAGATGTATCATATATTCTTCGTTGAATTTAAATTGTTTTGCTTTTCAAAGGATAGCTTAAAAGAGCTCTTAGAGGACAAAATTTATGACAGGATAGAAATTTGCATGTGTGCGTTTCAGTCCATTCATGCTTTAAAATTACTTACTGAACTACACTTTAAAATTTTTCTAAAGCATTTTAAAGCTGACTTTAAAAATATGGTTGAAGCAAACTGACAAAAACCTTCTAAAGATTCAAACCTAATAATAATTTAATATCTAAGCTCACTGAAACTTAGCTTTTATTGATTCTGGGAAAATTTAAAAAATAAATTTCTAATTTTTAATCTTTTTTAAAGTTAAGCGGATTTATGACCAGTTATGAGGAATTTAATTTGAATATAATAATATGTATTTAAGCTGTGTAAATGATGTCCATTTAAAAGATAAAACACTTCCATGTGAAATTAAACAACCAAATTAAATGCATTTTATATGCTTTTACTTAGCTCACTCATGGGGTAATGTCGCTCAAAAGTTTATCATCGATTTTTAAACAATTTTTGAATAAAACCTATGGAGCTCAAATTTTTCGCACATATTAATTGTAAAGGCGAATAAAACAAAGTTAGGGGCTTTTTCTGTATTCAGTTTAAGGTTTTAAATTTTAATGCAATTTTCGAACATAATTCACTTAGCAAACGAACTAAAATTCTCATATTTTTACTGCATATAGCGCTGGATAGAGAGCGAACAAATCATTGAAATAAACTTTATATGAAATTTTTAATTGATTTGTGATTTTCTTGCAAATTTTCGAAAGATGCTCGATTTGTTCGAATATTTGTTCTCCATTATTTTAAAATTTCCACATCTGAAAATGCATCTGTTCCAAAGTTTTGAAATTTTTATTAATTTTAATATTTATTTATTTATTCCCAGATTATGAAGCAAATTCTTTTTTTTGAGCAAGAATCAAAAACAAATCTTGATCTGGAGAAATCTGGATGATTTCTAACTTTTTTTTTAATCCGGGAAGACGCGCGAGGGGGTTTTTCAGCACCCCACACTCAAAGAAAATCGCCGGCAATCTTCCCCCATAATCCGAAACTGTTAACTTCATCAGTAGCTGCCTCCAAGGTTATGTTCTATACGTCTCGAGTGAAAACGGCAAATTCCGAGCATTTAGTGTGGTTTAAAGAATAGTTTGAGGTGTGCCGACACCCCACGCGCGCTATCGTCTTGCGATATTTCATGAGCCATGGCGTGTTCAAGTCGCTCTGTTCAGTCTTTTCCTTATTTGATTCAAAATTTCCTCAAACAAAGAAATGGAAAGACTTAAAAAACTATTAGACGAGATTTCGTCGGATGAAGATTCTATAGAATAAGAATTAGGAGACTCATATAATGAAGATATATTTAGTGATCATCAGTGTGAATCTGAAGGAAAGTGCGACTTTTTAGAAGACATTTCTTGTACTCAATTTGAGTTTTTTATAGTAAAAGATAAAATAACAAAATGGCAGAAAGACCCCTTTCGAGTTTAAAGACGCATGGCGGGGCATTATATCGTAAAACGTTGCCTCGCTATGCATATCTATCTAAAGATGTGGCTTCACCAATGGATCCGTGGAACCTGGCCTTTACACTTTAAAATCCTCATCTGAAATCACGACAGAAACAGAAGGAACACAACGAAGATTCTCTTGATGAACTACAAAAACGAAAAGGTAATTATGTTGCCGGAGATGTTACATGTGGTCAAGGGAAAACGGCAGAAAATCAAAAAATGCATGCTTGAAGTGTAAAAATAATATATGTCAAGAGAAAGCGTGAAATAGAAGCGTGATGTATAAATATCTAATACTTCTTGACCCTAATTGATTTTAAAAGGAATTATATAACTCCTTGTTCGTGCAATAATGCTGCATAATTTGAATTACAATTGCATTCACAAATAAAACAAATTCTCATAGAAATGAATAATTCTTAATCATCTCAAAGAAAGTAAGTACTTTTTAACAGGCCAGATTTATTAGTTATCAATTTTAAAATTAACGTTATTTTTAAACTATTTTATATAATAAATGTTGTAATTAATATAGAATGCATTCTTTTACTGAATTTTAATTTTATGTTTCATTTTACGTCATTTAATTGCTTGGGGTGTATTGACATCCCATGCGCGTTCTCGTGTTACATAATACAACGCGCGTTCTCCCGGGTTAACCGATATGCTTTAAGCAAAAGAGAAAATACGGATTTTTCCCCTGGCTTCTCGTAATTAGCTTGGAGTTTGAAAGTTAGGATGTCATTATACTTGAAATTTTTTTTTGGCTCTCGTATATATTTCTGTAACATAGTAATATACTTACTTCTGTAATATACTATATAGCACTACATTATATATACTATATAGCACTACATTATATATAATATACTATATAGCACTACATTATATATAGTGCTATATAGCATAATAAATACTATATAGCACTACATTCCTATAATATGTGCTTCTGTAGTATAATAAATATTTATTTATTTAGTAATCTCCCTTCGTTTACATACAAAGAATTTAAACTTACTATAGAAGTTTTCCGCCATTTTATATTTTATATTTCTTTCTCCCTTTCTTTTTAGGCAGTTTCTGCAATAGGCCATTTCCTTTTATTGATCTAAAAAGCAACATAGTTTAGTGATTTCTTAGCGTTTAAATTTTTGGAATTAAATCTACCTTGCTATTTTCAAATTCTTCCATTTTTTAAGTCCATGGACTTTTTCTCTACACTTCAAGGCTTATTTCTTTAATTTTATTGTAAAACGTAATACTGTGCTTTTTATGAGATTTTAAAATTCTAATATCCAAAGATGTATTTATTATAAAGCATGAAATTTTCACGGGTTGTAAAACAAACCCTTCACCCTCTTTATGAACAAAAATGATAAACATTAATAAGGCGATACGAGATTTTTTAAACTAGTAGCTTGAGGGGACGTCCGTTATAATGGCATGCGAACTAGCCAGACCAAATGCATGCCACATGTGGTAATTTCTCTAAGAAAAAATTCTTCGCGGTCCAAGCATACGTAATATAATTTATAGAAAACAGAGGTAAAATTACTCTCTTTATAAAATTCTCGACGCTGTCCAGACGGGAAAGTGGTTAGTGACTCTTACTGTCAAGCCAAAGGCCTCGGTTCGAATCCCGGAGAAGGCATGGCTCGAATTTTCTGTCCCTACACAGGAGGGAAGTGTGGCCCCACCCATTAGGTGCCCCATATTAAAGTGACTACTGCTTTTGGCCTTAGTAGTGGTCAATCCCATTAAACTATGTCAGAAGTTATTTTTTTCAGTTCATGTAATTTTTGTTTTAAATAAAAGTTCATTACTATATTAAAGCTTCTTTTTATTTTTTTAAATATATTTTTAAGCAAACAAAAGGTTAAGTAAATTTAAAAACTTTTTCTCACACTAATGATGTGTCTATAACGTTGATATGCAAGTAGTTTGTGATTTAGAAATTAATATAGTTAAACATATGCTTAACTTTTCAAGTGCTATACAGTCTTTAAATAGCGATAAATTTAATTTATGAAATAAAGACGTTTTTGTAACTTTATTTCATGCACTTGAAAGTAATTCCAGCGAAAGAACCATCATACTGAAGCATTTACTTGTTTTATAGACATTTCTTTGCGAACTGTCTGCTCATAAAAACTCATAAAACTAAAGAAATATAATTTGAAAATAGTAATTTGTAACATTCTTCGCCAAGACATTCGAACGCGAGTGAAACGCATAGTAGAACCTGAGCTAGAATTGAAAGACAAGTAAGTAAAATGAAAGTAAAAGCTACATTTCTCGACCATCTTTCACTCTCTCTCTGCGGAAGTCCAAGCACAAGAGTAGGATTCCCTTTTAGCAACGATGATGCATTCTCTCCGAGGGGAAAAGTTAAGAGAGGCGGCTTCATTCAAATAACTTTCTTTGGGTGATAGGAAGGAATGTTTTTGATATTTCACGTGTATCTACCTCAGATTCTCTTAGACCTCTCTCTTCGATTGGAAAGAATAAGTGAAAAAACAAGAAACTTCAAGATCGAAATTTGGATGGAGAATGCGTTTTCCTATCATGTGCTGAAAGAAAACAACTTTCAGCGGCTTTTATTATTAGATAATACAAAATTTCATCTCAAAAATAGATCTTTTAGCATTTTCTTTTCTGTATTTACTTCAAAGTTTTATTCCTTACGCAATTTTTGAAAAAAATCTAATAGTTAGATGAAATACGAAAAACAATTGACAGGTGTTAGACTGAAACGTCTCTTAGAAAAAAAAAGTTAATCTTTCTGTGCTGAGTTTTGTCAGAAAAGATCACATGATAAAATCACATCGTAATGAACTTGTAGCGACGACCAGGCATATTATACTTTTTGGCTTTTAACATAAACATTGGTATTATTTTGTTATTAATCTCCAAAAAAATCTAATTTCAGACACCGAACTTTGTAGTATCATACCTACTCCCTTAACAGTGATTAGAGTTTTTTCTACCATCTCATTAACTGACTAGAATTTTTAGACATATGTATTAAAAACGAAATTTGGGATGCAGCTGTTTATTAAATGAAGAAAACAGCGTGTCTGCATTTTCCTACAAATCGAACGGCAAAAACTTGCGATAAAAATATGTTTCGCAGGCTTTAAAACTACATTTATCATTTAATCAGTTATAAGGTATTTTTTCCCGCCTTTCATCATGTCTGCTTGGTGTAACAGTAGCACATTCTGCATAAAAAGAAACCTAATAATTCTTTAGTGGCTCCCGAACTTAAAGGTGATGGACGAAAATTCGTCACCAGCAGGATTTTGCGTTCGAAATCGCCTAACCCCACTCGCCGTTTAAAATGGAGATTATATAATATATTTTCTCCCTCCTTTCCGCATGCCTTCATGGTGCATACTCGACGCGTGTTCGAGAAGTTCAAGGTTCGAGTCTTGGTGAGGTCATTGCTTATTTTTCACATTTCAAGCATCAAGAAACCTAATACCTCTCCAGTGGCGCCCGAATTAAAACGTGGCGGACAATAATTCGCCACCACAAAGATTTGGCGACTGGGTCCCCTTATTTCCAGTCGCCCTTTAAAAGTGGGAGTATATAACGCATTTCTCCCTCCTTTCAGCATGCCTTCGTGGTATAACAGTAACACACTCGACGCGTATTCGGGAGGTCCAGGATTCGAGTCCCGGCGAAGGCATTGCACATTTTTCACTTCTCCTGCTTTAAAAAAAACCTAATAAATCTATACAGTCACGTAGATTATTATGCCACTCATTTGTCGCTGACTACTCTCCACATATTTTGAGCAGACACATATTTCTAATATATTTCACATTTTTCATATATTTCACATATTTCGTTTATAAAATATTTATCACGGGAAACCATATACTCCTTAGGACTATATTTTATTTAACACTATGCCTCCAATCTATCTATAACTGTATGAAAGTAATTGTAACAAAATGCTCTGTTAAATAACATTTCTTACTTTATCGTAATAAATTACAAATATTCTTAATAAGATTGTAATCTAAAATAAGTATTCTTAGTAGATTGATGACTTTATCAAAACGCAGCAGATACAAAGGCGATTTAACATAACTTTTTTCAAAATGAGTTTATTGCATGCCTTTCTTTTTTGTGATATTTATATTATTAAAAAAACTACACTCACGTTTGTGAAAATTGCAACACCATGAAGGACTTACGCGAGTGAGCTGAAATTTTCAGGAAATGCAAAGTAGCGCATGATATGCAAATGATTAGAATTTCAAATCCGTAGCGCATGCGTATGCTGAGCAGCGCCCTCTGAACGGCTGATGGATCCGAATAAATAGACGGCTGTCGCGAGGCGTGTATGGTTATCGGTGGTTATCTGCTAGTGGTAAACGTTAACTCAATCTGTACTTATGCCTCGTCGACGAAAGAGAGCGAGATTTGAACAACTTACAGAGTTTGAACGAGGGAGAATCATCGGCCTTCGTGAAGCTGGATTGTCGTATCGTGCAGTAGCCTCTCGTGTGCAGCGTAACAGCAGCACAGTGATGCGCGTTTGGAAGCAGTGGACGGACGAGTGTCGGACAACTCGGAAATCCGGGAGTGGACCCCGAAATGTGACGTCAGCTCGCGATGATAGACACCTGGTCCGCATGGCGCGGACGGACCGTACAGCTTCCTCTAGACAATTGGCAGCACTGTGGTCAATAGCTACAGGTGTTTCATTGTGTGCTTCATCAATTCGTAGACGTCTGCTGCAGTGTGGACTGCGCGCACGGACTCCTTTATACAGGATCCCCCTAACGCACGACCATCGCCGCCTGCGGCTACAATGGGCCAATCAGCATAGAGACTGGCGTGCTGATTGGCAGCATGTCGTGTTTTCTGACGAATCCCGCTTTAATTTGTGGTACCATGATGGCCGCATTCGTGTCAGACGCTATGCCGGTGAACGCCACCTTCCGGAGTGCATTATCGAACGCCACAGTGGACGAACACCCGGAGTTATGGTCTGGGGCGCCATAGCATATCATAGACGATCTCAATTGCTACGAATTGTGGGCAATCTGAACAGCAACCGGTATATCCGTGAAGTTCTACAGCCCGAAGCTGTTCCCTTCCTTCAAAGCTTGCCAGGCGCTGTATTTCAACAGGACAATGCCCGCCCTCATACTGCTCGGATTGTTAAATCCTTCTTTGCAGCGCAGCAGGTACAGCTTCTTCCTTGGCCTGCGTGTTCCCCGGATATGTCGCCAATTGAACATGTGTGGGATGTCATTGGTCGGCGTCTTGCTCGTGATCCTCGTCCTGTTGCGTCTGCAGACGAACTTTGGGTACGCGTACAAACGATATGGAATGCTCTTCCTCAGTCAGACATTCAAACTTTGTTTGACTCCATGCCACGTCGTGTAGCAGCACTTATTGCGGCGCGTGGTGGCCACACAAAATACTGATTCTGATCTCTTGTTCTTGTTTGTTTGCTTTGAACATTTAATCATTTATTTGTACCACTACCACTCAACTGTGTATTAAATTGCATTCAATTATGACGATTCCTTCTTGGTGTTGCAATTTTCACAAACGTGAGTGTATTAAAACATCTTTTTGTAAAGTCATCATATTTTACTTAATGCGTCCCCAAATTTTTGCTCTTGAGCATAATTTGCATTTAAGGTGTAATCAGTAGGACTCTGATCATGTAACTGATCAAATATGCCTGCGTATATAATGTAGATATACATAAAAGATGTAATTTATGTTTAATAAAAATGCATGTAACTAATAGAATGTACGGAAACGTGTTTAAATACAACAAGTCTCTAAGTTATTAAACTGCTAATGAGAAAGTTCATTAACATTCATCTTAGAAGCAAGCGAATTATTCTTTGAATACCCATGTTATGTTTTGTCAAAAGAATATATACTTTTTACAACACATGAGTGCCCTGCATTATAGGTTGTATTTTCATATTATCTTTTCATATTATCTTTGTTACTTCTTGAAGTCAGATTGTTTCTTAATTTAATGCTATTTCACTGTTTGTGCTATTTCACAGTTTATTCTATCACTGTTTATGCTTAATTTTACTGTTTATGCGTAAACATTACTGCTTTATTTTTATGATCATTATCTATTCTACTATATATAAAACACAAAATACGTATTCAATTAAAAAAGAATAAAAAAAAACACTTTTTTGATGCAAACGACTCATTAATAAATTGAATGCCCTATTTCTTATGTCTGTTAAAAATCCTGCTTTTCTATCGAACGTTCTCTTATAAGGTTCGAGAAATCGTGCACATGTTTGGAAGTCCCTGGTACCGGTCTTATATTCTGGTTATTTTTTCACAAGGCTCTTCATTGCCGCTTTTGAAGGCAAGGGAATTTTTATTTTCTCTATCTTGAATGTTTATTTTTATCAATGTAAGAAACATCCTCATGTCTTCAGATTATCTTCGTGTTATCTTAGCAATATCATCACTTAGCACTGTTCCATAAAAACTAGTGTGATTATTCAGTTACAGATTCCTTTAAATAGATGTCTAACTAAGTTTGAGTCTGTTATTATTTAAGCATTTTCTGCACTTGTATATTATTTGAAAATGTAATAAAATTATCAGGAAAAAGAAATCACGACCATCTGGGTGTACTAAAGAGCTTTACCATTTGACGGCACGATTGCGAATAAACAAATAGACTGACTGATGTGTAGTGTTATGTAACATTTTTTCTTAGATTTGATTATCAGTAATTTACTGTTTCTTAATTTTGATTATCAGTAATTTACTGTTTCTTAATTTTAATTTTCAGTAGTTTAATTTTATTTTATTTGTTCAGTTTAAAGAAGTTGTTGTAAGTGATTTTTTTAACCTATAATTGTTAATTTTAAATTTAAGTTTGGAAATGTTATTCTTATTATCCTCTAAAGATAAAGTTTGGTTTTAACTTTTAATTTTTAATTGAAAATGTTAAAATTTTAGTTTATTTGGTTTTAATTTTCTGTTTTGTTTGTGGTTATTTCGGTTTGACCCTTAAGGTTATCTAACTTTTAAATTTTAAAGTTTTCTATTTGTTATACTTGTTTTAATGTAAATTTAATTAGATTTTTTTTGTTTAATTTTTACCCATCCTTCTGGTTAAGTTATGAATCCATATTTTCTGACTCAGGCGGTATAATTGCGACTGATGTAATCAAGAAACTTAATTAATAGAAATGATTACTTTTCGGAATAACTGTGTGACTATAGCATTTCGACAGTTGTATTGAAAACATATGTATTTGAATAAATTGGAGCTATTTATTAGAATAAAAATTCGGTACATAGAATGTCAGAGTTTATGTAATAGAATTAAAATTCAGTGCAAAGAATGTCAGAGTTTATGTAATAGAATTAAAATTCGGTATTAATTAACACATTTTTTTAACAAGCTGATGTAACCGAAAACATTCTTTTTTCCCATAAAATTGTTAAAAGCTATTTTCTTATCACTAAGAAACAGCGTCCCTCCACTTGAAGTGAACTTGTCGTAGACAAACGCTTTGCCACATTTGCTTATTTGCATATTTTGCACCCTTCTGTAGTTGATTTCTTTTATGTACAATTATCATACGGCATGAGCTTGCTAGGGCTGGAAATTTTGGTCGTTCAACGTATTCCTGTATTAGATTTGCATCCTGCTGTATTTAAGACAAGGATAGCGAGAGTTATTTTGTTTACTGCGCCTTTTGACGAAGGGGTGGTTGATCTCTCAGGGTAGTCTTGAAGTGTTGCATTGAAAATTGTGCAAAAAAAGACCAAGTTCTGGCTGCCGGAAGACCCACTCCTCGCCGCTCAGAGGGTGCTGGAACTAGGCGACCGTTCTTCCTCGTTCTTCGCTAAGTGAAGAAAAACGTCTGCGCGGGGGTTTTCGAGGAGATGGAACCACAGCTGAAACTTCGTCCCCACTTGATTTAACACTCAAAAAAAGTATTTACACCTCCATTCTAAGACCTGTCCTCACATACGCCTCCTCTGCTTGGAGCACAGTCTCCAACACACTGACATGAGCAAACTTGAAGCCTTCCAGAACAATTATTTGCGCAAAATCACAGAAGCTCATTGGTTCGTTCGTAATGAACAACTTCACAGGGATCTCAAAATTCAAATGTGGCCACCTTCATAAACAAACTCAATAGTAACTTCTATAGTAAAGCGGTATCCAATGAAGACGTTAACTACTCTGACAATTTTAGGGATGAACTTTTAAAAATAGACAAATTTAAGACCTTACGCAACTCATTATTTCAGAAATCTGACATAATATTCAAAAAATTTCATAACTCTCCCACTAAACTCAAGCGGCATTTCGGGGTCAGCACTTGGTTGGGTGACAACTCACGTAACTGATTCCAGCGAATTAGAATTTGCTCTCCCGAAGTTACTCTGACTTAATTGGCTCCCGTTTGCGTCACTTTTTAAGTGCACAGTCATGCACTTATTTTCCGGTTTAGTTAAATGAAATTTCACCTCACACTGGCCTGGGCCAACTCCTCGCACTTATTCTGCAGTTCCTAATTAAGGTTCTCCTAATTATTGTAACTAAAGTAACTGTATTGTGCTAAGATGTTTTGTATTAACTAATGACTACTAATATACTAAGATGTATTGCATTAACTGTATTAAGATGTATTGTATGTGTGTCTTCCCTAACCGGGGTTATTTGAGGTGCCAGTAATAGTTGGATAAAATTTCAGCTGAAATTGGCAATAAATATAGCACTGAAGTATCAAAGCTGAGACGTAGAAGTAGCAACTCACCTCCCTAGCACCGCGAAGACAGACAGCTAGACGACACGTATCTAATTTTGAACCGCAGAGGTTGGCATGCAAAATCTTCAAAGAGTTAGACCCTCCAGACGGAATGGGGAGAAGAACTATCCAGAGCGAACAAATGAGTGGAGGACCTTCCCTCGAACACTGATAAACCCTTTCGATTAAATTTATACTTATTCGTTTCCTTTTTATTTTCGTTGATGTGCTGTTTTCATCAGAAACGGTGTAGGATGGAAGTTTAGTTTTCCCCGTTGAGAAAATGTCATCTAAAACCATTTGGCCTTCTGGTAATTTGTAAACTAATTTTTTTTGTGGAAATTTCAATAGCTGCTGCTTGTTGAACATCTAGAATGTTTAATTATCTTATTAAAATAAATTCACTTGGAATGAAATGTTCTAAAATCCTTTCCCGGTTCAACCGGGTTATTAAACGTTATTAATTTGACAAAAAAGATTTCCTGAAATGATGATATTTACGTTATTGTGTTCCCGGTGTGGACTAGAATATCTATACTTATAACGTTTTTACTTATAACGTTTTAATGTAAATATTGTTATCTTACAGGAAATTTATGAGCTAATTATATTTGTGGAGTTTACTTTTGTATGGACTCATATCCATAATCAAGTAATTGTTCAAGATATGGTGTAGCTTATCTTCTTCTGTACTAAAATTTTGACCTACCGCCATTATAACTCCAGCCTCTAGATCTACCTAATAGATATTTGCTGTTTAACTTAACGCCTTTGTTTGTTTTAATTTAAATTGAATACACTGGACTATAATTAACTTACTGGGTTTACATTGCGATTTTCTTAACACAACGTTAAAATATTTAGTTTCTCTTTAATGCAACACAAATATTATTATATGTTGGAATTTATATGATTATGTATTAAGTATCACTCAAGTCCAGTGTATGTCTATATTGTGACACCATTTTTCATATGTTTGCATACGTACTTGAATACAATAGCACAGAATATTTTTGAGTCATGTGTTAAGTGGCACATATATAGAAATGATTTGTTTATATGTAGTCATAACATAATTTTGTTTATATGTAGCCATACGAGTAGAAATTGTGAGTGTCATTTGAATAAGCAAAGCGGTCGACGCTTTCTGCACTTTTAAATTTAGATGTTAGGCTAAAAATCATATTGTTGAGGCTTTTAAAACCATATCAAATAGGAGTTTAATTATAGACATTTTCCTTTATTGATGTATTACATCATATAAGGAAGTGACATTTACTTTCCGAAATTAAACGTCATGCTCTAAAGCCTCCATCAAACAGGTTCCTGTTATTACACTTGAATTCAAGGCTATAAATACTGTTTAAGTAAGTTAGTAAACTTACGTTTTCACACATAACTTTTTAAATATTTCTATTTCGCATTTAAAAATTTAAATTTAACTTTAATTACAATCTAAATAGTAAATTAAGTTTCTATCACCTTTTATTTCTTTTTAGTATGTTAAATTGAAAAGTTACTAATAAGATTTAATTATTTACTCTTCTAGGGTCAAAACTGAAATATGCAGAAAGAAAATGAATGGATTTGCCCTTATTATGTGCTAATAAATACCGCATTCAGTTTAATTGCGCAAGATCTAATCCTCTTCTCTAAAACGTTTAAATAAATTTGAATTAAGAGAATTACGATATGAGAAAGATTTTAAAACGTAGAACATAATTATTAGACTTACCATCATCGGAGTCATAGAGATATATCACTGATTTCCAATGGTAGTACTTGATAATGTCTATGATAGCTTTGAGGTATTGTGGTTTCATATTAACACCATATTGCATAGGTCTGTTGAAGTTCTTCTGAGGAAGAGAAGGACTTAAAAATGGCATATGGAATGTGTTGGTATATGCTGCTAATGTCTCATATGTTGCTTCTGTTGTCGGCGCAAGAAGAGTAAAAATGCCTCTGTTCATTTGCGAGCATACTGAAAAAAAAATATATGTAAATAATCAGGTTAAGTATTACAAAATGTACTATAAAATGCATATTCTTGTTGTGCATATTTCTCTTCTGTAAGAAATTTTTCAATAGTTGCATCGAGAGCAAGAATTACAGTAATTGATTTTTTTTAAATATGAACAATAATAAAAATTAATAATAATATAAAGGTATATATTATTTGAAACTAGAAAACTGCATGTATATATACGGAACATATTATTACTAATTTATATATGTGTATATATGAAACATAATACGAGGGATATTTCCAAAGCTCTAGGAATTCAGACAATTTTTTTTATTTCGTCAGTTTTCATCAGTAATGCAGCTGAGTTCTTCAACATAATCCTCATTTAATTTAATATACTTTTCCCAGCGGAAAACAAATTTTTTGTGTCGTTCTTAACCCTTTCTGTGTCTGAACTATTTTCTGTGAACCCCTGTCATTAAAACACCTATTTATGGCATGGTTACACTCTCAAATTGAATAACTGGTAAAGGTGTTTTCAGATCGGGGAACAGGTTTGTGAACAGCAAACTTCTTACAGACGTTGAAAATGTTCTGGAGATTTCAAAACCTCTTCCCAAAAAATGACAGTGATTACTCTTCGCATCTTGCATAGTTATAAAAACAGTTTTACAAAAATATATTTGTATTATTAGTCAAAAACTTAATCGGATGCGACAGCCGCATAATCATTTCAAGATTTGTCTTTGGAGGCTAGCGCTTCCTATAAGTTCTAGAAATGGAACTAGAGCTTAATATATAGAAAACTTGAAACACCCTACGTATAAAAAGAAACCCTTGTTAACTTCAATAATGAATTATGCCTTAATTGTACTGAAAAATGCTGTAATCTAGGTCTAAGTGAGAATTAAAAAACATATCAAGCATAGATTGTTGTTAGAGGTCAGCTAAGAGTAAAATTTGATTTAATATGCATGTTTGCCTGCAAATAATAGAGAGACGATAAATAATTTGGGCTTCTGTTGCTCTATTAAATATTTCATTATTTTATGAGTTTTCACCAAACGCTTTGGATTTAAATGCTACTTAGTTATATTTCTATTACTTGTAGGCAAGCATCGTTCTACCTCGAAACAAACATTACGATTAATTCACCAATAACAGAAGTCTGCGTTACCACTTTTTTATATCTACACTCATGTCCATAAATTAAGGATAATGCAAAATCAAGCAAAGGAAGAGTTAGAAGCAAAACAAGTTTGACTATTTGTAAAGCTTATTTATTAAACAAAAGGTAAAGAGCAAAAAAAGATGCTATATTTTGATATTATTAAAAAAATAGCGATTTTTTTCTCCCTGGAGCAAGTTACAAAAAAAATCTATTTACAAAAAACCAATATTACATGGTTGGTATGATTGTTAATACATTGTATGTCTCCCAGACGATGCAATACAGTCCGTACAACGCCTAGGCATGCTGAGTATCAAATTATCGATCTGATCTTGGGATATTTACCACTTAAAAAGCAATACTCTTCGAAGTTCCGGTAGACATGTAGGAGGAGGTTGACGGGCTGCAACTCGTCGGCCAAGCATGTCCAACACGTGCTCTACTGGATTCAAGTCCGGTGAGAATGCTGGCCAGTCCATACGGGTGATATCCTCCGATTGAAGGCATTCGCTTACGATGTTTACACGGTGAGGATGGGCGTTGTCATCCATAAACACAAATTGTGCGCCCATGCCGCCCCGAAAGAAACGTGCATGTTGTTCCAGAATGACGTCCCGATAGATTTGGCTTCTCATGGTTCCAATTTGAACATGCAGGCCAGTTCTGGAACATAGAATAATTCCACCCCAAACGAGCAGTCCTGTACCACCCTAACGGTGTCGTTCAGTGATTTTTTCTTGGTGGTAACGGGTACCTGGAGCTCTCCATATGAAAGTCCGGCGAGAATCAGAGCTGACGAGACAGGTCTGAGGCTGTGCTCCGCCTGTTTCTTTTAGCAGTAACTGCCAAATACCGGTCCTCATTCGGCGTTGTAACTCTGGGACATGTGCTGTAACGTCTACTCACATTACCATCATCTTGGAATCGTTGCCAAATCCTGGAGTTGACACTCTGGGCAATTCCAGGTTCGTCTGATACTTCCAGTTGGGTAGGCCCACATTCCAGACAGCCGATAATTCTACCACGTAAAAAATCATCCAAATGCGTCCTTTGTGCCATAACTATTCGGTTATTGTCCTGAAATGCTTATAAAGCGCCTGCGAACAATTTTACTTCTTTGCCTGTATTCCTTATGTATCACTCTCTTACACTCTCGTCATTGTGACGTAACATCGGTGTCATCTGGTTACTTCCTGAAATTTGCATATGATTCTTGAAGATGTGTGTGGTAATTTTACAGGTGATATATTTATTTTAGAGTTCGATTTCCGCATGACTCCGAATTATCCTTAATTTATGGACATGAGTGTAGTATATTTCTACTTATCTGTTGATCAAGTCATACATTTAACTCCACATATTAGCCTGTATTGTATGTTATATTTGCGTATATTATGTTACTATAATGTACAAAATGGCTGCTGCAGTCTCTTATGCAAATGTATCAAAAACAGAATTTCGAAAAAAAAAATGTTACATATTAAAAACTTTATGAAAGTTTATATACTATTAAATAATGAAAAATTTTTATTAAAAAATGTTCTTATTTATTATTTTTATTTCAGAACACAAATTCTCTCTATAGCTCTTCCATTAAATAGCAGCTTTCAAATGATTATTTGTTAGTGGGTTAAATGAGTCTTCGAATATAATTCAGTACATTTATGGACTGCTTCTAACATTTCCTATGTTTAGTTGATTTTCTCAACAATTAATAGACTAAAATTAATTTAGACTACGCATATGCTTACATTCCTCTAGTAAATTTAATTTTTAAATGGTTCCTAAGACTATAACAAACCGCATATAAAGGATGTTTCCTTGCTGCAGCCTTCTATAAAAAATTCTTGGGCTGAAGTTTACGATGGAATACTTCTTGTCGGTTATAATCCAGAATGTCGTATTTCCGATATCCAACTGTTGCAAGGGGTATGAAAAAGTAGCTCGTAACTCAGATCGGTGGATAGAAATAACGTGTCGTTATTAGTTTGGCCGACACGTTCATAGTGATAAATGTGGATTATTGACGGATTCTTCAAGCTCACTAAAGGATAGGGGTTTCGCCTGATGTTAGACAGAATGCCCAGAGAAATAGCCTTTATGATTTACGGCTAATGTGTTAGTTGGTAAATAGACTGTTTTTCATTAGTTAATACATTTTTGTAACATATTACGATTGCAATGCTGAATTGCCTTAAATAAAGTAAATGAGAAGAAACAAAATTTTTCATTACTGCGAACCACTAAAAAAAACTTTTATTAATATTATTGATATATATTATTATATATTAATATTTATTAATATTATCTACATAAAATTGAGATGTATAATAAAATTTATAAAAAGAAAAAATCTGCCTGAAATTCATAACTATTTGTTCAATGGATTTTATTAATTAACAAAGACGGAGTATTTTATCAAAGCTCAGCGACTTCATATGGTATTAACAATAGAATTCTTTTTAATTTTTTAAACTGGACCGGTTTTAGATCTGGCATTAAGTTCAACGTCTCCATTCCGAAAAGCCGTTTTTATTTAACAAAGTACCAATTGCGTGCACACACATCTTTTCGTCTGTGTAATTCTCATTTGTGTCGCCCAGACGGTATAATGGTTATGGAAGCCTACTACAGTACCGAAGGGTCCGGGTTCGAATCCCGGAGAAGACATGGATGTTTGTAAATGTATAGTGTCGGTGCGGGATGGCGGCACTTTAAATATGCGACGAGCTGAAATTCCTCTCGTATGGATTGGTGGTAGAGGAGAGGGGTGGGATCCCCGGATGCTCTACCTCAAAATTGGGGATGGAAAATAGAAGTCCAACCTCTCTTCGGAGTAGCACTGCCAACTATTGTTCCATGTGATAATGGACACAACAACAACAATAATTGTCATGCGTGACGAAAGATGTTATTTCCTAACAAATTATTTCGTAATATGCATCGAGATATGTGCCGGCAGATATACAATATCCGGTAACTAAATACTAAAATTTTTAAAAATTCCTAATATTCAGGCACTGCGACAAAAATTTTGCTTAGATTGGTGTTAGAGAGCTTAGATTTTCCTAATGTAGCACGATAGATTTCATAAACGTTTAAGAGCCGCCAAGTCCAAATTTATATCGTTTTAAAAATGATGAGACAGGTTTTGAATATAAAAAACTTTTGAAGAAAATTAACAAACATGTGCTTAACGCGATTACTTATAACCTAAATACATCTCATATGTACTATTTTGTGTTCATCATGTTAAGTCCCAACAAAATAAAAATTTGTAACTCTTGTTTGTGCTGGGCAACTGAGCGTTTTTTCTTCAGGTAGAGAAACCAAATATTTTCTTCTGATTTCCTCTATACCCTTCCTTTTATAATTATTGTTGTATTAGTTTAGTAAAAGTAAAATTAACGAGAAACACATTCATTGGTCTACAATTACATAAAAAAATTTATCTGAGTAAATTACAAATCATTATTTAGAAATGGAGTGTTCTTTTTAACTCATGAGCAGTGTTTTATAAACGAGTATTAGTGTGAGATAGAAAGGATAAATTAAATGATACACGTTAACGCGCCCTCCAGAGAAGCTATTGTTAGAGAAATAATATCTATTCAAAACTAAGCTATTAACTTGTTTAGGCTTTTTCTTAAAAAGTATTTTTGTTTCTGCATACAATTAATATAAGATAAACATACTGAGATCACACACACACACGCACGCACGCACGCACGCACGCACGCACGCACGCACGCACGCACACACACACACACATACACACACACACACACACACACACACGAGAGATTGCAATGTCAGTGGTGTTTGAATAATCAGTATCTCTCATTGCGGGCCCTAACTGATACAGTATTTCAGCGTGGCATCGAACGGAATCTTTCAGAATGTTTTAGTAGTCAGTACACTGCACATGATGTAGGCAGATGATACGCTAGAAAATAAACGGTCAGACTATAAGGTGTTTTCTCTTCCTTTCTTCATGCCTTCGTGGTGTAACGGTTAGCACACTAGGCGCGCATTCGAGAAGTCCAGGTCCAAGTCTTGGCGAGGGCATTGCTCATTTTTCACATCTACTGCATCAAAAATCATAATGTCTCCACAGTTGCGGCCGAACTAAAAAGGTGGTAGATGATGATTCTTCACCACCGGGATTTGGCGACTGGGTCCACTAATCCCCAGCTGCCCTTTAGAAGGGGGAGTATATAAGATATTTTCTCCCTCCTTTCTGCATGCCTTCGTGGGGTAAAGATAGCACACTCGGGGCGTATTCGAGAGGTACAGGTCTTTGATTTATGTATTAAAGTTTAGGTTCATAGGTGGAGCCTTGAGTTCATCTTTTTTAAGGTACCACTTAAGCAAGGTAGACTTCAAATGTAAAGCATATCTCTGTCTCGCTCTCATTTAATTTCCATTAACCAAGCACGCATATGCAGAGACAAGGCTTGAAATCAGTCATTTTACCGTTTTATCATTGAGATGATGAAGCAGAATGCAGAATGGGAGATAGACCGATATTAAACCCATGAAAGGCGGGGACAGATGATGCTAACTACAAGCCTTAAGCGAGAATCTTATCCTCACTCTCTTTGTCAAGCTCTACAGTCAGCCTCTGTTAAACTCGATATCCTCCAGGAAGGTACTTTAAATATAAAGTCTGACAAGTCATATTTTGTAAATTATTATATTTGATTACTTAAATTAATATTTCATTTAGTAAGTAAATTATACCTTAACTAAATTATACCCTCCGAAGAAAAACTTTGGTTAGGCTTTTCGAACATGAAAAAACCACGAGGGCTATTTGCCTAGCAGGAGGGATACCTTCGAGGAGGCCATTTTAAGGGAAAATATCTCGTATTCGCGTTACACACGGGGAAACCATGAAAAACAAACGTTCAGCTAGCCCGTTCCACTGAGATCGACTCAAGCTAGGTCGAACAAATAGAATCCAGTGGTCTTAACAATTCGGCCAGTGGTCGGATGAAGAAAGCCTTGGAAATGTTAATAAATTAATATTTTCAAAGCTTTTTCGTAGAAGTTCTCTAACAGTTCGTGGAATATTATATACTAGCTGCTACGCGGCCAGCCTTCGTCTGGCTTTTAAATGTGCCGGAAAAATGCCTAAAGGGAACACCAGACATTAAATTTAAAAACTGCACAGAATTTTACTCCACAGAACAACTTTATGAAAAAAGAAGAAAAAAGTAGAAGAAGAAGGAAAAACAACAATAAAAAAAATTTCAATAAAAATGTATTACATATAAGAAAATTACTATGAAATAAGCAATATCCATTGACACAAATATTAATCTTCCTAATAAATAATATAATGAACATACCGTTGCCTTATCTTGACAAACATCCAGTATCCAAGAGGAACATTAAATTTAAAAAAAAATCTGAAAGGTTTCAGATTTTAATTACGTCCAAAGGGGCGTTTATTAACATTTTGTGTGTTACCTTTATTAAATACCATGTTCTTCGCACTTTAACCATAAAATTGATTTCAAGAGCAATATCGCAAACTAATTTTAAATTGAGCATATCTTCAGAAATTTCGATACACACTCTCACTCGCTGGAGATAAAAATGTTTTTCTGTACAACGTTGGTATTGCTGGCTTTGAAATCTTTGAGTTTGTTAATGAAAAATTCGTTAAAGTTTTAGAGAATATTGTTACGAATTTCACATTTATTTGGCTATTTATTTATAATTGTAATTAAAATTCCTTTTTATTTTCCCGTGCAACGCAGACGAGTTTTGAAGAAAAAGCTACGTCAAAAAAAATAACCAACAAAGAAACATAAGGACTAAATTGAAAAGTGATACGCCGTTTTTTGTGAAACAACGCAAAACGCCCAACCGAAAGTAATAGTCCTTCGGGGCTAAATCCCTTTGGACTAAAAATTGCACAGAATTATCGCCCTTATTTTTCCGAGTGGGAACAGTGCTGATATCAGCTACAATGGCTGCGTGCTATTGTTGCTGATATAATGAGAGAGAATTATCCATTTGATGAGATTTTAACAAAAAACATAAAAAGAAGAAAATCTCATTCGAATTACGAAAACATCGCTTCGAGTTGCACTGGCTCTTGTCTAGATGCAACCCTACGTACCAAATTTTGTAGCCCTGGGTGTATTAGCTTATGCGCAGCGCGAACGAAAGACACACACACACACAGGCTCTTCCTGTTATCTGTTATTTTTACATCCAAAATTTCTAAAATATTACAGATATTCTATTATAGTGGTACTTTTATGTATACATTCCAGAATAAGTCGTAGAATATCACCCAGAAATACGAATTTATAACTTCCATCACAGCAAGAGACAACACATTTATGGGAATATATTTTTCCGGTCTCTAGTGGTTTTTGATATTTACTAAGCGAATCGAAATCGGAAAAGCAGAAACAAAGCTACGGCTATGTATCAAAGGTTATCTGGCAATGCATCATTCAAAACGTTCGTGGAATTCAAATTGCAGTTTGTAGAAACAAATAGATAAAACATTTACAATTTTCAGATGCTTAACTTCTCAGCACTTGCCTTTTACGAGTACACCTTATAATTAGCTCTCAGCTGACTCATCTTGAACACGAAATATAAAAAAGCTATTTATATTAACCGGTCCCTGGCTTATTTCTGCTATTTTAAATAAATCAATTTAAGAAAAACTGCTAAGACACTAAAATGGGTTATCCCGTATTAATTTAGGATACAGCAATTAAATACATTGAAATCAATTCAAGATTTAAACATATATACATAATAAATGATTAATGTAGATGTAAAATGCATTTCGGTAATTTTCCCATCATTCTGATATTTGAAACTTAATAATTTTGCAAGAAATATGGGCTTCATGTTTCCTTTCTGAAGAAATGAAACAAAATGACTAAATAAATTTGGTGATATAACACCTGTTTTTTTTCTTCCTAAATATGTTGTGATTCTAAAGTAATGAAATACTTTCATTAGCCGTATGAAAATTAATGTGTAATGCTTCAGAGGTTATTTTCATCTCCAAATCAAATGTATTTACTAATCTATCATTTATTAATCCTGATAGAGATTTTACTGGAATCTAAAGCCTGAATTAAGTCAAAATTGTGTCAAATTATAAAGGTTTATTTTAACTAGGCTCTATTACAACTAAATTCTTTGCAGCTTGCACGAAAAACACAGCTATTCACAAACTGAATTAAACTGTGCAATATATTTTAATCTGAAATTTTGAATCCTGACGTAACTGACACTATGGTACCCCTTGTTTCTAATTTAAATTCTAAGCTCTAATTACAGATTATATTAAATAATCTGAAAATCTAATCAGCTAATACTAGACTTATCTGTTTGCAAACAATCTGAAGTTAATCACTTTCAGAAAAAACTGCATACGTAGAATCTCATAGAGATTGGATAAAATCTGCCAGCAGGAGACAAGCAGAGCATAAACTATTATTGGACGAATTAAGCAGAATATTTTTAAAAGCTAGGAATGACTACATATGATATGATTTTCTTATTTTATATTTGACCTGGAACATAATGTATGAATTTTATTTATATTTATTTCGGAATTAGACCTTTTCCCCTTTTCATTTCTCTTGCTAGCATTCAGTTTGTAAGCTTCAATAAACATCTAAGCATTTAACAAATTTTAAAGATCTTCTGTTCTAATCTGCCTTTCTTCAATTCAAAAATACAGCACATACAGCACATGTCCAAGGAAATATATTGAAAAATTGGAAGGTAGATAAGGACGACCCTGAAAACGTCACTAAATGAACATTTAGTTATAAGTGGTCAAAAGAGCTTTCCTTCTGGGTGACTGAGAATAAACATGATGCGACTCCCTTTAATCCGGTATTTAAAAGTATTCTTAAGCTAAAATTGATGAAGGAAGCTAATTCTCTGGAGAATTTCTAGCTCATGATTAATATTAGTTCACAACTAATAGTCCTAATCCACAACCACAATTTCTATCTTATTTAATTTTCAATATATTTTTATTTTACATTTCGCATTGTTTCAAATACTTTGTTTTGTGCTATTACATGTTGTCGCTCTCCTAACTTCGTTATTTGTATGTAGTAGTAATATTTTACCATGCATTCTGCTACATACTATTGTAATTTTTTCTATAATTATTATGTAGCATATATAATGTAAAATCATATTATAAATCAGGCCATGTGACCTCATTTCTCTTTTATAATTAACACTTTCGTGACGCTGTTGTCAAAATTTTGATTATAAGTAATGTATCCTCGATAAATAAATGTCTGTCTGGATCCTATCGGAGTGTCCAGCTCAGCTCACAGAAGATAAAAAACGAATGCATACTGAATCATCTCTAAACATGTATGGAGTCAAATTGGCTCCCGATGGCGATTGACCTTCAATGTTCGATATCAAGAGAGTGACAAAAATTCATCAGTTTACAAGAGTTTATGCTAATAGAATAGTTAAGTTCGGTTTAACTTAGGCGCGTTGATGTACTACCAATATTTAAATGTATTTATTGCTTTTATTTCTTCCTAAATCTAAGCACACACTGCATGAAAAAGATAAACTTGTATTTTTTAGTTTTAGGCAATCCAACTGCGTCATAAGGACTGAGACCTTATGTACTTCGTTACTCATTTTTGTAACTGGAAGAGAGATCTAAAAGGAAAGGTATCCCATTTCAATTGATGACTTTTCCTTTAAACCAACTCGAAGTCTCATGTTTTTATAATTGTTTTCTTGGTTATACTTCCTTCTTAAAACATTCGGTCATTATATTTTAAAATATTTATAATGTCAAAATTTTATTAATATGCTTGTTACTAAAATGATAAATATTAAACATTGTATCCTAAAAATAATAAAACGGCATCTGTATGATTACTATGATTACTAGAACAAAACCTTAACATAACTTTAAAGTTCTAAGCTTGTGCTCACCCACTAGTGGCTTGCAGAGTAAATCAGACTGCTGGCAGTTCTACCCAGTTCCAAATAACTGCAAATGTTTGGGTGTTTGCATTGTTTTTCCAATAAGTAAAGTAAATATGATCTAGTTTCCTGTAAACTGTCCACGGATGAATTCTTTCACTTAGGCAGATGCGTGTGTTTGATTATACTGAGAAAAACTAATAAACGACTAATTCTGCTTTGCATTTAAAAGTAAAATTATGTTATAATGCCAAATGTATAACATAATATCCCTTAATGTATCAAAAGTAAACTTTCAGATGCATCTAGCTGCATGCATTTATGATTAAAAATTTAATTTCCCATAATCCTAATTAAATTAATCCGACACATTTTTGTTCACTTAAAAAAATGACTCATGAATAAACCGATGACTTGTTAAAGGTTTCTGAAGTTATCGACAGAAATACTGAAAATCCATTGACAAACGTAGTTACTTTCAAATTTTAGTTCGTTGTGCAAACGCCCAAAGTTATCGCTCAAAATGAGGACGAAGCAGTAGAAAAAACAACAGCACATGGATGAGCGATCAATAACTATGAATATCGGACTGTGGCGGGGAGATGGGAAGAATAACGGACCCTTGCTATTTTGGAAGGCTTCTGTCCTGGAGGAATTCCACTCCTCCTCCTCCCGCTCTATTCGATTCTTTAAGTTTACGAAATGAAATACATTTCTGGAGGAGCAGCAAGAATTGTAATATCCGCTTCTCCCTGCGCTCGGTTTAGTTTCTAGCATTTATGCTGAAAAGTCTTCGGATATGGCTAACGGATGCACATTCAAGAATAAAAAGAAAGGAATTAAATGTAAAATTTTATTTTTTGAAGCGGTTTGTTAAAGACAAAAACCGGAGATAAGGTTCTCTCAAATTTTTTTGTGCTTAAGTTATTTTATAACATTTTAAAACTACTTTATAGAACTTTGGAGAAACTGATACAAGAAAAAACAAAAAATAGCCTCCTTTAAAATTTCCTTGACGCATCAAATGTGAGACGAACTGATGAAGAATAAGAATTATTCAAAAACCCATGAAGCTGATCTAAAATTATAAATATCCTTCTATAACAGAAATTTAATCATAATGCTTAATCATGGAAATTTCAAGACAGTCAAATTTATATAATATACATTAAAACGAAAGAAGGAAAAGGATAAGACTTGAGAAAAATGTTTGGAATTAAATCAACTTGAATAAATCAGCAAATCTATGTTAATTGGTTTACATCACTTTGGAATTTATATTTGTGAATAACATAGATAAAATATTAAGTAATAAATTATGATACAAAGTA
>KK116614.1:175707-191183 GCA_000611955.2 Stegodyphus mimosarum
ATATATATATATATAATTTCAGAACAATTTTTCTAGGAACAAAATATAAACATGCCTAGTATTTTCGTGCATTAAGCTGCTAAAAATTATCAACAAAGACATAAAGTAAAATGTTTAGAGCTAATTTTTCACAAAGACCAAAAATTTGAAATTCATAATTAATAAATTTCAAATAATCCATTAAATGTTATAAATGATTTAAAAAATCTTGAAACCAAAGCATTTCAAACAGATAATACACCAATTCAAAACACTGATGAAATTTAAAGAAAAATGAACATAACAGACGAGGAATCCAATCAACTTCAATGCGACTTCGTCAGGGGGGAGGAACATCGAAATCAATTCAAATCTCTCTTCTACAAAAATCTTTTCTTTTCTGTGTCCAGAATTAGCCGAAGAACTATTTCGATGTATGTTAATTATAATAGTTCATCCGAAAATTCTGGCCTTTTCTCAAAGCAAGCAAAGTAAATTCTAATTAGAATCTTGAACCTTAAATAAAGAGAATTCTATTTTATTTAAAGAAATGAAAACGTAAGTGAAAAAATAAAATATTTCAGGGAAAATTTAAATCAAAATTTGTACCTTTAAACATAAAGAAGATAATACAAAGAATTTAATACGTTATAAAATTTAATTGAAAAGGCTTGATTAAAACTCACAAGAAGTAATTGAAAACTTCGAGCATATTCAATAGACCACAATCGAAGCTGATAATATCTTTAAAGAAGTGACGTACAGGTTTACCATTTTGGCTTCGTTGGCGAAACTTAAAAACCCTCGGCGAGAAAGTAATTGCTCAAAAGGCTAAAATTTGGAACAAACGATGGAATTTTGAAACCAAAAGAAAAACTTTTAAATACTTCAAAGAAAATTTTAAATTTCCAGAAGGAAAAGGATTATTTTATTAATTGAATGAAATTTGAGTAAATTCTCCCTCTTTTAAAGAAAAATTGCGAATAAAGAATATCATTCAATGTAAATATTTAATTAAATTTTAAAATAAATTATTCTTAGAAAAATAGACTCAAAAAGGTGCCCAAATAGTGGTAAAAACGTTTTTAATAATTGTTTTGTATATATGAGTAGAAAAATCCATAAAGTTGAATTTTAGATCTTTTGAAATTGCTATTTAAAATTACAGAAAAAGGTTGCATAAAGGAGGTAAAGGAACTATTGTTAGAAAAGTAAAATGTCTTCACGTCATGGGCTTATCATGACGACTTTGAATATATAAGGCCCTTATTTAGAAACAGAAAATTTAGAGATAATATAAAAAAATAGAAAAATAAAAAATAAAAATTCATAAAAAATAAAATCCTATAAACCCTTTAAAACACCCTTCTTTATCCTTATCTTTTGGAGCTTTCAGATAAAAAATTCATACTTTAAAAATGTATCTAGGGTGTAGACTACTCCAGTTTTCTTTAACGGACTGTAAGTTTTATCTTATGCTAATTAACAGTTATTTTAAGTTTTGTATCTTTCCTATCTTATTTTAATTTTAGCTTGCAATTTCCTGCCAGAATGTAAATTCAGAAACGCAAGTAATGCAAATGAGAAAAGAGTACTATTTAAGTCGTGACTGAACCTACTTCAAGAGAGAGAGTTTGATTTCCTGACTAGCGCGCGATTGCTTTCTGGCTACGTCTCTCTTAGCTGTTATTACGCTCGGCCATACATTAGGCCCTTGCTTGGATTCGCGGATTTAATTAATACTTAGGGGCCAACTAGTTAGATTCTGATAGCTTCGGCTATACCCGTTAATAGCTTAGTTAAGTTGATTTTAGTTTAAATTATTATTATTTTAAGTTCAAGCCCGAGTGGCGGCTTTGTGTAAAGTTCCAAGGTGGAACTGATTGTAAATATACTGAAGAATAAAGGGTTTCAAACCTTTCTTAAGTCTTACGTGTTCTGTTCACACACTTCAGCGGTTATTCGCTTACTAGTGTTCGTGGGTTTAAGTTAGAACTTTAGATTTAAATAGGAAAACCCCACATTTGGCGCCAGAAATTGTTCTTAACGAACCATGCCGTTGGGTACTCAAGATTTCTCGTTGACACCTCCAACCTTTCAGTTCCCTCAAGCACAGCCAAACCTGATGGAGGAACTTGGATTCATTTTAGAAACTATGAGAGCGGCGATGAAGTCAACAGCAATGTTCGACGGTAAAGGATCCAACCTTTCTAGAACCTTTCTGGAACAGCTGGAATTACACTTTACGTTATATCCTGTGAATCAGCCACAGAGAATAATCATCGCGAAGACGAATTTAAAAGGTTAATCCCTCAGCTGGTACAAGAACACTTGCAAAAATTTGTTGGGGGATCCAGGATCTGAAACGTATACTTGGGAGAATTTTAAAAATTCGCTATTGAAAGGATTCCCAGTTGTAAAAGACCGCGCAAGACTTGAATCAGAACTATTCCGTAAATACCAAACTAATGGGGGCGAATTAACAAATTTCATACTAAGGGAAATTCAGATTGTTAAATTATTATACGGGAAAAGGCCAGACAACGAAATATATTTGCGGCTGTTGCTTCCGTCAATTCAGAACTTCCTTAAAGTTAGAAACCCGCAAACGCTGGAAAGCCTACTTGAACTAGCGGTCAAAATTCATAGCAGGCGGACGGCGGAAAACGCGCGTGCGAAGAATTTTATG
The DNA here is from genome assembly GCA_000611955.2 of Stegodyphus mimosarum. Taxonomy (NCBI): domain Eukaryota; kingdom Metazoa; phylum Arthropoda; class Arachnida; order Araneae; family Eresidae; genus Stegodyphus; species Stegodyphus mimosarum. The sequence goes on from KK116614.1 coordinate 178,376, forward strand.
CAGTATTCAAGGTTTCACAATCAAACGAAACCTCAGGCTCAGCAGAGTTCCTATCGACAAGAGGGGAAGGTAGGAAAGCCGGATACAAGGAAAGTCGGTCAGAGCAAAGCTTGGCGAAATAAAAGCAGTTAGAAAAATGTGTGAAAGAAAGGATTTAAACTAATCACGGTGACTAGGAAGAGGGTGACGTCACCGTGTGAGAAGGTAAATTCCTCAGAAATCAAGCTGAATACGGTAATTGTCCAAAATTTGGCCTTGCGAGAAATTCAAATACTACTAAACGACGTCTCTACGACCGCCTTACTAGATACCGGGGCTCAATGCAGCTTCTTGTCGCAGGAGGTTTTTTTAAACATTTTCGTCGATACAGATTGTTTAAGACAACGGGAAAACGCGTGATTACTGCCCAAGGAAAACAATGCGTCTGCTTGGGGAAAGTGGGGATGCATATCCAAATAAAAAACGAGATCTAGAAAATGAATTTTCTCGTGGTAAAAAATTTATTAACCGCAGTCATATTGGGGGTTGATTTCTTGCGCGCAGCTAGCGCAAATATTAATTTTAAAGATTCTACCTTACAGGTCAAGATGGACAAAATTCAAGAAGGAAAAGTTGCAGTCCCGGAGGTGAATCTAAGTCACCTCCAAGAAGTAGAAAAAGAACGAATTCAACAGTTGGTAAGAACCTTTTCTAAATTATTTCATGACCAACCTGGCTTCTGCCAGACTGTCTCGCATAGCATAGATACTGGTAATGAGCCCCAGTTCGGTCTAAGCCAAACAGGTATCACCGTGTGAAGGAAGATATTCTCGTGCAAGACATTACGAAAATGCTCGGGGTTAAAAAAATTACGCCAAGTACCAGCCCCTATGCTAGTCCTGTGGTTTTATGTAGAAAGAAGAATGGACTGCCATTTTAAGAAAAATTCGTTCAACTAAATATATGACAACCTTAGACCTGATGTCAGGCTATTTTCAAATTGCAGTAAAATCCGAGGATGTCAAAAACACAGCGTTTATCACAAAGTCAGGCGTGTATGCCTTTTTGAGAATGCCGTTTGGCTACATTTAAAAAAGTTATGGATATTGTTTTAAGATCAGTTTTTGGAAAACGTACTGTCATTTATCTCGATGATATTATTGTAACAAGCGAAACCTTAGAAGAACACGTTAAACATTTAGAGGAAGTGTTCACATTATTGCATGAAGCGGGCCTTAAAGTTAATCCTAAAACGTGCAAGTTTGCCGCCAAGAAATTCAAGTACCTCGGCTATAAAATCTCGAAAAACGGTATAGAAACTGACAATTCAAACATTTTAGAGATCAAAAGTTATCCACCGCCAAATAAGGCTAAAAATTATCGTCTTTCTTGAGGATGTGTTCCTATTATAGAATATTCATTAAAGATTTTGTTAAAACAGTTGAACCTTTGTTGGTGCGTAAACGAAAAAAGACTAGGTTCACATGAACAGCGGATGTGAACAAGGCGTTTGAAGAATTAAAACACGAATTAATTAACGCCCCTGTTCTTAAATTCCCGTAAGGGGATCAAGATTTAGAAATATCGGCAGACGCATCAGACTACGCAGTTGGCGCAGTTCTTTCTCAAAAAGGGAAGCCGATAGTTTTTTTTAGCAAAACGCTTAATCAAACTCAGAGAAATTATACTGCAACTGAGCGGAAAACTCTCGCAGTCCTACTATCGGTGCAAAAATTTTGGGTGTTCTTTGGGAGCGCCCCAATGACTGTGTATTCAGATCACGTGGCAGTTGGTCGCCTATACTTCGGAAAAAATGTTTCGCCTCCGCTCAAACGTTGGACGCTAAAACTGTAAGAATTTAACTTAATCATAAAGCACACGCCGGGGAAAGAAAATGTAGTTGCAGACGCCTTTTCGACGATCAAAATCGATAAAGACGGAAATACAATTAAATGTACGATGCTAACTCCAAAAATAATTGAATCCCGGGAAACAATAATCGCCGAGTTAAAGATGGACCCAGAATTTAAAGATATTTATGCGTACCTGGAAGATCCCAAAAATTTTGATCATGTAGACTTAACGGCTACTCGCAATAGGGCAGCTCATTATGAAATAATAGATAAATTGCTCTTTTATACGAAAACTGCCAACGATAATCAAGAATTGCGGCTCGTAGTCCCAACGAGTCTCGGCTTAATTATTCTAGAGGAGCTCCATGACTCGAAATTAGGAGCCCATCTGGGTGTTAGGAAAACCCTGCAAAGGGTCCGCGAAGCGGTATATTTTCCGCAGTTATACAAAGTTGTGACGGCGTATGTCAGGTCATGTCACTTGTGTCAATTAATTAACGACGTTAACTAGAACCCGGCCAGGTACTTAAATAGCATAAAAACCACTTTCCCAAATGAATTGTTTGGCATTAATTTGCTTAGTCCCTACCATAGAACAAAGATTAATAAAAACCGATACTTGTTAACCATCGTGGATCATTTGTCAAAGTGGGTTGAAATAATTCCCCTTAAACGGGCTTCAGCAAAAATAGTAGCAGATTCGTTTCTAAATAAATATATTTTAAAATATGGGGTCCCAGCAAAAGTAATATAAGATAATGGTATTCAATTCGTAAGTACTTTATTTGAAAACCTGTGCCAAGGCCTTGGCATACGACATTTAAAAATGGTACCTTACAGACCGCAATCAAATATTGCGAAACACGTAAATAAAAATATAGTTAAAATTATTCGGGGATATGTTAAAAACTATCACGACCATTGGGACAGCTGCGTCAATGAATTAGGCTTTGCCTTGAGAACAGCAAAGCATGACACCACAAAGAAAACCTCCGCAGAACTATTCCTAGGAAGAAACATTTTAACGCCTCTGGATAAGCTATTTTTCGTTCAACAAAGACAGGAAGAGTTTAAATTGAATGATATTCAGAAAATTATTAATGATACCATCAAAAATTCAGATGTGGCGAGGTCGAAACAACAGTTAGATTATAATAAAAACAGGCATGAAATAAAATATACCTTATGTCAAAAAGTGCTAAAACTAAAGCACTCCTTGTCATCGGCACCCGAAAGTAGGGTGGCCAAATTTGAGCCCAAGTTTGAGGGCGCTTTTATCATAGAGAAGATAAAAATTTCAAAGGGTTTACTTAAAAGCAGAAAATGGACAACAATCTATCGCAAACATCTATCAAATAAAACCGTGCTATAGTCGTACTGATTTTCTAATCTTAAAAGATTTATTGCAGGCTCCGGAAACAGCACCAAGAATTTTAATTTCACAATCACCAAACAAGAATCCCTCAACAAAACGAAGAGAAGGGCAGCTAACACTGAAGAACCCATAGCGAAACGAAGGCAACTTCAACAAGATCAAAACTCCGCCAGAACAAGGAGTGCTAAAGACATGGAAGTTCCCCTTCAACAAGAGCCAGCGCGTATGAGAAAGCGAAAAAGACTCTTGAAACATAAGCAAAAACTGCAAACTTTAGAATCCAAGACGCAGAAGAAGCCAGAAGAATATACCAATTGGAAGCAAGGATCAAAAGGAAGCAACCTGATGACACGAGGTCTACTCAGGAACCAAGAAGGAGCAAGGGATTTTTCAGAGACTCAAAAACCAGGTCGGCAAGGTACAAGACAAAGAGAAAATTGGAATTCCAAAATCCTCAGCCTACAAGAAAAGCGCCCCGTTTCAACGACCGAGGAATCAAGAGAAAAGAATGTCCGGAGCCGAATACAAGCCGCTCGAGACGTCTGTGAGTCCGAAGTTTAGCAGCGCCAACATTTCAAGAGTTTTGCGCCAAGAGGATGCAGGAGTATAGAAGTCAAAAATAGAAGTGAAAATTTTCCTTGTTTTCTATTTTGTATTGAAAATTCGATTTATGTCATGTGTTTAAAGTTGCTAAATACCGTTTAGAACAAGAAATTGAATACGCAAGTTAATGTTAGAATGTAATTGTAACTATCTGTTAAATAGAAAAGAATTTAAATTCGCAAGCTGGCGAAAATTTATTTTGTAAATACTTTCTTTTAGAATTCTCAAGTTCCGAGAAGCTAATTTCTGAATATGTTTAGTCGAAAGACTTCAATTGTGTTAATCTAAACATTGTAGCCAACCGTTGTGAATTTTCTATAGCAACTACAATGAATGATGTAAAATGAATTTTAAAGTATTACATGTTAAAATGTTCTATTGAATTTCAAATGTTAATGTTAACTTTTAAACTTTTGTAAAAGTTAAACTAACACAAATGTAAGTTTTAGTTAAGCATGACTGAAAATATCTTTGTTTAAAAGATGAATGGCATGAAAGTATAGATTGAATGTGCTTAAAGTTAGGCTCTCCACGCTTCACTTCACGCTAAATTTAAGCTCTATTTTACGACATCAGGTCTAGTTTTGTGTTTAAGGAGTTTTCTAAGGTCTGGAAAACGAGTTTATAAGAAATCATAGCGATTGGATAGTGGTAGTTGGTCGCTGCGATACCACAACATAAAAACCTCGTCTCACTCAGAACAATTTCTGGAGAGCATTGGGGAAGAACAGTTAGTTCGTGTGAATGAAAACGTTTGAGGGCCAAAATAATTTCAATAAAAGTATTGGTAACAAAAAATGGAAATTATATGAAAGACCTTACTAATACTTATTCCTTTAAGATTAGTTGGAAGGACAAGACTGACGTCTGACTGCAAGTAAAGATGAAGTAGATGTCTGTAATCAAATTCAAATGGTAAATCTGTTATATTTTCCTTAGTTTTAGTATAGCTTTAGAAATTGTTGTAAAGTTGGGCCTAATCAGGAAACGTTTTAATGATGAAAGTCATTGAGGAATCAATTTCTAGAAGTTTAAAATTTTGATATTAAGGACTTCTTGTTGAGAATTTAAACTCTTAAACAAGGACTTTCAATACTTTATTATGCGAGTAGGTAAATTCTGGTGGGGAAAGATGTAAGGTTTATCTTATGTTAATTAACAGTTTTTTTTTAAGTTTTGTATCTTTCCTAGCTTATTCTAATTTCAGCTTACAATTTCCTGCCAGAATGTAAATTCAGAAACGCAAGTAATGCAAATGAGAAAAGAGTACTATTTAAGTCGTGACTGAACCGACTTCAAGAGAGAGAGTCTGATTTCCTGACTAGCGCGCGTTTGCTTTCTGGCTACGTCTCTCTTAGCTGTTATTGCTCGGCCATACATTAGGCCCTTGCTTGGCTTCGCGGATTTAATTAATACTTAGAGGCCAACTAGTTAGATTCTGATAGCTTCGGCTATACCCGTTAATAGCTTAGTTAAGCTAATTTTAGCTTAAATTATTATTATTTTAAGTTGAAGCCCGAGTGGCGGCTTTGTGTAAAGTTCCAAGTCGGAACTGATTGTAAATATACTGAAGAATAAAGGGTTTCAAACCCTTCTTAAGTCTTACGTGTTCTGTTCACACACTTCAGCGATTATTCGCTTACTAGTGTTCGTGGGGTTCTAAGTTAGAACTTTAGATTTAAATAGGAAAACCCCACAAGACTATTAATGAATTTTAAAAAAATTTCATTATCTTTTTGAATTTTGGTGAGAATTAGAATTTCTTCTTTTTGCGTTTCTATTTCAGTGCAAACCTTCCTATTTCTGCTAATTTGGTTAATAGTAGTATTTTCAATAACTTTTACCTGTACGTCACTACTTTAAAGATATTATTAGTTTCGATTGTGGTCTATTAAATGTGCTCGAAGTTTTTTAATTACTTCCTCTGAGTTTTAATTAAGTCTTTTCACCTAAGCTTTATAACGTTTTAAATTCTTTGTATTATACGCTACATGTTTAAAGGTTAACATTTTGATTTAAATTTTTCAATAAAGTATTTTATTTTTTTCACTTAAGTTTTCAGTTCTTTAGATAAAATAAAATTATTTTTATTTAAGGTCCAAGATTCTAATTACAATTTACTTTGTTTTTTCCTTGCTATGGGAAAGGGCTAGAATTTTTGGATGAACTGTTATAATTAAAATACATAGAATTAGTTCATCGACTAATTCTGGATTCAGAAAAGCAAGGATTCTTGTAGAAGAGAGATTTTAATTGATTTCAGTGTTACTTCCCCCTGAAGAAGTGACATTGAAGGTGATTGAATTCCTTTTCTGTTATGTTCCTTTTCTTTAAATTTCATTAATTTTTCGAATTGGGGTATCGCTTGTTGGAAATTTTTGGTTTTCAACATTTTCTAAATTCTTTGTAACATTTAATGGCTCATTTGAAATTTATTAATTATGAATTTTAAATTTTTTATCTTTGTAAGAAATTAGTTATAAATTTCTTACTTTATGTCTTTACTGATATATATATGCTTTGTTATATATATATATATATAACATAATAAAATTTTTGACAAAAAATTTTCAGTATCAAAATCATTAAAACTAATTAATTTTCAGTCAAATATTTCCAAAAAATCATAGCCAACGCTATAATAAATGAACTAACAGAATTAGAAGAATCTGCAGTGAGAATGAATTTTTAAGTGAAATTTATATCTTGGTTAAAATACACAAAAATTTTAATTTTATAAACAGTGTCTAGCTAAATTAAGTGCCCCAATCTAAATTGCACTGTTAAACTGCTGATTTCTATGAATGGCTATACTTAAACCTATAAATAAAATGGAACAATTTATACGATGGAACTTAAATCCCCGTTGAAAAAGACACTTTTTTTTCAAATGTTTTACATTTCATAATGATGTTGAATAAAATGTTTAATATTTTCTTCCATTCGTTTTCTAACTAGACTAATTTCTTTTTAAGACTTATGAAAGTCCGCGTCAGTGAATTCTGTAATTTGTAGCAGTAAAACTGGACTTTTTCCTTTTTCCAAACTCTTCTATCATTGAAATCTTCTTCAAATTCTTTCAACATAAATTGATAAGTTTCGTTCTATATGTTCTACAAGTGTTTCTTTCATAATTTCTACTGGTATTCAGTTAAATTAATACTATATTACTTCGCATAGTTTTTGCCTTAGCTTTTTAATACTAGGTTCCGAAAATTCAAAATATATATTTGCGGAAATTCCCTTCCGCTATTACATATAGGTTTTTCCACTAAGGAGTTAAGTTATTGGTAAATTGTATTCCCTTGATTACTTTTATTTTTATTCAGTGTATTTTAATTGTATTTACATTTTTATATTAGCATTTCATCTATTTTGTCCCTTATTAATACGTTAAGTATTAATAATATAATCAGTTATGACGTTAGGTCACAAATTTTGGGGATGTTTTAATTTCATGTAAACATAAAGGTTTTTGTCTCAACACAAAACGATTTAGTTACGCTCTCTAATTTACATGTTCCTTAAAATCATTAATTTTAACATGTGATCCGAAACAAAATAATTCATGGAAATAAAAGTCACAAACTTTAGGCTTTGAAGCAGATCTCTATTCATTGAATAAAATCGCATATTAATGTACTGAAGTGGCATCCTTCACTAATAAAGCATAAATGAGGTAATCAGGTTACAAAAGGCTTTAAAGACCAGCTTTACCGTTATAAAATTTGCAAAGTACTTATAATCCTAGATTGAAATAATGTGCTGCTGCTTTACAAATACATGCGAATTTTTAGATGCTCAAATGAATCTTCTAATTAAAATGGAATGCAAGCTATTTGTGATTTATCACGTACTGAGGCTTTTATTCGGTTCGGTGTACTTAAATCACGAAATAGAATAGCCTTATAAATATCTTGGCCAACAATAATGATATTTTGGCGTAAGCTACTTGATGTTGAGAAGAAAAATATGCTTAAGAATCGCAACCTTCCAAGCGGCACTACATGTTTAAGCAACATTCGTATCATTTTTGGGCGGAATCCAATTGCAAAAAAATGTCGAGGAACAGTTGGCAGCTGTGCTTTTTATATTAGACATATAAAATCTTGTTCTCTTGCGTTTCACAGTCTAACTTCTGAAAATCAGAGCAATTACCTATTTTTCTTACGAATTAAAATTATTTGACAACACCCAAGCAGGAATTTGTTAATGCCATTTCATTTCTTTAGCTCATCGCGATGAAAAATGCATCTTTGGGGCGTAACTAAACAGATGCACGTCAAAGCATCATCTATTGTGTTGGTATGGGAAATGGTTCATGATTAGGTGCATAGAAACAAAGAAAGCACACTCATTGAAAGAAAAACAAAAGTTAATATGAATGACATATGAATCATTTACGAGCAGTTATTCGGAATCTCTAATTAATGTTTTATACGGGGTGTGGGTGACTTAAGAAGTATTTTCTTACGTGATATTCGAAACTCGATGATGAAAACTTAAAAAAAGATATAAAATTATGATACCCTTCAATAATCAGTGCTCTAATTTTATATTTATGAATATCTACTTTTGTTCTGCCTTTGTTTAATCTACGAGAAAATAAAGTTATTGATAAATTTTCAGTCTTTCTTTCAAAGTATTCTCTAAATTCAAACTACGAAGAGTACAGTATTAAAGATTGCATAGGTCTCTGTTTACTATTATATAAAAATAATACATAGTTCATTTATGCGTTTAGAGATATAATTAATACTGAAAACACATAGAACAAATATAAGCTACTGAATTATACATTTTTAAAATGCGGTGCATACAAAAACAAAAAAAATTATCCCAAATATTGTAGAATACTCAAAACCTGGTAATGTGTGTTTAGGGACCATGGCATATAATATGACTAAAAGTTTAATTCATAAGAATTTTAGAACAACAACAATGAAAAATAAAAATATGGATTTTTAACGATTTCTAAAATATGGTACTAATGCAGATTTGTAAAATTGAAACATACGGCAATTAGATATGTAAACAAGTTATGCCTTGTCTCTCGTTTAAAGACTTTTCCCTTCTCGGAGTTTAAATAATGTTGAACACAGCTATTGCCAAGTTTTTCTTCATTCTAAAATATCTCTCGCTGCTGGCATCTCAAGAGTTTCAATATTTGTATATTTCTAAGCTGCATGAATTGTTTTGACGAATATCTGGACAATAATTCTGAACTTATGAAAGTCCATATGTGTTATGATTCAACTATTTGTTGCAGTTTCTATTTTCTGTATATGAAATGAGTGTCACCATAACTGTTTTAAATCCTGGATTATTGGATCCCATAATTAGTTTACATTTAATTGTCAGCTGACTCACAGTTGTAAATTATTTCGGATTTAATTCGGGTCATTACTTGAAATGTTTACTGAAATTGGTGTGATGTGCTCGATTTCAAAATTTTACATACATCTGCAAAAACTGGCTAATCAAATAATATAAAAACACAAAACATTAAAAGTAAAACACATGTATTGTATCTTAACAATTTTCAGTACTGAATGGTAGCTGCACGGCATATTTTCAGTACTAGGTGTATTGTTTATTTTACCTTTTTATTAGAAATGCTTTTTTTATACATTTAAGTGCACTTTTTCCGAAAATTATTTGAAATCAGCAATTCAAAATCTCAGCACTTTTATGATACAGAGTTGTTCCTTTATAAAGTCTAAAACTACTAGCTCAAGGTAAAGTAGCAAAAAGGAAGCAGCTAAATAAAGTAACAAAAACACATTTTGTTAAATATTTTAGGATTGTTTTTAAAATTTTTAATTAAAAAATTAATTTTCTCTTTCTGAAAGTGCAAAAAGCTTTTTATTATTCTTAAATGACCCATTTTCTTTAACCATACTATAATGATTAAAATAGGTTCATATTTATTTTAGAAACCTATACAAAACTAACATAAACTACATGTATTTTTACGGGACAACAAATTAATGCGTCCAGAAGTATAAATCACAAATATAATATTTTAACTGTATTATATGCAGCAAATTATAACATAGTTTCTGGTAAATGCATATTTTCGCCATAACTCTAACCTCAAATTAAATGGAAGTTATTGAACCCTGTACTAAAATATCTCGTTTATGTTGTTTCGATGTGCCTTAGAAAATAAACTATAGCGTTTATAAAAAAATTTTACGCTTATTTTAAACTGGTCAATTTACCAAGCCTAAACATATGATTTTTTTAGCAATACACAACGAAATCGAGTTTTTGAAACATTCATCTGCTATTAATTCATTTTTTTTTTTGTTATTATATAATGCTGGCTTTTTTACACTGCTGGCAAATATATTGTGTATACACACATTATAGTAGAAAGAAGCATAATTAAATTTGCAAGTCGTTTGGGGTACATAGCGTCAGAATTCAGTACACAGAGCTGCCACATCAGTAGCAACGGCTGTAATCCGGCTGGGCATCTAGCTCAGCCTAGATTACAGATATAGATGTTCCATTTCATGCGTTTTCAGCTCTAATGCACAGTTCATCAACTGTAGTGAATGGGCAGTGGTGGCATGCCAGTCTGTCGGAAATCCATAATCAGGTGTTTCTAATGTGTGGGGGACCTTGAGAATGTGCTGGTCTGGTCAACAATCAGACACCCTCTGTTTCGAGGAAGATTAGGACAGCATGGGCAACAAGTCGTAGTACGTTGTTGAAAAATGGCGTCTCGTAGGATCGAAGATAAGACACAGGTACGAATCCTAACAAGTCAGAAATATAATGGTGACTGTTCATATTGGCCATGTGAAGAAGGGTGACCGGGAAATGTAACCTAATGGCAACCAATATCAGCATGCCTGGTGCAGAGTTTGAATGATAATGACGAATGATGCTGGAGAATTTATTCTATTCATTGCCTCCTCGCACGGATCTGTCCTTCATGATATTTTATACAGAGCTTTTGCGTCATGCGGTAGGGGCCTCGACGCATTCCATAATAAATCTTTTTATCAATGGAAGTATTTAATTTTGGAGAAGCAATCCTACATATCCTTATATGCGATATCAAGAGCTCCTTGAAGCTATGTATTACACCTCAATGAGTGCATTTTTAATATTTAGCGTTTGTGTAGCTTATAAGGTATTTCTCCCGCCTTGTTAATATGCCTTTGGCTTGTATTCGAGAAGTCCGAGGTTCGAGTCCCGGCGGGGGCACTGCTCATTTTTCAAGTCTCTCGCTTCAAAAGTAACCTAATGACTCTGCAAGCTTCTATGCATTCGTTCCCATTAGATTATTGTTATTAATGATTTGCGTACTAATGCGTTTCATAGTCTTCGGATATATCAAAATTATTTTCCGTTTATCGTGGATTAACCAAAAGAGGACTCATCAGTAAAGTTAATATTTTGAATTTACTATCGAACAGTATAATTTGTATGTTTGTTAATTTTCTTTTCACAAAACTTAAATATTGCTTTCAAACTCAGCTAATACTTGTAGCTTCAGCCATTTATAGCCATTTCTTTTGCAATCTTAAGATTTCTTTAATCCCATAAGATTTTGCGAAAATTTTCGTTCCCAAACTGCATTACCAACGCCATCTTGACGTCAAGACACCGACACCGATACTTCTTTCGAGCTTCATTTTGCGGTTATATTACTTTCCATCCAATAGTTGCTAATTAATTATGTTTTATTAAATATTTTTTTTTCCAATGGCAGATTGTGAACAATTACAATTTGTAACAGAGTCCATTAATTTATACTAAGGCCAGTTGTGGTGGTCTCTTTATTATGGAGGCAGCTAATAGATGGGCCACCATTGCCCCCTATGAAGGGACGGACAGTTACAACCATGCTTTCTCCGGAATTCGAACCCAGGCCCTCCGGTATCGCAGTCAGGCTCCCCTAACCACTATACCGTCTAGGCGGTTTATTAAATAAAATAAGCTGTAAAACTGTCCATCTACTGTAAAGGTGTCTTCTTGCACATGTTGTACATCTGCAAATCGGCCAACTATACAGGAGTTCTGCCAATTAGTATTGATTTTTGTTGTATAATTTGTTAATTTTTTTAATAATATTTTTATTGCAATTAAAACATTTTGTCCAAGTTACAGCATACAGCTATTCAAATTAAATATTTTAAGTATTTTTATTTCATGGTTATTAAAATATTAGTATACAAGCTCTTAAACTTGCACATTTTGCCTTTGAATACTAAGTTCGAATTAAAACACCTCAACTCAGTTGCTGTTGTTTTAAGGCTTATTTAATGCTGTTATTGATTGTAGCGAATTCTCTGTGAGATTGGATTAACTTTCTCTGTTTTGAATTGAGTTCTGTTTAACGTTTGAGATATTGTGATATTGTACTATTGTTTGAGATATTGTGATATTGTACTGTTGTTTGAGATATTGTGATATCTCTGAGGAAATATTTCAGCATTTTGTTTTATTTTTTGTGAAAAGAATAAATTTTATTAACTTTTTAACTACTTGTGCTTTCGATCCATTACGAATCCAACATTACTATATTGCTAAACAATAATAAGGAATAAATCATGATCATATTTTTGTTTCGTAAGAAATTCAGTTGAGTTTTATCAAACCTCAGCTCAGTTTCGTAGCACAATATGATCTTATTCACGCTGGATTTCCCTAAAAATGTCAATATAATAAAAACGTACAAAATTACCAAAAGATTTGTAAGACTTAACTCTCGGAAGACAGTCGATATAGAACAAATGATCCTTATTTCACCAAGTTCATGCGAGATCAGCAATGATATAAAGCGTTTAATATACGCAATTAGAAAGACTGTAACAGAGGTTTTAAAATTAAACAAAAAAATCAAGGAAAAGTTATAATCAGGAATAAATATAGTTAAAAAACTGACAGACTCTCGAACTCAGTCAATGACCTCTAATTTAACTTACAAGAGATCTCTTTAGTAACCAAACACCTCCAAATGGAATATGAATACGGTTGA
>KK116614.1:191235-257170 GCA_000611955.2 Stegodyphus mimosarum
CTCCTAAATTTTTATTTACAAATGAACATTTGAACGGATATAAATCATATGATGAGCACGTATCTCATTTTTTGGAAAATCTGCATTCGTATTAAAGTTTGCTTCCCTCAATGAGCATTCGAGCTTTCACGTCACTTTAAGTATATATTAATAAATAATTGATTTTATAAAACACAGTGTTTATGATATAAATGAAGATGTATGTAAAGGTAAAATTTTATAAATTTGCTTGATTAATCCTCAAACTTTTTTTTGCTTCATATTGTTTCTAATTTGCGTGTACATTTTATATTTCATTAATTGATCCGCGTGCAGGGCTATCGGGATACGGTGCTTACCATCTGGGTTTTTTTAAAGTACAAAACATGAGAAAAGTGCATAAAATACTATTTTAAATTCTTATTTAAAAAAAGCATACTGGATAAGGATGCTCAGAAAAGTACTAGAAGCACCGCAAAAGATCGCCCCACGAGCACCATAGCACCCTGTGACCGCCCTACTCGCATGATGCATTAGAAGAGATGTATTCAGCCATTGGTTAAAAGTATTTGCCCATTCCTGGTCTGCACTCTGAACACCAGGCTTTGACTGTACATATATTACTGCAGACTTAAACGTAAGTAAGGAGGAAACGTTCTTAAAATGAAATGACTTAAATGAATTCAGACTCGTTGATTTTATTGTTTATCAACAGCATTTAATGAAGTATTGAAAAACAAATTCCAAACACAATTTTAGTATATGTCATCAAAAATGAGCAGAGAGCAAAGGGTAGTAATAATTGTAGATGGACGATTGTTCAAATCTGAATTGAGATATACAATTCATAGAAAAATAATGTCAAGTTAACAAAGAAAATGTTATTGTTTTTGCATGCCTTCTTTTCTACAAGACAGTGGCATGTTTCTGTCTGGAAATTTAACAAACTGCATGTTATTCTAATCTAAAATATTAAATAAATAATTCATTATTTATTATAAAATACGATTAACCTGTAGAGCCTATTAGAATTTTTTATATTTTATTTTGGAGCAGGAGACGTGAAAATGTGCATTGTCCTCGCTAGAACTCGAACTTTGGACCTTCCGATTGCTCCCCGGTTGTGGTTTCCAATTACATCACAAAAGCATGCAATAAGGTGAAAGAAAATACAACCCTTGAAGCCTTAAATGACGATATTAGAAAGAAGATTAAATTTTCTAAAACGTGAAATACTATTTATTTTCTGAGAAACAATTATGATTACAGTTCTATAAAATATGAATGCCACTCTTCTAACTCTATTCTGCTAACTAAAGCACTACTGCAGATCTATCTTCAGATTTGTTATTTATTTCAACTTTAATGTTATTTTTGAAATTTTCCGTCTATAAATGTCTAATAACTTGAATGTGCGGCAGGTTACTGTGTTCGTTCAGAGAGGTAAAAGTGAATAACTTTACTCTTTTTACATGAAAAGAACCTCACTAAAATTACATGTACAAAACATGAGAATAGAAACCTCACTAAAATTACATGTACAAGACAGTTAGAATCAGCCCAGATTATTTCTTGCATGTTTACTGCTTTTAGAAGTATCATTTTCACTATACTTTCATTTAGCAAATGATCGATGAGGTCTATGTAATGGAGAGGGATAAATGTGAAGGAATGCTTGGGAAAATGACTATTTTTTTAGATTAAAATACCAATAAAAATGGTGCCTGCATCAGGGAGTTAGTAGCAGGGGAATAGGGTCATCCTTCATTCCTTGACACCCTCTTGGTCAGGGGCGTCATGCACTACTAACCTTGTATTCCACGACCTCTAAGATTAGTAGAGTTAAATATGTACATTTATTAACCTCTTCATCTTTTCAAGTATGACTGTATGATTTAAATTTCAAATGACAGTGGAAATGCTTTCTTTTCTCCATTTAATGACTCCTTGCTGGAATATACGGATGACTTCATTTTTCTTTGATGTGGCCCATCTTGCTTTGATTTAGCTTTTTTAAACTTCAGAATCATGAAGCTATGGACTGCGAATAAATTATTGATATATTTTACTCTCTTTATAAATGTGTTTGGAAAATATGTGTGCAATTCTACGTTTCTGAGCAAATCACATGACGTTAGCACTTGAAATAGGAGATTAAAAGCTATAGCTCTGTATGTTTAAAGATGCTCTTAATAAACTATCTATATATCTAAACGTGGAACCAATCCTAAAAGAAATATAAGTACTTTTGATCGAAGCTTATTGTTTGTTACCCCAGTTACTATAACTAAATGAGCTTAATAAATGTTTTAATTACTTTTTATCGTTCATACTTTACATTTAACTGTCTGATTTACGTACGTAAAATTTATTACTGTATTTTAAATTCAATATTTTTTGTAGTACGTTAGGTGAAGTAAATTTCTAAGAGAAAATAAGGTTAAAGAAAAACTCAAAATGCTCTACAATGCGCTGAAGAATCAAAACAGTGTAAGATTAAAACTGACTAGCTATCTAGTTGCATTTGTTTAACTTTCTTAGCGCTAACGATTTGTTCTATTGTCTTTGCAAATAAATAGAAGTCTTAGAAGTTATTTTCTTCCTCCTTCTAGCATGCCTTCGTAGTGTAACAGTTAGTAAAGGTTTGTTAAAACAAGTTGCAGACATTGTTAGGTTAGTTAATTTAACAGCATTCGAGAGGTCCAGGTTCGGGTCCCGACGATAGTATTGCACATTTTTCACAACTTCTACTTCAAAATGACCTAATGATTCTACAGTGGTGTCCGAAATAAAAGGTGGAATATAATGATTCTTCACCACCAGGATTTGGGGACTGGGTTCCCTAATCCACAGTCGCACTTTAAAAGGGGGAGTATATAAGGTATTTCTCCCTCCTTCTAGCATGTCTTCGTGGTGTAACGATTAGCACACTCGGTGCGTATTTGAGAGTTCCAGGTTCGAGTTGCGGCGAGGTCATTGCTCATTTTCAACGTTTCCTGCTTAAAATAAACTAATGACTTTACAGTCTTACTAAACAACAGTCACACAGGGAAGAGGCAAAACTCGGATAAAATGTTTTATCAAAACTACATCATACAATAAAACGAAAAATTAAGAACTAGTAGTTACAGTTACTTCTAAAATTTCAGAAATTAATGTATTTAAGGCACTATACACAATCTATCCTTCGTCCAAAACCTCATCTCCAGCAGTGAAGACTCTGACCATACGCTGTGACAGGCACAAAGTTCAGCCACCAGTTCACAGGTTAGCGAGGTAGAATGCCTTTATCGTCACTGCTAAACGGCTTGCGGGTTAGAAGAGTGCTTGATCTAGACTGTAACTTTGCTCGTTATAGCCCTTGAAATTTGAATAACTGCAACTACTCAAAATGTCATTGAGTAAAAGCATGTTCTGTGGCTACCAATAAACCAGATTTTGTTGTTGAATGTGATAAAAATGCATTAAATGAAGTCTGCAGAAATGCAACAAACGGTGAACACCATTTAAATAGAACAAACGTAGGATATCAGTCGAGCGTGGGAAGTTAAGCAAGCGTAAAATATCAAGAAGCCAGTAATTATCTTATTCAGAGCTGCATACTGCATTAAGCATTTTCCTGGTGTTTGGGATTATGTCCCTTTTAAAACGAAAGAAATATTCTTACAAAGTGGCTGTCGTCGGTATTAACAATGAAAATTCAACCTGCGCTATTGGTCGTGTGTGCTCCAGAAACTCTCCCCACAACATCACTAGACAATAAAATTAATTACGTTTAATAGTGATGTGATTCGCCCTGGTGAGTCTGATTCTTTTTCGATGGAAACCTAAAGATCCTATGCACCATTCTGGAATACATTTATTCTTGTTTTCGAGGGTAAAAATCACTGTTATACAAATTACTACACTTAGCGCAATTTTCTTATGCGCTGCTCAATTTTCACTAAAGCCATGTTCACCGCTGCCGATCAAAGAGTCGTCTCTTTGGCTAGTCTCTATCAGTACGTCCCGACCATTTTGCAGTCCATTCTCACTTGATCATTCAGACGTTTTTCAGTAAGGAACAAAAAAAATCTCAAGATTGTTAGAGAAAGTTCTAACAAAGCTTTGTTAGAATCATTTTAGGAGAGCATACAAGTAGCTTGCACAATACTTTCTGGGTATTTACTTACTTATGCGATTTTCTGCATTAGACGAATAATTACATCTACTGGAGTAAAGCAGAAATGAATTTTTCAATTTGGCACTAGTTTTTCGTTATCCAGTGATAATATGCTCTAAGCCATTTATTACATGTTACCTGAATCAGTAATGCTTTACAGACATTTTTGTCAACGTCTAATTAACTCAATGGGAATGAAGCTCATTTAAAGTAATACGTTTGTTAATAAATTAATCGGTTTCAGGCTGAACTGTGTAATTTAATGTGGGAGATTACTAACTTTCCCAGGCATCAGTGGACCTTTTCTTACACTGCATGCGAATGTACTTTATTTCCATGTCCGTTGTTTCGTAATTTTTGTACTTCTGACATATTCCGACTGCTATTTTGAGTGAAAATACTAGAGTATTCGTCAATTCGGAGACAGTGCCCTATCTTTCTGGCCCATGCAAATGATACATGTTAGAGGGGTGATAGGCCATACACATGGCCCCTGACTGATAGTCCCGAAGGACGATTACCAGGACTTAAGCATGCATCTTTCATTCGACTATCAAATTTCCTCTGTTGTGTGAGTAGTTAGAAACAGAAAATCGTAATCGTTAATGACTTGCTAATTAATTATGAGCTTTGAATGATGAAATTAGAGACATTCTGAAGTGAAACAATTTCTCAATGTACTTAAAATAAGTAGGTGCGCATACTTAGAAAAAATAACAAGAAAAAGTTATTTTTTGAAATAGTTTTCCATTGCTGGACTTGCCTGCCATAAAAAAGTAATAAATGATTCTCTTCAAACTGAACTGTATGCAGAGAAAGAAATAATTTACTTTAGAAAAAAAGAAGTTTTATTTATAATCAGTACCAATTTTATTGCATTAAAGACCTCTATATAAGCAATATAAACATTTAAAAGTATTGTTTGAATTATTGGCTAAGGAAATAATTGAATAATTACATTTAAAAATTTTTATAATTATAAAACAGAATTTATTTGCAGTTTCGGTTTATTTTAAAATTGAAGAAAAGTAGCAGTTTTTAAATGGCACTAATGCGCCATTTTTGGTACCGGTTTTGTCAGTATTACATTCATAAAACCACGACTATATTAAAACTTCCATTCTTAGTTTAAAGAATAAAAAAGGGGAAAATATTCTAAGTGAAGTAAACAAAAGATCACAGTTTTACTTAAAGGGTCTTTAAGTGTCAAACATATCACATCTGCTGTTGATAGACCCGTTCCACTTCGGAACGACTTTTTTATTCTCTTACATTCTAGCTTTCAGGCACACCATGGTTCCAGTCCTCGAGGGGTGGCGACATAAAATAAAGAACAAGGTACCAAAATATAGATATAAGTTTTAAAAAATGACTTCCTTACTGATATAAGCCCCAGTTTCCCCGATAAATCGTCTTTAATGCTTGTATGGAGGAGTTCTTGGGTTGAGTGTGAATTGTCTGACTCTGACAGGTATAGTTTGATAGATGACCAACACGGATGTTTCTGGAGCTACTGATGACGTCACGAAACTAGGCCCTCCTACTGCTTATGACACAGTTCTATTGTCTTGCTTCCACAATGCTGTTCACTGTTGTCCTGCAGGGACCTCACTAAAACTTGTTTGCAGGACCAGTAAATTGGCTTGAGTTTAAAACAAGGTGAAGGCAATTTTTTACGGAATCCACTTCAAAAAGCGAAAATCATGAAATCAAAAAAATAAATTTATGATAATGAATTTTAATTCCCCTCAGTATCTAATAATACTAAACACTTTCTTTGAATTTAGAACTCCATGCTAATATTCAAAAGTAAAATAACTTTGCAGCATTTTAAGTTTTGTTTACTGGTTTTTACACATTCACAAATCTAGCTAACGTTAGTAGCTTTAAGAGTATTTTATATTTAATTTATTTTTTTGTCCATAATTACAGCTCAGTTTGCTCAAATGAAAATTAGGCATCGTATACACAAGTCATCAAAATTGGGTAACTTAACGTTTTTGAAATTAATGGGAAAATACATGAGACTGATAAAAGTATATATTCAGTTTAAATGGCATGGCTATGTCGAATTTTCTTGCAGTTTATTTAAAAATAAGTAAAGCGTTTTTCTGATTAAAGTTAGCAATATGTATTATATGTTGCCTTAGTAGAAGTTTGCAGAGCAATATAATATGTATAAACTAAAATATTAGATAGCTTTCTTAATTTTATGTAAATAAGCATAAAATAACTTTGCTTTTTGAATTATAATCCGTCGAAATGTGTTTCGAAGAAGCTATACTTTGATGAAATAATTCTATGTTCTTCAAAGCATAAAAATTCGTGACGTTATTGATCTAAAAATTGAAAGTGGTGATTGAGAGATTGAAGTTTTTTTTAATAATGAATCATAGAAATAAGAAATATCTTTATTTGTTAAAACAATGGTGTAACAAATATTTTTCATAAGTCATAAACGTGTTTTAGTAATTTTATATGTTATTTTCTCCGTCCTTTACGCATACTCTCGGGGTGTAATTGGAAGCATATTCGACGCGTATTCGAGAATCCCAGAGAAGGCACTGCATATTTTTCAAGTTCCTGCATCGATACAACCAAATGACACTACAGTATAGTATAACAAAGAAGCACATATCACCACACATGCAACTTGAAAATGTGTGCATCTACTTATATGAATTAAGCGTATTCACAAGTTGTGATTAAAATTGAAAATATGTATCTCACGCATCTCATTAACAAATGAATTTGCTTCTAAGATCTGTACAATAAATATATACAAACCTTCACAGTCCGAAGTATCCTAGAAATTTAGAAATTCCATGTGAGTTAAAACTTTAAATGGAATTCTGGGCTAAGTTTTCCACATCATTATGTTTTACGTTGTCTTCCACCACAGCTATTTGACTTCCTCTGCTAAGCGCAGTATATTCAAACAAGGCTTCTTCTTTTGCATAGATAAAACAAGTTGGATCCAAGCCAAATTAAATTTTTAAACTTCTTCTAGTGGGAATAGTGCGATAACGCTTCCATTAGATATTCGTCCTATTACTTAAGAAAAAGTATTTTCATAATATAATAGGTTATTTTAAAATTCACTGCCCTTTGAAATTAGAAATTTATTTTTCGTTTAGAAATATTTACGAAACTTTTCTCTAAGGTACAGAGATATTAAGTAGAGATACGTTACTTTTAACAAACTTGTGGCCTTTCTTAACTTTCGACATGACTACTTAATGTTTAATGTTTGTTTAAATGTTTCATGACAATTTTGGTACTTTCATTTCCTATTTTAAGTATCCATTTCTACGTAACAGAATCATATGCATTTTCAATATGCAAACAAAATCACATACATTTTCAATATGCATTATAATGGAAGGATGAAATTATAAAATATCTGGCAAATATGAAACACAGAACTTTCAGAAATCAATACATCTGCCTCTGGTGAAGTTAGTAATGGATATACAATTGATAGGCGGTCGAAGGGACTTTCAGTAGTTGTTACGGATATTGTAGTTTCAGTTTGTAGCTTCAGGTATATGTCAGAGTTCACCCATTGTCCTGACAGCCAGTTATGTCACTTGATTCAATCTGCAACCATTGTCCAGATGCTTCCATTTGATGAGAACCTTGGAAAATGTGACGACTAAGGCAAGAATCCAATATCATGTATACTGAGGAAACTTAGGATAGGAGAGCCCGAAGGTATAACGCAGTTATGTGTATTAAAACTTCAGTAATGTAAGGATTGCTAACAAAGAGCGCGGATTAGAGGAGAACAAGTTGTGTACCCAAGGTAATGTCTACTCATTGATTTGTTTATGCTCGCCATTTAACGTAGCATATAAGGCATCGATTTATATGATGTGGCATTAAAAAAAGCCAAAGCAATGGTCCTCTTGCTAACAAGATTCATGAATATACAGATGCTGACGCACCTTACGTACGTAAGCTGGTAAGTGATTTGGCTATAGGATCCCTAATAGCAATATGGAAAAGATATCTGTCGTCTCCATTACCAATAAATGAGGGCCGTTGAAATCCCGCATGTGCTTCTGCATCATTTTCCTAGACCAATTGATTTCAGAGTATTGTTACAAACAATAGATTGCGATTAACCCGATTGTTAAGCACAATGTCAGCAAGCTATGACTTCTTTGAAACCGATCACCAAGGTAAGCCGATATGACTTCCTTGTTCTTAAATAGGCATATCATGAATATTTTAAAGCAGTGGAAAAAGTGTTAAAATTTAAACACAACTTATCCTGTGCTTCTGACGAAAAAGTAGCAAAGTTCTGCTCTAAATTTGAAGGGTCGTTTATAATCAAATGTATACGACAAAGTACAGCAATTCTTAAAAATGCGAATGGCGAAGAATCCAAAGACAGTATCGAATAATCCAAAGACAATATCAGCTTAAAATGTATTACGATTGATGTGATATGGCCCTTCTCAAAGATTTATTGCAGAGTTCCAGTGATGCCGACGGTAATAAAGCTTCGAGTCAAGAACAGCCAGCTGCAGCCCAGACATAGTTACCAGATGTAGCTTCTAAGAGGAAAGCCAAGAGGATTCCAGCCAAGCATCTAAAGAGGTATAAGGCCAACGCATGAAAAAAGGAGGAATTCAAGGGGACAGGGGAAAAAGCTAGCGTAAAGAGAGGACAACAGTCATCAAGGCCGGCCAGCAAACAAAAAGGTTACCACTAGCGGTCGGCGTAAGGGAAGCCGCAGCGATCAACGAAGCAACCATGACAACCAGAATACCACCAACGGGAGGGAAGCCACTACGCACGACGACCAGACTACCACCAGCGGTCAGCTGGAACGAATCAACTACAGCCGGCGAAACCCCGGCAAGCGGCAGAGGCTGGATGATGGAGAACAAACATCCAAGTGGACGGTATTCCACCGCAGTCAACGGACGGCATGCCCCGAGGATAGAAAAAGACCACTCCCAGAGGATACCTTCTCCAGGAATTCAAGGATAGAGGAGCGTGCCAGGAAAAGAAAGATCAAACCCATGCTTGAGGAACATTAGAAGTCTAGACGTCAGCGGGTAGCAGCCACACACCCCACTTGGCACCAGTTCATGAAAAAACGAATGACTGATTAGGCCAATTCGAGAAAGATAAATAGCTTTTGATTTTATTTTCAAGTATTCAATACTGTTATGTCTAAAAATATGCAAGTGCCTGTTAAAAATAATTTAATTAGTTTTGCCTCAAGCAAGTTTCTGTTAGTTGTTGCTGCAAGAAGCTGAAAATTTTATTTTCTATGAAACTTTTGTTCGCATCAACAATTATGCTGTTTGGTCGAGAGACTGTTTTATGCAATTTTGGTGAAATAACATTATTTATTTCTAGCGATTTTTTTAATTTGGATGTAAGAAACTGGAAACCTGTATATATATATATATAGTGTTTTATATAGTGTTTTTCAATGTGTTTAATATAAATGAGTGAGACTCTATAAAATGTACTGGATGAAGACAGTGTTCAACTTTAATGAGCTATTTGTAACAATTTATTTGTAAACAAGAGAGGCTGATTTCCTTTTAAATATGTTCTCTTCTGGGGAAGGCGTCATTTTTTATTGGGCAAGGTAAAACAATTCGCTTAATCGGGAAAATCAATAAATCCGAATTCGTTAAATCATAATTTCAGTATATGTGTTCATTTTGGTTTATTTGTGGTAATAAAAAATTTAAAAATGGAAACATTTGCGGTAAACGTTCACTTACTTTAGTTGTCGTTTCCTTTATTGACATTTATTTATTTATTCTGCGAAGCTAATATGCTAATGTGCTTTCAGTTATGCATCTTACAGAAAATTTTTGAAGTACCTGAAGCTTGAGACTTCCTAAATTGTATGTATTTTAAAAGGATGTTATGAATAACGGTGTCCTGAACATGAATTATATTAATATTAATTCACTCTACTTACGAATTTGTTGTAAATTGCAACAGTCTTGAAATAATTTGCATCTTTTCAAGATAAAACTAAAATTTGAGTGTGATTATTTTCTCATCACAAGCACCGGTATTTTTCTAAGTAGTTTTACTAGCAAATCTCTAATACTGCTTGAAGGATTAGTCGAGTAAAGAACTACTTAGTTTCAGTGAAACAATATTCCACTGTGACAGTGACGAATTTACTCTTGAAAAAATCTCAGTCATGTAATTAACTCTAGGATAGGATCATTTGAAGGGTTAGTATAGGAATTCTCAAATTAAAATATTACAAACGGAGTGAATGTCAAGAGATTATACTCAAGTTAATGTGTTTGTGAAAGTTAGCTGCAGACTTTATTTCTTTTCTCTTTGACTCATGTTTTGTACTTTCTACTTCTGAATATGAAGGAGGGAAGTTTATGAAAATTCTTTCAGCACGAGGTATAGAACTGTTTTGGAAGCATAAAATTCAGCTTCCTGTACTATCTCAATACAACAAAATGCCCACACAGAAAAAGGTTTTCATACATAAATAGATGAAATGTCAAATAACCTATAGCTATAAGGTATTTTTCCTTCCTTTTAACATGCCTTCGTGGTGTAACTGTAGCACACTCAGTGCGTGTTCGAGAAGTCGAAGGTCGAGTCCCTTGAGAGCATTGCATATTTTTCATGTTCCAGGAAAAAAAAAACTAATAGTCCTGCAGCTTTAATTGCAAAACTCATAAATATTTTCTCGTAGCTGACTGTTAAGTTAATAACAAATGGTGCTTTAACCGATATCGAGCAATTATTTGAGTTTGAGTTTTTTTTTTTTCCTTAAATTGCTCCTCAAAGTTAAGGAAGGAAAATTTATGGAAAGACTCTGAGAGGAAATTTAATTTCAGTCTAAAATATGTGTTGAATTGAGAGCTTAATCAGTAAATTGAGTTTTTAATATCTTTATGAATTTTCCTCCTACAGATATGCAAAAGTTTTGCTTTTAAGTTTTTAAAACATAATTAAACTTGCGGTATTGGGTCCACATAAATGGTTACTTCCGAAATATTTGTATCCTATTGTTGCTAATATTTCGTTTATCTTATCTGCCTTATTTGGCGAAACTCTATAACTGGAACTAAGTATCTAAAATTAATAAATAAGAAAATTTGCTTCCAGCCATCTTTCATGAGAACCATATATACATTTCTCCAGATAGATAAACATATCGATATATTTGCACTACGAAAATTTAACTACATTTCTTTCAATTCAAACTGTAGAATCATTAGGTTTCTCACGGAGTAGAAAACATGGAAAATCAGCAAATGGGTTTCAACTTCCGAACCTTCCGATGCTAGCCGGACATGCTTCTAGTTACACCAACGAAGTGCGCGGTAAAGAGCGAAAAATGCTTAAAAATGATTTCAATTTCTGTCTACACTTTCTGTTTCATAAATGTTAAATATTCCATATTATTTACCTCTTCATCTACATTAAATTAGGCATGGTATTTTTAAATTAAAATCATTTCTAACGATGTTAATGAAAATGTTATGTCTAACGATGTTACTATTTTAAATATGTCAAGTTCAATTAATTACACAGATTTGTTGTTTGTAATATGGTAATCCAATATACCAATATAAGTTTTCCTTCGATTATTTCCTTTAACAACGGTAGAGCTGTGTAATAGAATCTCACAGGCGGGAAAAACGGAACTTCGGCCATTCCGGATGTGGAACGTTACGAGACACTTGAATAAATGATTCGAAAATATATGTGTTTATAATTTGGTATGTCACTTCTAGAAACTTCAACATGCAATGCCCATTGGAATGCTTCCCTATCCACCGAACTCAAGAAAATAAATAATATAAGAAATAACGCGCATTTTTAAAATTAAAACACATCTACAATCGTTTGATTTCATAAAATAAAATTCAAACAGCCTTTAAAAATTAGAGTGCGTATTAGCAAATACGTTGTTAGCAATACGATAGTCGTTGACAGTTAGAATACATAACCTAAATTTGAATGTCTGTTTGTTTACGAAATTATCCCTGGGGATAAACATTCCATGACATATGCAATGAAATTATGTTCTGATACAGATGAATAACTGCTTGACAAGTTTTACCATATCATGCCTGTAACTTCCCTTCACTAACATTCTCAGAATATCCGTTGTCCAAGATTTCAGAAAAAGGACAAACTAAAAATGCAAATATTTCCAACGAGTGATTTCTTTTCTTGAAATATGATCAACAGCCGCAATTTACGCACACATAGAAATAAAATGTTTTGTGCTTCACATTTCCAGACAAAAGACAAAGTAAATATAGCCACTTTAAATGCATACCATTTCTAATAATTTCGGAAGCTACTTTTAAAGTTCACGTCGCCTGTCCCTTATGGTAGTTAAAGGGGCTAGCTGCCATATCATTGAGTAGCACTCTGCGCAAATTTCTCAGTGATGATATGGTTAAATAACTGACTCGGTGCTTTCGACCAAATGCTTAACGAGCAAGTCTTAAGTTATTAAAACAAAATTTTCACACATCAGCCCATAAAATTACAAAGGCAGTTAATCTTTATATTCTGGGTGCCAGTTTGGTACAATGGGTAGGTAAATAATGTTACTTTGTGCAGCAGAATCATAACAGAAAGGGTGTCAAAATTTAAGACATCCATTGGTGAATCGATGAGACATATGTCCAGCAAAAGAATCCTTATTCTGTCTGGTGGTAAATCATTCTCAAATACTCCTTCATACTCAGTACGAATATATATGAAACCCTTCTTTGAATATTTCACAGTATACTTACGCATTTAGTTACGCTTGGTATCACACAGGTACATTTTTCGCATTTTAAAACTAGCGGGGACTATGATACTATCACTGAGATTCCCACTATGCATGTATTTGAAACACTTGAGGCGTCAACTCTGCATTTATGTAGTTTTTATTCTGTTTAAAATCCTCAGATAAGGCTTTCGTCAAACATGTATAATTCGACGTGTAAGATGCTTCCATCCTTTTCTAGGACGTTATGTATTTATACTAAATAATATTTTCGTCCACAACTTTTTAAAAATGATTGATAAACATGTTCGCGGACACTAATTCCTAGGTTGAGCAATCCAACGGAAAAGCACACCTTGCATTTTTAACATTTCATGTAATTTCTTCCCTTTTTCTAGTACCTCTTTCAGCATCAATCCAAGCTTATTCTGATTTTCAGAGCCAACACATCGGATAACAAAGGATCTAGTTCCACACAACAGGAATGCTGGCATTTTCCGATTCTCAACAGGTTTCGAAGATTCTGTTTGCATACTGAAACTCCGGTGTTGACTACCTCCTTTCTGGCGTACAACGCAGCAATTAGAATTTTGGCCTGGCAATGAGACAATTGATATTATGTTTCCTGGGACTGGCCATAGTGAAACTGTGTGGTCCAGGAGCATAAGTCTGCGAAAATAGTTTGTGAGCTTACTTTCTGGCTGAGCCGTATACTGCACAGCCTATGTAATTCCGATAGCATAAATTGTTCTGCCAGAGTACAAAGCCACTGAATATATTTCACCTAATCGGTCAAAATGTTTTCGTATAAATTTATACCTTTGAAAGTCATGTTGTTTTCGTATTCCGGTTAATTAGGTGCTGGTAGTGCAAGAATATACTACAGATATTTTTTTATTTATTCATACGAATTTCAAATCCAGATAAGGAAGCTCATTTTCATAATTATAAAGCATTTCCGATGGCGTTATATCATCATATTCCTTGGTTGAGCTATATCCAAACTCTTACTGCCACGTAAAATTTACGGAGTTCGCTATTTCGCTAATTTCGCTCTTTTTTATATTTACCAGCAAACAGATTCATCAGCATTATTATTTTATTGTCTTGCTTTTACGTTGCCATTATTTTTACTCCTACAAGACATATTTTCTTCACTTAGTACCAAATGTGACGGAGTCTTGACGCACTTCCCTAAAGAGGTTTAAAAATATCTGCCAAACAATTACTTTAATGTTAACTTCTGATCTCCAATAAAGAAGGAGTAGTTTCATTAATAAAGAAGAGTTTAATACGTTCATTATATATTATATACGTATTTCCTACATCAGATTAACCACATATTCTTTTCTAACATAAGCCTTCGTACATTTTGTTTCAATCAACGAGTTGCTTAAGTTAAATCTGTCCTTTACTTCTATTTATTCTGTCAGCCTTTCCATAACTGTTAATTATTTGGATTTTAAATATGGAATGGAAATTAGGGAGGGAAAGCTTTGTAACACTACTTCAGTCGTGATCCAAAAACTGTTGTTTATGCTAATTTCGGGGAACGTTTCCTGGTTTGTGCTAGTATTATGCTTAGAAATCGCTCATAATTATGTGTCGGGATGATAGCATTTACTTTATTATTTGTACTATACATATTAAACTGATTACATTTCCAGATTCCGCAAGGAGAAAAACATTAGTTGGTATATTTTTACGTTTACCTGAATGCGTAAAATAAATAAACTTTCCGTTTCGTAAAGTAAATATGTAAGGTTTTAGTTAAACTAACAAAGTTTTACTTTAATTTAAATCTTTCTATCTCTTCTCATTTTCAACTTCCCGTTAGAAGAAGCGCGCGTTTTCAGCTTTATGCTAATTTGAAGTGGAGCCAAGTTTTATTTAAACCAGAGGTAGAAACCTCTCAGTGTGAGAGAGCATTTAGTCTCAGATCACGGTCACTCTATTCGACGTTCCCTTGACTAGCTAGCAGTTAAATTCTAAGCCATAGCGCTTTACGTGATTGCTTATTGAAATAAATCCAAGTGCGTCAGTATTAGTAAATCTTGCTACGCACCATTTAGTTTAGAGGCCAACCTCGCGTAATAGCTCTGCGAGCAACGACTAATTTAATTTCTATTTAGTTTTAGTTTAAATTTGATTGTTCATTTTAGACCCAAGTGTGGTCTTTACTTTCTGTATCCCTCCCGAGTTGAGAAGTGGTTGTAAATAATTGTGATCTAATAAAAGAGGATTTTAAATGCCTTTCAAGTGCAGTTCTTCTACCACTTAATCACAGTATCTACCACCAGAACATAGCTGCATTCAGCTCCCTGTTCCAGATCAGGACTTAAGGAGTTCATGAAGATGTTTGCCAAGAATATACACCGAACACTCAGTGCTGACAAATAAACGTTTCGTTTGTTTCATAAAAGAATTCTGGTTATATTCATTAGTGCACTAAACTGTAAGTTAACAAACATTGTCGATCAGTAGTCTTTATCCTAGGAATGTTAAAGGAGTATTTAGTTTAGAAGTAAATAATATTTAACCTTGCAAGTAAAAGGCAAAATATTTTAAATAACTTTTTTCGTTTCCGATCCTATAAAGCAAACTTTAGATTTTTAAAAGTTATATACTCGATACTCCTATTGAGTACATTTGTGTATAGTTTATATTTTTGATAAAATGTAATAGATTTTATGTTAAGTTATTGCTGCAAATTTCCATGAATTTTTTAGTTACATTTCAGCACCTATATTTTTAATCGCTGTTTGAGATGCTGCATTTTTTATAATCGCTTTCACCTAGTCATGTATTTTTACACTTAATTAATTAAAAATTTGAAAATTTACTTTTCCGGTTCAGAGCCGCTGACAATCTGCAGGATGATACCTTACTGATTCTTCGTTAAGTTGCTTTCTCTATTATTCTGACTTTCTTTCACTATTAGCAAACAATTAGAATATTAGTCTAAGCTTGTATCATAGATAGCTAGGAACCTGTTTTCAGTCTGGTGTTGTGACTTTTACACATAGTTCTTTATTCGCATATTTTAATCTAAATACTTTATTTGCTATCAAAATTATCCGAAATATTTGTAGAAAGAGTAATGTATTGGAAGGATAATTTTATTCTTATTTAAAAAAGAATTCCTTTCGTTTATTTTAAGGTTGGAATTTCCTTTCCCATACAAGTCAGATAGAGAACTCTTTAATTAATTAGCAAGTTACACTATGAAGTATTTCTGCCGCCTTCTTAATATGCCTTCTTTGTGTAATAGTCAGCAGACTCGGCGCGTATTTGAGAGAAGTCCAAGGTACGAGTGCCGGCGAGGGCATTGCTCATTCTTCACGTCTTCAGCATCAAAATAACCTGATGACTCTACAACATAAACTAATATAGCTTAAGATTTCGTTTGACTAATATTGCACCCGACTTCGGAATTCACAACAATCCACAAATAATTTATATATTTTGTATTTTTAGTTATAGTAAAACTATCATTTTGATAATAAAAATATGCAATAACATTTTAACTTGCTGTTTTTTCAAATGTTATAATTCCTTTGATAATAACGAAATTTTGGGAAAGCTCGTTGAGAAATCATGTTCCACTACAAATAGGTTACAGTGAAGGAGAAAAGGTATATCTATGAAACAAACATTTCTGACAGGGGAAAAAATTAAAACAGGAAATTACAAAATGATCCCTCCGAGCTGTAGGTTTTTAAGATATCAATATCAGATTTCTGAAAAACACTGACCTCAGCTCTTTTTGCTTATATGAAAAAACAAATCACTTGAGGGAATATGCAATTAATGAAAGCTTCTTTTTCTTATGTTTAAACATTACAAATGTTTTATATCTGTATCTTGAATGAGTTTTTATTAGTTTTTATAAATTTCTACCGTTGATCTACTCCATTAAATTAAATTACTCTTAAAGAAAAGTTTTCTATCTGTACTTGACCATAATACTCATAAATAAGTAAAATCCAAAGAACATCTAAGTTTAAAGATCGGAAATTATAGAATTAATAACGGTAATTAAATGGAATCATACATTCATTGCGACTGCATATTAGTACAGTCAAAAATTAGCAGAACGACGCTTTCGGAAATCATAGCCATAACATATATTTTTAGATGCATTTATTAACTATTTAAAAGTGACTAAAAGAAGCTGCAACTGACAAAATAGCTGCTAAACGGTCTGAAAATTTAATATGGTAATTTTAAATTGAAAGCTTTACCTAATGGTGTTACGTGTAAGGATAGGGATACATTAAAATAACTATAGAGGAGAAAAAAGGTGTCACTGTAAACAAAGTAAATGAATGCTGTTTATCATAAGAAGGCATACAGAGTAGACATAAACCAGATTTATTCCAAAGAGGATTCGAACATCTAACATGTCATTAATAGACCATAAAAATTCTATTACTAAGAAATGGAGAATTTGTATCAGTCCTATGCTTATAACAATTTATATGCTTATAACAATTACATGCAGTGGCACTTTCATTTATTTTATTAGATCCTTCCAAAAAGTTACACTGCTTTTAATAATTTATAAATGAATTGAAAACAACAAATCATTTTATAGAAATATTCGTATGCAAATGAATAATTCTTCAGAGCATATCCATGTTATAGGCAAGAGTAATGCCATTTTAAAGCAGGCGCATTTTCATTCAGAAATCGTGTTTACTCATTGTTTTCAATAGTGGTTTTAGTGTTAAACTTATGTTTACACGATAAGAGACATGATTGTCTGCAGTTGATTGCTTCTCTTCAGATTTCAGAGTAATTGCAGAAATGTCAATAGTTTTTCGGATGAAGAAGATGGCATCATAAAATGTCCTAAAGTAATTTTGAAAGGTAAAATGTATCATGAATTTTCATTTATATCTATTCATTTTAACCAAACTGAGTCAATAAAATTCTAAGAGAAAGGAACATCTCTTGTCAAACAAAAATATGAGGAAGTTATCACATAACATTTGATTGAGCTCACTGGAAAACGTCTGTCGAAAGTTTCACTTCCTATGGACAAACATTTCTTTCCGTTTAAAGAATTAAAATTAATTTCATGCTATAAGCAACATCATTTTAAGTTTGGACACTTTAAAAACATTTATTAGTAAAGTACAATGAAAATAACATATGCCTTTGCAGTTAAGAATTTTGTTCCTCCTACATTATTCGTACAAATTTCAACAATACATAAACGATTCAGTGTTTGTAAGTGGCGTTTGATTACAATTTATATGCACTATTAAACTGTATTATACTGCTTACATATTCGCTAATCCTATTATTTAGGACTTTAGAGTGATTCATGTTTCTAAATTATTTATATTTATAAGATCTTTTTACACCTATTTCAGCATCCATACTTTAGTAATCACTTAGCAGAGGTAGTCAATGTTGCTGGTAATGCTTAACATTCCATTTCTGCCTTAAAAGTTATTAACATGGTTATTATTAATCCTTTTGCTGTGTATTATTTATTCCTTCTTTTGTAGTTTTATATGTCCTGCATTTAATGTTGCTGAAACACATCCTTTTCTCAGAGAGCAAAGTGAAAACTTTCAACCAATGGTATTCATACCAAAACGTTCAATAATTAGAAATAACCAAGCGGTACTGTGTCCCTTTGTCACAAAACAAAAGAATTAGGTATCTTATATTTGACGCAGGTCTTTCCTTTTTTTTGTTTCTTTGATTGCTACAGAAAGTTGTAGATGATTTTGCTCCACATTTTTAAAATGGTATCCGCTTTTCTGCTGCCTATTTAAAACTACCACCTGTTTTGTTCTCCATCATCAAAGCTTTCTGATTATATGTATTAGTAATGTTTATCATCTCAAGAAGCTATACTAGAAAATGAATGTGACGTCTCAAACGCAGAAATATATCTGGAATTTGTTAGCAACTGCATCATTATGCATATATACTTACTTGAATCAAATTCTCTTTATTAAATTACACATGCAAGGACTCTTTATTGTTACTGATTATGCTGCAGCAAATACTATGGTTTGTGATATTTTATCGATAAATTTTATTTCATAGGAGATAATTCGAAATTAAATTTAATTCAATTTTTGACATTGAATTAAAGCGTAATCATAATACGAGGGTAAAGGAAGCCTCTGTAACATAATATGTTTTGGTTTACACATAATGCTGCAAATCTACACGATTTGAAGAGAAAAAAAGCAGCAGTACTTCATCTTGATTAGAAAGTAGGTATTATTTTTCACTAAAATAGAATTTCCTATTGATTTGTTTTAATAAAAGTATAACTGCAGGGTACATCAATTTATCTGATGCGAACACCATCATTTTCAGTACTCCGAATGTTGTAATGACTAATGTTATGCAAGAAAAGTAACGGGTCTTTTCAGATGCTCCAGACATAAAGTAAGCATTTTAGGGGCGATAAATCCTTTTTTATAATTAAGAAATCGAGCTTCGTAAACAATATTCCCTTTCATGCTACATAGTAGATATAGCTTTCTAAGTATTTTTCATTTGGTCTTCTTTATTTTAAACGTAAGTTCTATACCTGTGAGATATATCCTACCATTTAATGCAAAATAAAGTGTGCTGACGGTTTCACTACAAAATAATTTCTTGTGCTCCATTTTTATTATCTTTAATAAATATTTTCGAAAAACATTCGTTTCCCTTTTCATTATTATTATCTTTTGACAAATCGTACTCTTTTCCTATATGAAATGATGCCAAGAGTTTTGAAGTATTTTGTAAATTAATTTTAAGAATATTGCAATGAAAGTAAAACAATAATAACATTTTTAGTTATAGAGGAAGTTACAGATTAATAGTATGCGGTTTCTAAACTTCCATGTTTGAAGATTAAGTATTGCAATTAAATTATCTTGAAAATTTTTATTATAGTTCTATAAGTAATCTTATACACAGTGAATAGTTTCTTGTAGTTATCTTTGTGAACACCACAAATTTTTTGAATGAGCGCGAAGAGACTAAAATATAGTTAAGATGTCGTTTATTTAATATGATAATATCTAAACATCTACTCGATCATTCGAGTGATATAGGACATTATCAGAAGCAGCTCATCTCAGTTTCTTTTATCAGGTAATACATTACCCATCTGACAACTACAATACTCTTTGCAGTTACTGAAGTGTTACGCATTATTAGTCCAAATATTTCCCCAATGAAATACGAAACACATCTATTCTCAAAGGCCAGTTGCCGTTCCTTATAATAATCTTAGCGTATTAAACCAGGAATTCTTATTTCCGAAAACCTCCAAAGACCTTATGTGAAAGTAAAAGGACATTTTCTCAAGCTTGAGATTGGCAGTATGCTATAAAATTGATTTATTTTTGTTTTAACAAAGAAATTAAGTATCTAACCTTCAACTTAAATCTAAATCTTCAACGATTTGAATTAAAGCAAAGAAATACATTTTACCCTGTTTGAGATTTAAAAGAATGATGTTTTGTAATTTTGACTGCTTATTTATTTCACAGTTTCAGAAATTGTCTTTTGTAATATAAATCTCTAAACTGTTTTCCTTCTGGTCACTTAAATATCAAGAAGAATGCGATGGACAGTTCACTATTTCGCCATTAAGTGTTATTTTAAAATGCAGCGGAAAATGGACAACAGATTTTAAACAGTAAACAGTAATTAGTAAATTTAAAAACATTTTAAATTTACATATCCCAGTGGCTAATTCTGCCTTTTCCCCAAAACTTGGACTCTCCACAAAATTTAACTTGCAATTTTCATTAATTTAATTTATCTAAATACATTAAAATAAAGTAAATGCATCTAGACTAAGAATATAAATTTAGTATAAAGAATTTTATGTATTTAATTTACTCAATAAGTAAAAATGTTACCTGCTAAATTACTAATTTATATATTTTAAATTAATTAATATTTAAACTTTTCCGTTATAAATCGTAAACCATAGTGTTTAAAATTCAAAAGAAATGAAGCATAATTTATGCATTTTAAGCATTAAAAATTTCAAATTTTTAATATCAATAAAACAGGAAATTCAGTTCTCTGTAGATCAAAGTTTATCTTATTAATGATATATATATTGCGAGCTCAAATTTAATAGCATGTAAATTCCCTGCCTTGTTAATAAATATCCTGTAAAAAAGATAGACCTATTGTTACATATCCTCTGCAACTTGACAAATTTCTCTTATTGTAAGGCAGAAGAGATCAGGCATTAATGAGATAGCTTTCATAAAGTATTTTCTGAAAACATTTTGATATTTGTCTTGAAAATATAAAAATGTTGTAAAAATATCAAATTGCTATTAAGTCAGTGTAACAACGTGGCATTCAAATAGGCATAACGAGCTCTAAAATCAACTTCCGAAACCTTCGCTTAACCCATATCATACCAAGCATTGAAAAAAATAATACTTTTTTATAAATTCTTAAATATGTGTTTTTCTAAGTCTATGTAAATATATTAAATCAAACCCTTACGGAATTTTTATTAGTTTGATCAATACAGCCTGTCCTAAAAATAAGACAATGATATAATACACTGCTAAACATTCTTACTTAGCTGGAATTGGAGAAAGCCACTTAAGCGTAGTCCAACATTTCATTTTTTACAGATAGGTATTGGTGTTTTTGTACAAGTTTTTAACTGGTGTCTTCTTTGTGTATTTTATTGTTTTTTTACATGTTCATTTTGAAGCTTTAGAAAATCTTCATTAACCTGTTGAACACACCATTTTCTGCAAGATGGTTTCTTGGAATATAAATCTCAAATAGACAAGTGTTATGTGTCTTCGAAAATTAAGCAGGCTCAGACTATCATCACTAAATAACTGATTAACCTTTCATGAAGCAACAAACGCTGTTAAACGCATTAACAAATAAGGCCAGTACCCTTTTTTTCCTTTGAATTGAAGTAACATAAACTGCTGCATGATTATCAAATAGATCAACTAAATTTTTATACTTATTGTAGGATGCAATGCACATTGGGATCTTTACCTGTTTTATGTCACCTTTTGCTCTTCTTTCTACGGTTGATACACTTTCTGTTTCTTCGAAATTGGACGTTACTGAAACAATACGATTGTCATTCCCTCGAACTATTGGAACTTTGTTTTTTTGAATCAAAACTGCTATCTGAAGAGCCGCGTTCAATTTTTGACATTGTTTTAGAGGGTGTAAGTGGACATTTAGACATTCGTGTTTTCTAACAGTACCTGTAGAGAAGAGGTTTTTATTTGCAAGAACGGATAATAATTCATGGAAAGTAAAGAAATTATCCATATAAATCTTACGTAGCTCAAAGTTTGTAACTATTGACAGCAAATTCTAGACAACTGTCTGAGATAATGGCTTATTCACGATATTCTTAGTTGATTCCTTCTTCTGTGTCTTTGGATTTGTATTTTTCTCCACAATTCAAGCATGGAAAATCGAGAGAAATTTAGTCTACTTCGAGAAATTTCAGAATACAAATTGACTTCAGGAGTCAATGTTTGAAACATTCACTCAACTCCCTCCCCCCCATATTTCACACATCTGTCGGTCACGTGATGCGCACCTGCCAGGTAGATTAAAGTGTATGGGTCAGTTGTAGAATAACAATCTTTGGAATGTAACAGAGAAAGAAAGGATTATCTTGATTACATACTGATGGGTATTTGGTAGCAGTGGATTTTACCGTCGTCCTATTTTTAGGACAGTTTAGGAAAATTTATATTTTAGCTAAAATATTTTGAAAACGTTTCTACTGGTATAAAATTATGGGATATTATCTCAGTAAATTTATATATAAGTTTTTCTTGGAGCTCAAGATTTTAAGAAACTTATACGTTGAAAACATAAGCAAAAAAAATCTGCAAAAATCTCCATTTAATAAAATAATAAAAAATATCTCAATTAACTCTAACATGCGATAAAGACAAATATATAGTTAAATAACTCTTAAATAATAAACGGTCTTTAATTTGAATTAAATTATTTGAAAAATTTTATACGAAGACCATTTAGGTGTGCTGTCCCATTTGTAGGACGATGAGGAAATATGCGTTAAATGTAGAATTTTTTTCTCCCTAAATTCGAATAAACGCACGTTAACCGATTAGCATTCTGAAAGGAAAGCGTGAATGAAAAGGAGAGGGAAAATTAAAGTTGCTTTGACTAAAAATTAACTATTAGTCAAAATAAGTGAATCCCTACAACTTAATAATTATATTTTGCTTATAAAAATTTGAATTACGATACAGTGAACGGTTTAGAGACATCTGCTCGCTGTCCCATGTGATTTTAGTTTTCTATGGAGATGGTTGTTTTAGAGAGATGATGTTTCTTAACAATATTTTACTTTTATTCTAAGAAACATTAATTACTTTTAGATGTGCTTATCACGACACGGCTGACAATTATTTTAATTAAAACATACATGATATAACTTATATGTCATTCAAACTGAGTATTTAAGATTCGTCAATTGACTGTAAAAGCATTTGAATATAACATATGCTACCCATTTGTTTATGTTGCTACAAGTTGTCAATATTGCTTTAAATAAATTGTTATAAAAGGCGCTGAAGGCGTTGAAGTGGAGGATCTTTTAAAGAAAACTAGTCTGTATTTATGCAACATATAAACACTGTCCAATGAATTAGAAACTCAAGATCAATATTTCATTGGATAACTGCTCTGATTCTTTTGGGCATCGAGTGTACATACCTTTAGAGTGCATTACGTCCAAAGAATACCATGCATTGGTTATGCAGCTTTTTAGATCCTGTAAATTAGATAGAAGAGGAGAATGCGATCTGATGCGTCTTTCCACCATATCCCACAGATTTTCTATGGGGTTAAAATCCAGGATATGCGGTAACCAAGGAAGGTGTTGGAAGTCAGACTAATGTTCAGCGAACCAATTTTGAACACTTCTGGCACGATGTGTAGTTGCATTATTATCCATGAGGTATCCATCGCCATCAGGGTAAACAATGCAACATTTCAGGCTGCACTTGTTCTGCCAGTATATCTAGGTATCTTATGGCTATTTGTTTTCCCTCGAGGAACACCAGGGCACCAGTTCCATGCCATCAGATCATGCCCTATATCATGATACTCACACCAGACATTGGCACAGTGCGAGTAAGGCAAGATGGATTCATGTTTTCATGAGGTTCTCGCGTCCTGACGTATTTCTACCACCAGTGAAAAATAAGGTGTAGCGTGATTCATCCAACCACATTACCCATTTCCAATCCTCAAATGTCTAGTGGCTTCTTTCCGGTCACCACTGCAGACGAAATTTTGCAGGCCGGGGAGAAATGAGTGGTTTTCTCACAGGAACCCGATTATGCATTCCTGTCCTCTGAAATCTGTTGCGAAGATCCTTCGTTGACAATATGTGTCCGTTTAAGCACAGTAGAGGCCCTTTTTGCTGTACAATTCGTCGGAGACGACGCCGATCACTCTCTTGGAAAACTATGCTCGGATCGCAGTAACGTCTTCTAGAGAAGGACTATGAGTTCTGATTTCAACTTTTGAAAACCTTTGATATGGCTGCTTTTGAGAACCCAGTAAAATTTGCTGTTTTCAAAATCGAAGACTCTGCTAACACCAACATTTTAAATCTGGCACCAACAATAAGCCCTTTTTGAAATGGATTTCTAAGATTCTAAGATTTCTAAGATTTTTTCCTAAGATTTTCCCTATTTTACTTCATTCATTTTGAAAAGCACTCTTACACCTTACTTTTACTAGCATTCTAACTACGTATAACCTACGTCATTAAAAACTTTGCATACTTCATCCCTAATAAACATTCAAATGAATATCTTAAAGGTTCCTAATTCATTGGAAAGTGTGTGTATAAATATATTCCCATGTGTTATGGTGAATTGTCCAACTTACTCTCATTAAAAGCCAGGGAAAATTAGCAATTTTCTTGGCTTTAGCTATTTAGCTACTGCTAGGGCTGTGAACTATGAGTCTAATTTGAATCAAAATGTAAATGTGTAGGGTTTCTTGAAGTATGATGCATATTTTGAAAGCACTAGTTTCAAAGTAATACTTAATTTAGTTTTTTTTAATTTGAATTTTTATTCTGTTTCAATCTTCTATAATTTATAATGATTTGACTATGCGATACAAAAGTGTATTTTTCATAAAGATTATTTAATTATCAATGATTTTCTTGTATCAACTTAACAGTATTTCCGATATGAGTATTTCTAATACCTTAGAATATGTGTCTAAATGTTTACAGAACAGACTATGCAAGAGTATATTATATTAATGGAAGGCAGTAGTAAAATTCAACATGTGTGCATATTTTTAATATAAATGAAAAATTATATACATTTGAAATTAAAATGAAAATATCTAAATAAATTCTTGAAAAATTCAAAAGCCATCTAAAATTTGTAAAATTGTAGAGTTACATAAATAATGTTTCCTTTGTATAGGAAATATATGTACGTGTGTCAAAATACTGATGATAAAAACTTTCATTTTACGATTTATTTTTTATTTTTTTATTTTAAGCCACTCTATTTAACTTAATAATAAGAAATAAAATTTAAAAGAAACTTTGTGTGTGTGTATGTATGTACATGCATGCATTCAGTTATAATGAATTACGTAACATTTATTTCTAGTGTTCGTAACTCAGTTTACCTAATGTTAAATGTGAGATTATCATCTTGTAATAATCAGATTTCTGAAATGGAAATCATTTTGGTAAGTATATTTATTATAATTTGCTTAATGTAGTTATATTACAGTATGTTACGAGTTTTTAAGAAATTGATCTGCTTTCAGATTTTTTAATGCTGAGTTTTTAATAAATTTATTAATTTAAATTCTGAAGATTCTTTCTCGAGCATTTCAGTAAGATATTTCTTTATTGTCAGTAAAAATAAGACTTTTAAAATAAGGCAAATTTGCATTAGGAAATTTTCTTCAGCTTAACAGTTATAATGAAGATGCACTATAAATAGATGAGAAATTAAGTTGTTTTCAGTTACCCGTAAATTTCAATCTAAATTCCTGAATCACAATTTTTATAAAATCTTTTTATTGATTAGATTAAATATTTTATGTCAGGAACGTTTTGGGATATTTTTTTCTGAACATCATGAGGGAATATATAATATTGAATAAATAGCAAAATGTGATAGAATGTTTTCGAAACATGACTGTTAAAACATTTTCTCAAACATGATTTAAATAACTCTAAAACAATTCTTTTTTAGCTTAAAAATATTTTCTAGTGAAATTGTTTAAATTATTAAAAATATAATTAATTAGATAATTTTCATCAGATGATTCTCCTTCTAACTTTCGATAGTCTATTTATTGGTTAACATATGCAGGATCTCCGAGAATTAATGCTGAGATTTCCCGAGGATTCTATGAAGGGTGTATTATATGAAAGTAATCTGAAAGTGATTCATCACTCAAAACGATTATGAGCATACCCAAAGAAGCAACGCTCAGCGTAAAGGGCTGCGTAAATCATTACATTTGCCAAATTTGGGCTTCTGAAAATACTTGAGTGCCATGTATATGCAATCGGAAATCCCTTAAGGGGTATCTTGCGCTACCTAATGAATAACAAAACTTTTGGCCCATTTTCCCTCTGTTGCA
This sequence comes from Stegodyphus mimosarum, assembly GCA_000611955.2. Taxonomy (NCBI): domain Eukaryota; kingdom Metazoa; phylum Arthropoda; class Arachnida; order Araneae; family Eresidae; genus Stegodyphus; species Stegodyphus mimosarum. The sequence continues at coordinate 217,782 of KK116614.1, forward strand.
AACTAATATCAGCTTCAATATAAATTTGAATATGCTACAGATTATTTGCTACCTTCAACTCGGGCAGATGGAAGTAGACGACATTAATCTATATACCTTCCGTCTACCAAAACGAACAGAAAATGTTCATTATTAGGCAGTTAAGAAAATTTCACTGCTGTACTGCAAATAAATTACATAAACATATCAGAATATGCTTATATATTGCTATCTACTGGCTGATTTGTTTAAATGGATTTGTTTTGAAAGTTCTGAAACTCTTCTCAAAGTTGTAATGCATTATTTATCTATGCGAGACGGTATAAATTTAACATATTATTAAGAGACGGTATAATTTAACATATTATTAAACTTTAAACTCATTAAGTACTTGCTTACTTAATGAGTTTAAAGTTTCTTTTTGTAATTGAAATTTATTTTTAAGGTACTATTAAAACATTCTAAAGTAAAAGTAGTTTTAAGAATTTTTTATACCATGATTTATAGAAGGACATGATATATATAAATATTTCTATGTAAGAGAATGCTAAGAGAATATCATATACCCTGCGGTTAGGTTTAGTGTGAATTCTAAAAAGTATAACTCATATTAAGATAAGGGAAAAAACTGAGGCTTGAAGAAACAGTAAATAAAATGTCATATTTAAAAACGAATCAACCAAATTACACTAATTTTGACATTCATACCGTTCCTTAGTGTAGTCTTTCCAAATTTTTTGGAATGTTGTGTCTAACACCGGGCTTCTCGACCCGGTGGCCGAGATGACCTTGCATAGCACCCGCCAAGCTCCGGTATTTTTTTTTTCTTTTGCTGCAACAGTCTTTCTTGGGATTGCACATCGAGGGATACCAGCGGGGGTGGGGTCAGAAACTTGGTTGGTTTTGTCTTGGGTTTCGGAAACATCGACGGTGGTGGTGTGTTTTAACTTGTTCCTTCTTATCGCCTCTGTTCGGTTTAAAATGACAATGTTAACTAAATGATAATGCAAACGTGCTCCTCGGGCCTGTGAGGCCCGGCTATCCAATTTCTGAAAAAGAGGGAGAGATAAATTCAGGAAATGCCTGTGAATGACACGTACATAACTTTGAACGCAGCTACTGAGAAAGTTGAAAGATTTCACCGAAAGGTGTAATTTCTGTATTATGTTTTTGTAACCACCGGGCCTGGCAGGCCCAACGCCTGTCCTCGCGGGTTAATAGGACGATACAGTTTTAAGATTGGAGGCACGATATTACAAGCTCACCACACCAAAAAGGTCTGACAAAAAGTGACAAAAGTGGAGGGAACTGCAAGTCAGAATCGACCCTTGGCTCGACTGTATGACACAATAATATTAAGTATTTAACAAGGTGCAAAGGGAAACTTTTGACCAGTGTTCTTCACCAGTCTTCTTTGAAATTTGGCAGTGACAGTGCTAGTGGTGCACCCAGTCTTGCTCGGCATCCTCATTCTGGTGCGGGGCTTAGCAATTTGTTTTTTTAACACGATGAGTGGGCACAGCAAAAGGCAGAAGATATAAAATTACAAGTGCAGCTGAGAAAGAACATATTGTTTTGTTGATGTGAAAGAGAAGTGCGCATGTTTAATGTGTGGTGCTTCTGTAGAAATGGCCAAGAAAAATAATATGAAACGTCGCTTTCAGACGAATCATGAAACATTTGCAACGAACTACCCGAAGTGTTCGGAAATTAGGAAGGAGAAAGTATGTGAGCTAAAATTGAAGCTTTCAGAGCAGCAATCACTATTTGTTAGACCAGTTTTAAAGTCTAAAAATAGAACAACGCCTTCGTTTAAAATTGCTCACTTGCTGGTGAAGAAGAAAAAACCGTTTCAAGACGGTGAGTTGCTGAAGGAAGCATTTCTTGCAGATGCCGAGAGCCTCTTTGACGCATTCTCTAACAAGCATGAAATCATCAATGCGATTCAGGACCTTCAATTATCAGACAGCACTGTTTTAAGGAGAATAGAAGCAATTGTTGATGACATGCAGTCTCAACTGAAGAGAGACTTGGAAATATGTGTATGGTTTTCTCTTCAATTTGATGAGTCCACGGATATTTCTGACACGTTGCAGTTAGTTGTTATGATAAAAATTGTAATTAACGATTTTTCTGTTAATGAAGGGTTATTAAAAATCCTGCCTTTGAAGATGAGAATGCGAGGAGAGGACATTTACAACGTTTTTAAGACGTTTGCGGCAGAAATTGGCTTGCCGCTTAAAAAGCTATGGGCAATTACCACAGACGGAGCACCTGCCATGACAAGAAGAACCGACGGCTTTGTCACTTTGTGCAAGAAGGACGAGTGTTTTCCAAACTTCATATCTTATCACTGCATCATTATTTAAGATGCGTTGTGCGCAAAGATACTTACTTCTATTTGAACACGTCATGAAAGTTGTCGCGTCGATTATCAATTCTATTCGCGTGGCTTCTTTGCAACAGCGGCTTTTTAAAGCACTGCTGGAAGACTCCGAAGATAAAACATCATCTCATCTTGCATGCAGAAGTCCGATGGCTCAGCAGAGGAAAAGCTCTATCAAGGTTTTCATCTATAATCGAGCAGATAAAAGAGTTCATACAATCTAACCCTTACAAATTCAGTAAATATATCGAAAAACTAAGTGACTCTTTGTAGCTACTTGATCTGGCTTTCCTTGCCGATATCACTGAGAAACTCAACATTTTAAATCTGGAGCTTCAGAGTAAAGGAGGCTTTGAGGAGCTGGCTCAGAGGATGGGATCTGTGAAAGCTTTCAAAGCCAAATTCACATTATAGATACCTCAAATGAGATCAAAGTCCTGGTTCATTTTCCAAACATGAAAATAAATGGCGAATGACGACAATTTTGTGTCTTTGCGATTTTCCGGCCATCTCGAGACGATGCTGGACCAATTTGAAAAGCGATTTCAAGATTTCAGTTGCCTGGAGCCAGTGGTGAGCTTTTTTGTCAACTCATTCACCATTCATCACAAAGCAACTGAAACCGCCACAGCAATTGCAAGAATTATTGCTGCGGAAGTGGAAAAACTCGAGCTGGAAATAATCTAACTGAAGAATGATATTATCCTGCAAGCACATACCGCAGATATCGACTTTCTGATACTTGTGGAAAAGAACGGGTTTCCATTATTAACAAGTGTTGCATATAAAATCAAATCTTGTTTTGGGTCTACCGGCCTTTGCGAATATCTATTTTCAACCATGAAAATTATCAGGTTGAAGAACCGGAGCAGGCTCACTGATTCGCATCTTGACAATTGCTTGCGTGCGGGAACCTCAGCTATGCACCTAATGTACATATGTTGTTGGACGAAATTTGATGTCAAAAATCGCATTAAGTGCAACACCACAAACAGAAGAGACACGACTATACTGTAAGTAATAAAACCTTTGTGCATGAAATGTATATTTTGTTTCTCTCTCGATCCAATTTTTCGATGTTCTTTATGAGGGCGTGTTTGGGCTACCGTAACTAGTAATGTGATAATATCGCCAAGGGATGGCTTGAATATCACCCGGGACGGAAATATTATGTGGTGCCCGCTTTGCTTTCTGAAAGTGTCTTGTGTGCCCCAGCACCAAAAAGATTGAGTACCAGTGGTCTAACATTACATTACAATTCAATTATCACTAACTTGGCAGTTTCTGCCCTTTTGCAAAACATAAGATCTTTTGAAGAAAATATTAATATTTTTCATTATGTAATGTTTATTATCTGATGTACTTAAAATGTTACTATTGTTTAAAATATTGTTTATTTTATTATTGTATGTTTAATATTTTTATAGTTTGATGTTGCTAAATGCTAATAAAACTAGGAATAATGTATATTATCAGCCAGTCATTCTAGTATTCTAATATTCTGATAATAGCGTATATTAATGTCTGTTCTATTAGCTGTATGATATAAATATGAATTTCAGTTGAACTGCTCACAAACTAAATCTAAGTTTTATCAAAAATATTCAAAGTACGATGCTGAAGATTTTGAAAATCAGTCTATTAGAAGGAAGAAAAACAATGAATACCAAGAAAAACAATGAACTCAAAAATTAAACAAGATTCTATTAAACAAAATGGTTCTATAAATGGGTCTATATTTACAGAATGACGGTATAGCAAGCTTTTACAACAATCCCGAAAATGTAAATTAGAGAACGAACAATTTGTTCATCCTCTAATTTAATTTTTAAGGATTGTTGCGTTTTAAAGATTGATATATTATTCGAAAAGGTAAATTACACTAGAACGTCATTTAGATGTCACAACACGACGTTGTAACAAATAGGATCCTATGTTTTTGCAAAGAAAATATCTTTTATAAAGACATAAATACGACATCTTAGACTTAAAAATGCTATGTGTAAAGACGTGAAATAGATGTCTTTTCGTCAAACGTGCACCGTGTGAAGACGTTAATTCGACGTGTTTGCGTGGGAAGTGTTCTGCGTACAGAAGTGAAATCGACGTCTTTGCAACGGTCATAAAATACTGAAATTTAATTCGAGATTGGGGAATTTGGGCGTCTTAAAGATGACAAAATATGACCTGTTTACAACATCGTGCACTACGCGTCTGCTACGTCGTTATGCTGCTGGGAATCACTTACAGTTTAATTTTCGTTTTTGTCGTACTTCTGTGCCTTCTCTACCTATTCTCGTCAGTGGAATGCAAGCATAATAAAATTAGGCAAAATAAATGAGAAAGAAAGACTTTGATAGACTTTGCGGGTTTGAACGACTATGAAAATGTTTAGTTTTTGATAGCCACACCACATAGCTTAGTTAATGACACCATATGGTAAATAGACCTATTATATTTATCCGTATTTTGTTGCTAGTTAAGTCACTGGACTTAAATCTTATGAAATATATTCTATATGAATCATTTTAACCTTGCCTTCTGCCATAAATTAGCTTGCATAAAGCATTTCCTAGAAATTCTAGAAGCATTGAAACATAAACGCTTAACAATCAGATATGTTTTGATTTTTGCTTTTTAGCCTCTAACGTAAGAATTTGTTTTACGAAAGTAATAAATACGTATGTAATTACAGCATTATAATTAGAGATATTTTGTAATCACAAAAGACTACAAGTTGATACTTAGGCATTCAATCTTGAGCATATTTTTACGTATGACAATTTATAAAATTCAATGTTTATATAAAATTGCCTTCCAGGTAGACTAAACTGTTTCATTATAAATGCCATGCACATTTTCATTAAATCCTGTACTGAAATACGATACATTATACAGTATGTGGAAATGAGAAGCGACACCTGCTTATCTTCATTTACATTATACTCATTAAAGCTATTTTCTTTAGGGAAAAAAATGCATCCACTTGATGGTCGCTCCAGTTAAAATCCTTTTTTTTTTGCAACGTCATAAGCACTTTTAGTTTTTAATTCCACAAACTCATTCTCCGAAAAGGATTCTTTCGCAAATAATTACCATAAAAGTTACAAGGTTCGCTGATTATTTAAGCTACGGAGGATTCTTTTCATATACATTTCTTATAAGTTTTTTTTCTGTTTCCCGAGTGGAACATTTTCGGCAATTATTTTTAAGCCCTGTGTATGCATTAAATTTAACTTTTGTAATGGAAAATATACTAGGATTCCCGTGAAGCTTTCTATTTAAATTTCAATGAATTTTTTTACTTGTAAGAAACAATTTTGTCCAAGTGTTATCTGCTAGCACTTCGAATAAATATAGGGTAGAAAATTTAGGTAGTATTAAAAAAAGAGAAATTAAAAAAAATATAGTCTGGTCATGCTATTAAGGTAACTTTCATAGACAAGCTATGGAAAGATATAAAATTTTGAAGGGTATAATATTCAAGTTATAACTTCTTTGACTAGATTTTGAGATGTTAAAGAGCAATGAATTTTGTAATTTTAGATGTATTTTCTTACAAAGGGAAATAAGAAGTAGCTAATATGATGTATTCATAAGGCAGAAATGATAATTCTGGAACTTTTATAAGCGCTTATTAATAGGTAAATTAGTAGAGTTTATGAATTTCAAGTTTTATTGAAATATGCAAGCGCTTAAAAATTAAGCTAACTTACATCTTCGCACAGTTTTATAACTGAATGCTGCATGAAATCTCCAGTCACTCAGAAATTCGACTAAATTAAATGAAATTTAAATTTGGTAATATTTCTCACGGTTTAGGTTTTTCAATGATATTAATCAGTTTCTTAGACGTATTTTCTAATTTGGCATTTAACTGCTTGATATTACTAGAACTCATGTGATATGAATTTTGCATCAGACACAAATTTCTCTCGCAAATGAACATACTTTCTACCTACAGCCAAATATAAAATTTTTATCTCTAAGCTTTATGAACCTGTTACATTTACCGATAGAAAATAAAAAAAGCAATAATTGTACATTTTTGGAAAATTCTGTTTATTAGCAAGGTAATATGGTTTTGCTACTTTGCTATGAAACTCTCTGAAAAATGTGGCACACCAATGTATAATATTAAAATTAATTGATTAATAATAATAAATATATAATTTGTAAGAAAAACTAATTCCATAGTTTACCTATTTACCGATGATTTGCATAACTTTTGAGTTTGTATGCTGAATGGCTTGTTTACATTAGCTCGGAAGCAGGATCATTTAATTTTAGTTCGCGCGTATTTAAATGAGGTAGAAAGATCGTATTTAAAGGAATGTTTCAGATCTTTTAATCAGAGCTTGTTCCGCCTATCTCTTAGCTAGTAGTCTCGAATCAGTCTGTCTGCGGCGTTTCTTTATTCTTACACCATTAAGCTTGTCACGCCGGTATTAGGTTTGAGCCAACTTGCGGGTTATTCATTCTGTGTAGCCTTTGACTACTTACGACTTAACTTAGCTTCAATTATAATTCATTACTTTTAAGTTATACCATAAATTCTGGTTTTATAAGGACAACAAATTGCTTCTGTTAAATTATTGAGCTTTAATAAAAGAGTCTTTTACACCCTTCTTATGTTCTCCGTCTCCTTACTGGACATCATGATAAGTCGCTTACCTTAAGCGTGAGTCTCAAGGTAGTTTGTTTTCAAAGAAGGTAAAACTCTACAGTCTTTTCAGTACGAAAGAAGCACGAAACAGTTTATATAGCATGTCTTTTTACGAAAGAAGCATGATATTTGTATTCTTCTTCTTTCGTGTTCCGATTTTATGCACTCACTTAAAGAAAATTGTATTCTTTTCAATGTACTGTCACCCTAAAAATTTGAAAATATCAGATTTCTGAAAGAATTATTTTCACAAATATCTTTACTTACGTATCTTAAATTATAACAGTTTTTCCCGAGAAATTAAATCTGATATTTTTCGTTTTGGTAATATCTAAGTTTAATAAAGGGCCTTATAATCTTATCACACATGAATTTATCACACATGCTAACTTATTGATGTAAGAAATCACAGTATTTGCCAGACAAGCCATCTAATGCGTTCCGTCGTACGATTTAGTACGATTGAATTGCATATTAACTGTTATTAAGTATGGAAATTTTCTGCAAGTAAGACAACATAAAATAATATATGGCAGACAATATGAAATAATATAAATAAAATAATATGCGTCTTGAAGTTTATTGATGACACATTTAAATGTATTTTCGAAGTTAATAACGGAGGTTATATACAAGTTCTTATAAAACAGGATATCTAAAGCTGATTGTGCTATCGAAATGTAATAACCTTAGACCTTAAATGTTTCATAAGCATATTTACTCGAATTGTCATTAAGAAAAGTTTCTTCTAAATAACAGAAATGCGTTAGTTTAAATGTGGAAAATACTGCGTTTAAGTTGTGCCATTTAACAAAACTGACATCAGCACGGATAAATATATATACAGTGTTATATAAATCACAGTTCCTTGAGAATTTTAGAATAATTTAAAAGAGAAGAAGACGTCAACTGAAATGGACTAAATATGATATTATATTCTACGAAGATTTCCATTAAAAACGACAGGAATAATTTTCGAAACGAGCTGTATCTTATTAAATATTATGCGCTCATTATCTTATATTTCCATTTAAATTAGCTTTACTCCTATATATGAGGAATTTCGATTAGTTTAATGAGGTAATTTGAAACTGCGTCTTAATTACCACCTTGCGGTCATGACTAACTTTGTATTTTAAATAGTACGTTCGGCGTGAATTTGTCTAAATTTCATATACAGTTACGATGTCTTTATTTATGACTATATTTAAAGATCTCTTATATTTAAATTCTAAAAACACAAGGCATTTCTCTTGTTTCTTGAGGTAAATAAATAAATGCAATTGACCACTGAAGAACATATTTTTGAACTCGGAGAATAATTTTGGAAGAAATACATAAGGGAAACCATTGAAGCTCTCTTACTGACAAGTTAAACAATTTATAAATGAACAGACATATGAAAATACTGCTATTTTTCTAATACTTGCTGCAGCAAGACAAACATGTATATAAATGTTAAAATCTGCCTCAAAATCAGCATTCTCTTGAGAAGAAACTGAACAAAATCAATGATAAACCAGGTGTGCAGAAATTTTACTATATTATATGGGCTGTGATACATTAATACATTCGCTGTCACCTTCTACTGCCAGCATTGTGGTGAGTTCAGTTGTGGGAATGGTTTACTGAAACGCAATCATAACGCTTAGCATCGCATCTTGAGTTGTTCGACAGTCCGTTAAAAGAAACATTGTAACAAAACGTAATGTTTCGTGGTTTTGTAATTATTTTCATCATGTTCAGTGCAATACTCTGTAGATTAAATAACTTCGTAAGTCTCATATTGCTACGCACTTTTATGTAATACTGTTTCCTAATTTTGATTTATTAGAAATTTAATTTTGATAATTATTAATTTTATTAGCTGTTGAATTTTTTAAGTAGTTGTTTTAAGTTGATTTTTTAGCTGCATGTTATTCTTATCATTCTTTAAAGGTGAAGTTTGGTCTTAAATTTTTTTTTCGCTTGAAAAATTTAATTTAGTTTTATTTGGTTTTATTATTGTGTTTTGTTCGTTACTGATTTGGATTGAACTTTAAGGTTATTCAACTTTTAGATTTTAAATTTTTCTGTTTTGTTACACTAGTTTGGTGTGTAAACTTAATTAGTTTTGCTTTTTATTTCTGTTTAATTTTTACCCCTCTTTCTTGTAAAGTTATGAATCCATGTTTTCTGACTCTGGTGGTATAGTTTCGACTGATGTAACATAAGAAACTTAATTAAGAGAATTAAATACTTTTACGGAGTAACTGTGTAGCTACACTACTCGACATTTTTGTGTAAAACGTTTTGGAGAGTTCCAAGAATTCTTTCTCAAATATTTAGCTTATCTAGTTGTAAAAACCGTCCTTTCAAGGTGACTTTTCTTAGTTAATCGGTTTGATATGAGTTTTATTTGAATATTCTGCACCCTCCTGTAGGCTAGTCATTCTGTATGTAAATGTATTACTGGGTGCGCTAGCGAAGGGGGGGGGAAATGTCGGCCGTTCAATTCATATCATTGCTAGATCGAGACCTGAGACGAGGCTAGTGGAAATGAGTGTGTTTGACCTCGTAGAGTAGCCTCGAGATGCTGTGCTGGAAAAAGGGCGTGTGGGGCTACGTTCTGGAAGCCGGAAGGCTGCTGGAACTTGGCGTCCTTTCTTCTTCGTCTCCTCGCTAAGTTTGAGAATCTCGCCAGGAAGAAAAACGTCGGCTCTGAGATTTCGAACAGACAGGGACGCAAAAAGACAGCGACGGAGTGAAGGAGAGAGCAAGAGTTAGGTACAAGGAAACCTGATTTAAGCCTTCCAGAAATAAAGCTACGTTTTGACTTGGAAGCCGTTACTGCCCCCCGCCCCGTGGATCGAGAAGCTGATCAAGGGTACTTTCTATACGAATTTAATCAGCGTACTAACTAATATTTTTATTTGCCTTCACATTCATATAGATAGTTCCAGTTTCGCTTATTTGTAACTCGTCGACCAAGGAGGGAGCGAATTTCACTCATCCGGATTCCAGAATTTTTCGTCTTGCGTTGGGGACACGGCAAATCCGCTCCGGTCTCCAGGTTTCCTTGAAAGCCCCATCACTTAGTTACCTTAAAATTAGTTATTCACAAAATGTAATACCAATTTACATTCTTGTGAGAGCCTACATTTTTTTGAAAAGGTATTATTCAATAATAAATTTAAGTAAATGTTGTTCTTAATAATTGCTGGTGAATGCCGGACGTAAAGTTGCTTCATAGTAAATATCATTTCTGTTCCTTAGAAATTTTCTAAATTGGATTAGTGTTGAAACATAAATGGTTCTAGCTCTCTTTTAGCGCGCTGCGGTGTCAACCGAACCTTTTTTTTATGTTTCTTAGACACTGATTGAGTGTTTTATGTTTGGCAGGATAGCGTGTTTTAACATTATGTAATTTCTAGAAAGGGGCCCCTTTTCTATCCCATTGGTTCTTTGTCTAAACTATGTCAAGAAAACCAGGTGTACTTGGTTTTGTACAATTTCTTCAGCATTAAAGTGTAGTCATGCCACCTTACTTTTGTATTGCATCCTGTAACTTTAAATCAATGATCAAACTTTTTAATAAACGTTAGATTTTAATTAATTAACTTAATTTGTTTGTTTTATTTACTAAAATGCCCCGGACTAAATTAATTTATATTGGGTTTGATTTGCCTTTCACAACGCAAATCAATAGTTTATCATTTGTTCCTATTTTATGTTATACAATGTTACTGCATTTATTGGTTATATATTTATATACTCATAGACCCATATTTTCCTTATTCTATTGTATAATGAGAATTGCTACACCATAATTATGTTCATTGAGTAAATTATTACACTTATTGATTATTTTATTTTCACTAGTAACATTGATATTACTTATCAATGTTATATAACAATCAAACATTGTTATATAACAATATAAATATCGCTAGTTAATTTGACATCATTTCCAAGGAGTAGAAGAAATAATGCAAGGTATTTAATAAATACTTAAATTTAATCATACTTATAGTAAATTGTTATGAATATAATAGCAATATTAATCTATTATTTTACAAGCTAGTTTGCTGGGGATCAGCATTGTTCTTACAAAACAAGCACAATGCCTGTGCAATTTTATAAATACAAGAATCGTTGTACCTGCAAATAATGTTTCATTGTACACTTGCATTTCGAATTCTAGTTTTAATAACGCGCATACAAAGTGTTGTATCATAAATGTAGTGTTAATGCAGGTAAAGATAGAGAAATGATGTTTTGTGAATCTACGATATGATGTATACAGAACAGTACTTATTGTAATCATCTCTATCTTCGAAAAAAGATTTTCCCCATTTAGTTCGTAATAAGAATGCAGCAGTATATATACTATATGCAGTAGAGTACGCAAAATACATGCCAACCTCGACTATTTACGTTTTCGGTAGGGCTAACTAACAAAAGTAGTAACTTTATACAAAGTAGTACGGGAAACTGAAGAGATTCGCAGAGAGATCCAAAAGTTTCCGGCCTGATATATAAAAAAGTATTTGCAATAAATTCCTCTTACAGACATATAGTGGAAATACTAAATGAATAAATTTTCATGTTTAATTAGAGAACTAGTTCGTTGCATTCATTTCGGACTCTTTGCTGAAAAACGTTTCAAATCTGGGAAACAACAGCAAGATTGCATTTATATAAAACACTGTTACCCGCATTCTACATCAGCATCTTCATATGATCAAAGCGTCAATAAAGCACCCCGATTCTTTGAGCAATTATAAAACAACAACGTCTTGAAGAAACTCAAACAGCAATTAAGGAGCTTGTCGAGACTTAGTTCTAAGTAATTTTACATGTTCTTCGGTCTGAAATATGACCTTCGTGGAAAGAGATGTAAACATAATGACCTCAGGAAAAGAACAGTTATTGAACATTTTGAAGACAAAACTTCAGAATAATTTTCAGAGGTTCAGAGTTGCTTATTGAACGAAGCAAAAAGTATTTTGAGGCAGGAGAAGATCGTACTGAAAAATGAACTGTGAAAACTTTTTTTTTGTCCTTTAGAAGTATATCAGATCAGAAACCTCTATATCTACTCATGAGGCTTTTCGACCGCATGCTTATTAATGTTCCTAATCATTAGGAGGCTTCAGTGGCATTATAAAGTGTAAGTCAAGGAATAAGTGATCAAATATTTTACCACTTATGAAGTATCAGTTTGTAGACATAACAGGTATACTTCTTAGGGGGCTTATTCAAAGAAATAATTTATCTGTAATTTTCCTTGCATCGCATTGTTTTATCTGTAGATTTTTCTGCTCTAATTTTTTTCTTTTTTTATTGTATGTTGGAGAATTATGTCTTCAAGGAAACAATCTGTTCCATTTCGTTCAAAATATTCTCCGTTAATAAACTTAATATCGAAATTTATACGATAGTATGAAATTTTAAAACTCAAGTAAATTAAGAATATGTTAAGCATGATTTTTTGTTTTTGCAAAAATTAGTTGATTGAGAAATATTTTAATACTTTTAATTAAAATTTAAAAACTTTTACATTCCAATAAAGATTTATATTTTGATTAACATCTTTTACTCTTCAAGCATTAACTTCTTAAAAATAAACATGTGAATTTATTAAATTGTAAATAAAGAATATCACAGTGTGGGCTTATTTAGTTCCAATGTTCTATCTTAGAACTCCACAAACCCTAGCAAGCGAATAATCGCTTAAGTGTATGAACAAACACGTAAGACTTAAGAAGGGTTAACTACCCTCTATTTCTCACAATAAATTCAATCAACTGCTAACTCGGAGTGAACTTCAACTTCTACTTTCGCTTATGCTGGTTGTTAACTTCCTATCTCCTAAATTTTGCCTGTTAAAGTATAGAATTTGAATAAACTCGCTGTGAAATTCGATCGTGTGTTGTGCGTGATGGTACAAGGATTATGTGCATATCAAATTTTTGATCGTGAGTGGATTCTATGCAAAGTTATAGTAATACTAATTTGCATCGTATTGGATAAGTGATGTGTAATGTTAGCGGTTTGCTTCATTATTAATATAGTTATAGATGGTGTTTTGTGATTTACAAGTGTGGAAAACATGTTCTACAGACCTAGAGGATTACAAAGATATGTCATTGTATTTTCTCTGATAAGTACTTTTGTTTCTTTTCTGTATATTAATGATTGTTTACATCGTACTTCAATGAACAATGATTTATTTGTGATTGAGTAGGTTTTTCGCTTAAATTATAATTTTTTAAAGCTCGTTTGGTAATTTACGTCTCGAATTTCATAGTTATTTTGTATAATTTAAAAGTTTAGAACTGATTTACAAAGTACTTTTAACGTAATTAAGATTTTAATATCATATTTTAAAAAGGACGCTATCTTACACCACTTTTCTTCGAACTATTAAAAGTTATGACACCGGAAGTTGTCACACGATTCTAATGTTTATCATAAACTCTGTTGATTGTAACTGAATATTATCCTTAGAGAGCCAATGTTTTAATTTTTGAAGTACAGTGTGGTTCTTTTTCGGATAACGGCATAGACTATATGTTAAAGTTATAGTAATATTACCATTTGAAGACAACTGACTATTTTTTTGATTGTGTTATCATTGTTTTTCTTGGGTTCCCTTTTTTCATTTTCATAATACAAATTTTAATTAGTTATAATTTAATAAGTGTTAATTAATGAGTACTGGGAAAACCCATATTATAGGAATTTAGAGAAAATGTCTAATTCAAATGCTACACTTTCTCCGGCTCAATCAATAGTTTCAATTTGCGAATCTTCTCATTGTTCTATTAAAGACTTCGCAACAGAGAAGGCTCCTGGGAATCATCTGGCTTTCATAAATGAATCTTGCGACGGAATTTTAACGTTTTTGGTTGATGCAAATGCCAAACAAAAATTAAATAACAAGGACAAAGCGAAGCTTAAAAAATTTGTAAATAACATTAGATCACATTCTAATTAGCGAGAATTGTATCTGGCCCATTTAGAGGGTTTTAATACCAGTTTGAAAGAAAGGATCTCGATATTAGAGGACAAGAATTCTTCCTTGGAAAAGCGCTTACTGGGATTGGAGATAAAACTAAACCATATAACTCAGCTTAACGTTATTCCTGCGGACCAACACTCGGAAACTTCGACTGAGCAACAAGTTGTTAAGTCCCAGATTTTGGAGGGACCTGATAAAGTCACTTCAGAAGGTTCTTCTGTAGAAATATCGAAGCATTCCCTGAAAACTCCAAGGATAAAGAAACCTCCGATTCAGCAGAATCACATTTTATTAATAAAGGCTAAGGATTTAAGCAAAACACCAGTTAGCATAAAAAATCAATTGGTACAGAGTATTAAACTACAGAAATTGGGCATCAATACTCAACAAGTTCGTCCTACAAGGACAAAGGAACTTTTGGTTCGCTGCAAAGAGGAGGAACAGTTGGAAACTTTAAAAAAGGCTATTCTAGAGAACACAGATCTGAAGGAACATTTGGACATTCGAATACCTAGAACTCCCAGAGAAACATTTATTGTTTTTGGTGTCCAGCAGGATACCACTTTGGACGAATTACAAATAGCTTTCCAAGAGCTTTTGCCTACAGCTGAAACGAAATTCGTTTTTCCCAGGGAACCTAGACCAAGACAAGACGGTACGTGCAATTGGCTGGTTCAGGTGTCTTTAGACCAAGCCAATTTGATAAAAGACTACTCGAGGATCTACATTGGCTTTGCATCTTGCTTTTTTAGAGAATGTTTTAAGGTAACTCGTTGCTATAATTGTCAGGCCTTTGGCCATTTAAGTAGAGTCTGCAAATTCCCTCCAGCCTGTGCAAAGTGCGCGAAAGGTCATCTCACTCAGGAGTGTTTGGAAAGTTTTGAAAACTGTGCTAACTGTTCCCTCTCAAACACAACAACCAGTACAGAATACTATACCTCTCACAAGGCCAGCTCTTCTCAATGCCCGTTATACAGTCAGGAGCTCTCAAGTTTCAACAACAAGAAGAAGCAACAGGCTCAGTGAACAACTTATTAATTCAAAGCTTTTCGGGACTGAACTGCGTTCAAGTTAATTTACAGCGATCAAGAGCAGCCTCTTTATATTTCTTGGACTTCATGATTACCAACAAATTCAGCTTGCTTTACTACAGGAGCCCTATGTTAAAGACGGAAAGCTAATTGGCACACCAAGCACTAGTAAACTTTTCTTCTCTCGATCCCTAAAAGCGCTATCAATATAAAATGGACCTTTAAACCCTTTCTTTGTTGCTAAAACGCTAGATGTTGTGAGAATTCGTTTACAGTTTTTTAGCACAGGTATCAATATCACAAATGTTTATTTTTCACCAACGGGTGAACTCAACAGTAATTTAACCGAACTTCGCTCTCACCTTTCTTACAGCGGTCATTTACCTATCGCGGGTGATTTTAATGCTTCGAGTCCACTCTGGTTTGGAAATCAGGAAAATAATAGAGGCGCTAAAGTGTTAGATTTTATTTCAGAAGCCAGACTGTCTGTTCTTAATTCTACCGACTCGGATCCAACGTTTCTAACGGAAAGAGCCAGGGGTTGGCTGACATAACTTTGGCTTCTTCCTTGTTAGCGAACTTAATAAAAGATTGGAAGGTCCTAACAGATATATCTGTTAGTGATCACCAACCAATCTCTTTTTCAATCGGTTTTTCAAAAGATTATTACATCAAACAAAGGATTAAGACCTCTTATGGTGGACATGCAAAACGTTTGAGACAACTTCGTCCAAATGTTCCTCGTATAATAGACTTATTTGACTCAAGTAACTCCAGAGAGGGTCTGAAAATAAATTATGACCTTTTTTATAACTACCTTGGTGGATGCAGCTAAGACTTCATATAAAATTAAAAATTTACGAATTAAAACTACTACATCTTGGTGGAACGAATTGTTAACAGTGAAAAGGGACAAAGTCCGCGCATTGCAGAGGCGTATGCAGAATGCAAGAGATGAAGTTAAGAAGCTATCTTTTATGAACGCTTATAAAAGAGAACTGGCGCAATTCAAAAGATTAATTATACGGACAAAAAGTGAGTCGTGGAAAGCTTTTTGTGCTACAATTACTGATCCTTATAGAATAACACAAAAAATCGCAACGAATACGGTTTTTAGACCTCTTCAATTACCAGTGTAGGTCGCACCGAAATGTAGCACATTAAGAGAAAAATTTGAAGCAATACTAAATGAATTATTTCTCCTGGATCAAACATCTGATGACTCTGAAACATATAAAAAATTAGAGAGAAATTTCTTAAACAGAATTGGTCTTCAAGAGCAAGTGACCCAGCAGTATTGGAACTTGAGGATTTGGCTAATATAGTTCGTTTCTTACCGTTAAAGAAAGCTCCTGGACCTGATGGGCTTGATAATATTATCCTCAAGGTCATTTTCAAAGATTTTCCTCAACTACTTCTGTCATTATTTAGAGCGTGCTGGAAATTAGCTTTATTACTAAGGCCAATGAAGTTAACTGAAATTGTTCTATTTAGTAAAAAAGATAAAGTTCCCTCACTTTTATCTTCCTACAGACCAGTTAGTCTTCTTTCGTCTTTGAACAAACTTTTAGAAAAACTAATCCTGAACAGATTAAATTATTTTTTGCTTGAAAATAAAGTTCTTAGTGATCTACAATTCGGTTTCAGGAAAGGGATCTCAACGGAAATGGCAGTACAAAATCTAATGAACACAGTTAAAAACAATAGAGAAAGAAATAGACATACACTAATCATTTCGATAGATATCCGCGCCGCTTTTGACTCAGTCTGGTGGCCGGATATCTTGGATGCTTTGGATTCTGCAAACTGCTCAATTGAGATTTTAAATTTAATTAGAAATTATTTAGATGCTAGACACATTCAATTAACCCTTGACAATGAAGTCTACTCTAAGGAGCTGCAGAGAGGTTGTGCACAGAGCTCATGTTTAGGGCCTACCCTATGGACTTTGGTTGCTAATTCAGCGTTTCATTTGTTTGACGATTTCGAACAAGTAACACTGCAGGCTTTTGCAGACGACTTTTTATTGATCATTTCAGGAGTTAAAGAGATTGAACAAAGAGCACAAAATGCAGTTAATAAGTTTGTAGGTGGACAGATTCACACAAATTAAGAATTTCCGAGGAAAAAACCACTATGTTTGTCATCGATAGAAAAGGTAAAATGCGTAGAAATCCTTCTGTTAAAATTAAAGGAATGCCTATCAAATGTAAAAACACTTTAAAGTATTTAGGCCTCACAATAAGTAATACACTCTCTTGGATTCCACATATTAAAGACCTTAAGCAAAAATGTGCATTGCTGACAAATAACATGACAAAAACCATGGGCTTAAACTGGGGCACTCCCCCTAAGGTGTTGCGTCTTTAATACAAAACAATTACTGAAAGCATTTTACTATACAGAGCATCCATTTTGGGCTTGAATATGACCAAGAGCATGTGCAGATTATTGAACTCAATTCAGAGCCATCAATTGTTACTGGTTACTAAAGGTTATCGTACAACTTCGACAGCCTCCCTGCAGATCCTGGCGGGTATTCCTCCTTTGGATCTGCAGGCACAAAGAGAATCACTTTTGGGTAGAGTGCTTAGACTGAAATTAGATACAGAAATATGGAATAGTCTTTACTTGATAAATGACTATGAATTGAAGGCTCCTTCAAATCTTGGTCATCTCGCCTTTTTAAATCTGCAAATGGCGGTTAAATTAAATTATGAGGCTCCGGCAACCGGTGACATAGCTATTTTTACAGATGGTTCGAAAACAGAACAGGGCACAGGGTGTGCCTACTGTGTCTTCAGAAATAATCACGGGGTTCATATATGGACTAGACGATACTGTTTTCCAGGCTAGATAGGAATACTGTTTTCCAGGCTGAACTTTCAGCGATTAATGCTGCTCTTTCATATACTAGACAGCATTTTTCGCGACCAGTAAAGATTTTCAGTGACTGGTTTTCTAGTTTGCAGGCAATTTTGGACATTATTAATACTAATCCGGCTGTTCAAGTCATCCAAGAAAAATTATTGAAATTTAATGCAGCTGAAAGACCAATTCTTACTTGGGTGCCAGCTCATATTGGCATACTGGGTAATGAAGAAGCGGACACTTTGGCTAAGTCAGCTGCCAATGATCTTAATCGTAATGAAATTCCGACAAAACTACCTGCCTCATGCTTGAAAAAAGAAACCTTGAAAACATTATTAATGAAATGGCAGGACAGATGGACTTGTAAATCTACAGGAAGAAGGGTTTTCTCTTTTTTTCCAAAAGTCTCACTTTGTCAACGCAGCCTATCAAATCATCATACTCAATTCTTCTCCGGTCACGGACCCTTCAATTCATATCTTTATCGTTTTGGACTTAGTGATTCTTTGTACTTGTGGGATGTTGGGCGATTCTGACCACTTTATTTTTCATTGTGAGCTTACTAGTAATTTTCATATGAAAAAACCGTCAGACTAGCATAAAACTAAATGGGCAGAATTATTATTAAAAAATTCTAGTGAAAAAAAAATTCTTGAAAATTATGCAAATTTGTCAAAAGGTTAACTCTGGTATTAGTAGGTCATATTAATCGGTATACTTCTCGACAATAGGATTTTTGTATCTATTTTGTGAGATTATTTTTAGGCTATAAATGGATATATCTATTGTTTGTTGAATAATCTGGTGTTCCATGGCAATGTTTTGTTTGTATACCTCAGAGAATTCTTATTTAATGTTATATGATTATTTGGTTAGTGATTTTTTTCATTTATTTTTTTTTGTATTAGTATGATAACTCTATATTTGTAAACAATTTGTTGGCTTCCTTCAAAATCATGTTGAACTTTGATTTTATCATATTTTGAGCATTATACTTCTTTAATTTAGATCTTAGAGACATGATTAATATTGTTGTAAATTTTATTCTCTTTTACAGTAGCATTGATCAGTACTGTTTATTGGTAATTAGTATCTTACTGTTGTTATTACTTTGAATCTTGATTATAGTTACAAATTACAATGGTTCTTTAATCCTGTTACTGTGAAGGTTAATGTTCTATAGTGGATATTATAGTATTGTCGGATTTTACTTTATCTTGTTTCGAAACATTTTGACATTGTCAGACACTGTCATTTTAATTTTCGACTTCAGAAGATGCTCTTGTGATTTAATTTTAATTTTATGGGTTTTTCTGTCATACTGTATTGGGAAATTTAATTGAATTATTACACTTGTATTTATAAACGCTAATGTACAGTTTATATTGTTAATTTTGTTTATACTTAATTTTGTTTATACGTTAATATTAGTCTTATGGGTCTTACTGTCATATTGTTTTAAGAATTGTATTATAATTAGTTGAATTAATATACTTGTATTCATAAATGCTATTATTATTTGTATATTACGGTTGCATTTAAAATTTTGTATTAGCTTCGGTACTTGGATCCTATAAGATAACACATAATGTAAATTTGTAAATTCTGTACACAATTCTACCTTATTTCATATTTCAGATTCTATTGTTATGCACTGTGAATTGGTAATTGTATTAGATTTCTATAGCATTTTTAGATTTAACTTACGTTGTAGATTGCCTCTGTTAAAGCTATCATTGCCTAGAAGGTTTTGATTGAAATCTTGCATGAAATATGGAAATTAGTTAAATCAGTATACCTGTTTTTACAACTGTTATTGTATGGTTATCTTGCCAATTTGGTTTATATTTTGCAATAACTTGGTAAGTTTCTACAGCTAAGGTTGAAGTACATATACCGTTGTTGTGTGGTTTGATTGTCACAATTATGATTGAAGTATTGTACTGAACCACGATTTTTAATTATTAATAATATTGAACAGTTAAGGAAATGTTCTTGCTGTAGGCATTTGGCATTTGAATATTGTTATGGTATTATCAGTCTTTATTTTCTTTATTAAATTAAAGTAGCATATTTCATTATGCATTGATTTTGGTACTTGGATCCAATAAGATAACATGTAGTGTAAGTTTGAAAATTATGTAATCAATTATAATCAGTCTCATTATTCTGATCGCTCTGTTTCGCATTGTGATTTGGTAATAGTATTACATATCTATTGTAATTTTAGATATAACTCTGACTGTAATTTATAATTTTGAGGTTCTTTTAATATGAATGTTAATTTTTTAAAGATTATGTGTCGCTTTTTGATTTATTTTGTTTGATTCAAAAATTGCTTATGTTTAAGCAATCATTGCCTTGAATGATATAATTGAAATATTGTATGAAAAATGGACAATATTCGCTTCACTGGTGTATTTGTTCTGTGATTCAAGATAATCTAAAGTATGCTTGTTAATACAAGGTTTCTAGCTATTTTAATTTTGTTTTACTAGTAGTGGCTAGTTAGGTATGAATATGTTGTTGAGTATAAAGGTAATCGTCGGACAGTTGTTCAATTTCACTCATTATCTTGGTTTAATATAAAAATATGGACCTCGTTTGAAGTACCTGAATCTTCGTTTAATATACACTGGTGTGCAAAAATTAAGGACCAGACGGTTTTTTCTATATAGCTTTGTAAAAAAGCTTTCCGCAACACTTACTAAAAGAGAAATCAGAGGATAAACAGAAGCTTTATTGAAAAAGTAGCATGGAGTGCAATGCGACTGAAAGCCGAACATCCCTGTGATGGGTGTCCAGCAAGAAACATCCGGTCTTGAATGGGGGATATGATCTCCCCTGACTGATAGGCAGATTTCACATCATTTGTGCATGCTGGATATGTGGTTGTTAATGAGCTGTTGAGACACAGCTGCTCTTTCCTCTTGTAGCACCAATCGCAGTTTCGGAATCGTTACTGGCGATACTGCTGCCACGGATCTCCCTAGTAAGTTCCGTACATGCTTGACGGGATTTAGATCCAGAACCTTGCCGACCAATCCATGTGTTCAATATCTTCACTCTCCAAC
Organism: Stegodyphus mimosarum; assembly: GCA_000611955.2. Lineage (NCBI taxonomy): Eukaryota > Metazoa > Arthropoda > Arachnida > Araneae > Eresidae > Stegodyphus > Stegodyphus mimosarum. The sequence continues at coordinate 238,795 of KK116614.1, forward strand.
AGCTCTTCGACAGTAACTGTGCGATGAGGTGGAGCGTTGTCGTCCATGAAGAGGAACTCAGGACCCATAGCCCTTGTGAAAAGACGCATGTAAGGAAGAAGAACCTCGTTACAATAGCAGTCCCAGGTGACGAACCTCCTTGGGAGATATGAAGGTCGGTCCGGCTACCAAGCATTATGTCTGCTCGAACGAGAACTCCGCGACCCCAAAACAGTCCCTTTTGATGATGTTGAAGGGGTTATTGCGTGTTCTCCGCTCTGTCCAGATGTGTATGTGTCTAGAATCGCAACTCAGACTATATCTGCTCTCATCTGTAAAGAATACTCGTCCCCATTCATTATCTCTCCAATTCCGGTGTTCCCGGCACCACAGAGAACGTTTTCTCCGATGGACAGTTAGAGGTACACACCGTACAGGGCGTCGAGCAAACAGACGACCACCGTGCTGTCTTCTGGCCACGGTAAAACGCGGTATCGGTCGTCCAGTCGCCTGTGTCGTGTGTCTAGCGATTTCTCCCGCTGTCTGCCGCCTGTTTCTTCTGGCCTGTAAGGCAATATACCGGTCATCTGCGGGTGTGGTTCCTCGTGGACGACCACTACTAAACCCCCGGATAGCTGTTCATGTAGTTTGAAATTGTCTCCAAAGTCCTGAAACGATGCTGTGAGCGATTCCGAACTCTGCAGCCACACTTGTCACACTGCGGCCTTTCCTCCAACTTCCCAATGATTCGACCTAGGGTAAAAGCATCCAGATGTCGTCTAACAGATTGATTATTCGCCATTTCTCGCTGAGGCAGCAACTCGGTGTGATTTTAACTGCTATACGGCGTGCAATCTCTTTGCCAGAAATACTGATCTTACACCGACAACATGCTTTATACTACTCAGACACTCCCCCATTACGTCTACCTGCATATCTGCGCATGTGCTACCGTACATCACCTTACTTAATCTCCTGATTGGTCTTTCTGTCCGCTCTGCCTCTTCGTTCAGCTGATATGCTAATTTTTCGACTTCGTCCTTAATTTTTGCACACCAGTGTATATATATTTATGATTTTTTGTAGCGTTAGTCTAGTATTGTAAGTTTGCGTTCTATCGCCATGGAGTACTACTTAAATCGGTGTTAAAAGACAGAGTTACTCCTGCTCGCTAGTACGTAGTATATTTGTAACATTACAAATGATTTTTAGAAGCTGAAGTATTTGACTTTCTTAACATATTTCTTTCACTGTGTTATTAATTTTGAAAAGTGTAATTGTAATAACAATTGTATAATAGACTCATATATATGTCTTAGAAGGCCTTGTTTGCCAATGTCTGTTTTGCTTTGAAAAATAAATGCTTGGAGGCAGAGGCTATAATCCATGTGAGGCAGGCGATTTAGTCAGCCAGGAAATGGAGCCTCTGTTCTCTAGTACACCTGCTAACTCGGAGTATACACAAAGCCTCCACTTGAGCTTGAACGTAAATAATAATGAATTTAAACTAAACTAAGCTTAACTAAAGCTATCTGAAAGATATAGCCGAAGCTATCAGAATTCTAAGTAGTTGGCCCCTAAATGTTAATTAAATCGGAAAAGCCAAGCAAGGGCCTAAAGTATGTCCGAGCGTAGTAGCTAATAGAGAATGTAGCCAAATGGCAAACGCGCGCTAGTCAGGAAAATCAGACTTTCTCTTTAGAAATCGGTGAAGCATCGACTTAAATAGTACTCATTTGCATTCACTGTGTTCCCGAAATTACCTTCTGGTAGGAAATTGTAAGTTGAATGAATAGGAAAGAAGCATAACTTAAAATAGCTGTTAATAAACTTAGAATAATCCTTACAACAGTATCAATTATTTAAACCTTTAAAATAGTTTTGATGATTGATAGCGTGCTAACCGTTTTTCAGATAAACCTGCAAATTAGCCACACATACGAACTTAACAGAATACTGAAGAATACCACCGACGTGAATTGCGGTTGCACATCATGTAAACTAAAATGTTAATGAAAATGCTTGTAAATTAGGTGTGTTGTAAAATTGCACATGCTTGTTCATTTACATAGCACATTTTAGTGAATATTTATTTTATTGCATTTATACTTCGGCAGCGTATTAATTCATCAAAATATCCCAAAAGTGTTTGAAACAATTGTTTGCTAGAGATAAAGAATGAATCATATTAGACCATTCTTAAGTATTCTCTCATCTTTTATCCCATTGTTGTACTCCGACTTGAAGTTAGGAATCGCAACAAAGGCGAACAAGAGCAAAGCCTGTTGTTCGATCATTTACGCTCTCTTTTTCACTGGAGAATGTCAATTTTAATAATGCGAACTCTTCCTTAATAATTGAAAAAAAAACTGCGTAGAAAAGATGCATGAATTGTGTACTCTTCTAGAAATTAGGACTTGAAAGACGACAGTTTTTACAGCTTTCTATTTAAACTAAACCTTGTTTGACGTTGAAAAGGATTCTTACGTATTACTATACTTTTTTTATTTAAACTTTTGTCTCAGCTTTCACTGCTAAGTGTTGAGATCGTAAACTGTGACTGTTTATGCACTGAATTTAAGATTTACTCTTGTGATTAGGTAGTTATAAAATTAATTTTAGAAAACTATGTTAAAAGTGGTGTTTACAAATTTTCTTAAATTTCAGTCTCATGCAAGCTTTCAGCTTTAATGATTTTAATCCTGTTGAACTAAATTACGTTATTCATTTGAAGATGTACTTCATTTCTAGTAAAAGCAAGTAATCAAATGGAACTAAGGGATAGGAAATACTTTCATCCCTGTTATTAATCTCAGCAGTTGCCAAAATAAAGCGATACTCTTTCTAATCAAATGTTTTCAAATAAACTCTTAATATGTCTCTACAGAATTCACAACAGAAAATCTGACTTTCCTTAAAGCGCATCAGAAATGGATATTATAGACTGTTTTGGGTAAATACATTAATGTGATAGATAAAGTAATTCAGGATAATGTAAAATGTAAAATACACTTGACATAATAATTCAGGGAAGTTTATGAAAAATCTTATTGTTTTCAATAAAGAAGCAACTTTTACTACTATATAAAAACTGTTTTCTCTACCTTCTGATTCTGAAATGTCAAAATTATTTTATAAGGTATTTCTCCCGCTTTTTTCTCATACCTTCGTGGTGTAGTGGTCTGCATGCTCAACGAGAGGTCCGTGGTTCGATTCCCGGCGAAGGCGTTGCTCATTTTTCATGTCTCCTGCTTCGAAATAACCTAATGTCTCTACAATTTTACTATCAGAGATAATATTTAACATCTATTATCCAAATCTATCTTTATAATATGAAGATAAAATGATTATTTTTATAAATATGAATGCAGCTGAATAAAAGCTCTGGTTTTTTAACTTGATGAGCTACATATTATAAAGAAATATGATTTATGCAGTTGTAAAATTAATTCATTCATAATTTGATACCTAGTGTCTAGGTAGATTACTCAATTTATCACAGGGTGTAAAAGTACAGTTTGTAAAATGAAACATTTCTAGTTCTCTTTGACGTCATTCCTCTGCTTTTCCCGATCAATTATAAATAATATATTTGCTGCAATATGTAAGTATTAGTTTTGATATCGCACTAAGAATTTGAGTTTGAATAATTTTAAAAGTCAATTGAACCCAAAATTTTAATTTCTATGAAATATTAAGGTCTCTAGTATATTCAAAACCTCCAAGCCGTATTCTAATTTTTGTAAATCTGACTTAAATTATTTGCAGTATGTATTCGCACGCTTTTCATATTTTCCCTCATTATTAACATCGCAACAATTTTTAACGCTAAAATTCTTTCCATAAAGCACATCAACTACTTTTTCTTCCAGACCATTAAGCAATGTCACATACACATTCCGAATAAGCATAGCGTGGTTATTACATCATAGCTTTTTCTTTTACATATGGATGCAATATTTGCATTTTAAAGTTAGGCACAATTTAATGGTAGATAAATACCATTTAAAGCTTCCATTTTTCCAACAGCTGTATTGAGAAAAGAAATATGAAAGAGAAAAAGCATAAAATACGGATCTCTTTCAGCTTCTTTGATGCTCATTAAACCTCTCTGGCTTTTGGGGGCCAATAATCGACTTATACAATCTCGTAAAACTCTGCATCTCATCGCAGTATCCAAGTCTCAGAATCTTCATAAATGCAGTCATCGATCAAAAACCGCATAGAAGAATTTTGCTGTCAGGCTAGTTTTCTTTGAGCATAAAGAAAATTTTATGCATCTCTTTTCCCCCATTAAATCTTTTTCGTTCACCCGCGTTTGAAATAAGACTTAATTCTTTTGATACAAAATGCGTTCTAATGTCATTGCACTGGAATAAAAGTGAAATAAAATATCACAGCACGATAATTACAATGTTAATGCACATATGACACTATTTGCATTAAAAATAGATTTTAGTATTCAAGTTGAAGGGAAAGTGATTGTTAAAATGCGAGACACATTAGTTATTTTAGATTTATTTTTAGAGGAATACGTTTCTTCTCTTCGTTGAAATACAAAACATTTACTCTTACAACAGGAACAATTAATTTGCATAACGTACAGGTTAAGATATATGTAATTTTAAATTAAAAGGAAAAAAGCTTCTGATTGCCCATGGCGATTCATGGAGGGAGAGGGAGAGAGATCAAAACTTACGTGCACGTGCCATTTTGAAAGCGTCCGAGCTATCAAGAACTTCTATAACAGGCTCCACTTTAAATCGCGCTTGAGAACCATTGGTGTTATGAAGATGAATTGCATGCCTAAATGCAGATTGCTGTTCATCCGTACCTGGAGTAAAAATAGCACCTAGAAAAGATTGTATATATCAAAGACTAAATTAAAACACATTTTCAATTAAATTGCTTTGCAGATGATTACATATCTCCATTATTTAAATTTAGAAAACAAAGAATAGAGAACTATTGTAAGATTTTATGTGTATTAATAAGTTGTTACGTTTGAAACTGCACTATAATTTCTTTTCGTAATCCTCATCAGAATTCAAATTAACGGTCGTTTATTTAAGCCGAGGATTCGAAAGTTTAGAGTTTCTGGCACTCTCACATTACAGTTACGTAACATCATCAGCTCTGCTAAAGTCAGTTCTGGCTTTAGGGTTTTTGCTAGCAGACGATTAAATAACCTGAGCCACCTTTAAGTAAATGTTTTCGTGTAGTCACCGACTATGTTAATTTAATTCAACTTCGTGTTATGTTTTTTAAATAACCGCAAGTAGCGGAGTTATATTGTGTAGCACAAGTGGCGCATTCGGTTAGTTTAAAGAATTTTAAAAAATAACTTTTCGAAGACTTTGTTATCTTCTTTTAGACTAAACGACAACTTGCTCGTCAGTGTTGCAGGCTCTGAAAGACATAGACTTAATTTTCTATGCAAGAGGTACTGTACTTCTGGCGGTCAGCTCTGTCACCATGAACCATGCCTGGAATTGGCGCAACAATAAGCCTATCCCTCCTCGAAATTTCAGGTTCCTACATCACCAATAGAAGGATTCTGCTTTATTGTAGTAATCAGCAGTCTCCACTAGTTTTGACGGTAAAATTCAGTTTAGTAGTTTAGCGAAAACTTAGAAACGTGCCTTTTACTATATCCAGTTGGAAAAATGCAAAGGATTGCTAAAGCAATCGATGGATTACGAGGTCAAGTATTGAGCTAGTATTAGGTCATCGGAAAATATCTGGTGGGCTAAACGAGGAGTGAGATACATAAATTTGATGTACTTAAAGCTGATCTTTTGTGAGCATTCCCAGTGGTTAAAGATAAGGCCAAATTTTAAGCAAATTGTTGTGGTAAATGCTAGACTAGTAACGACGAGTTAACTTATTTCCTAAACGTTTACGTGGTAAAAATGTAATATGAGAGAAATTCTGATTCAGAACTTATTGAAAATATATTATCCAGGTTGTTGCCGCATATCCGCAATTTTGTAAATTTTAGAAAATTTAGTATACTATAAAAGCTTTTCGAGTTAGCTGTGAAATTTGGATGTCGGTGCGTGTCAGTAAGTTTTGGAAGAAAGGTTTATAAAAAATTAGGAAATACATGTGATTAGACGTTGTAGGAACTAAGGAGCTAATAGCGCAGGAAACATACTACGAGTGCATAGGGAAAATGACCCTGAATGTGCAAGTTAAAAATTAGCAGCGTAAAGTAGTTATTTTTTGTGTGCGTGCTGAGAAACCTACAAGTAAAAGTGATTTGTGGTTGGATTTCTTAAAATCTGCAAGCGCACGAACAGATTTTTAGGAAGGCACGACATAGTTCGACATGAACAAATTGATAAGAAAATAGGAAAACCCGCCGTGTTTGGACTTGAACGACCTCCATCCGGAATGTAGAATAAAGATGCATTTATTGGTAAGAAATACTTCAGATTTATTTGATGGCAAGTCAGGGTTAACACACTAAAGAGTTACTCGATCGAAATAAGAAATCAACTCTTGTAGTAGCAAACCCAAATGCTGCGAGAAATTCGAAGGAGAAGTCAGAGAAAAGCATATTTCGGACACGCTGAATGAGAAAATTATAATCCTCACAAGCAGTCTCCCGTAGTACTGTGAGGAAAATACAATAATCTTCCTCCTGTCGATTGCAAGGCTTGTCGATTCTCCATCCTAATAAAAAAAACGGAATAACAAAATATCCGGTTGATCCCTTATCAGTAATTGAAGAATTAATAAGAAAAATTAAATCTACAAACTGCATGATCAGGATAGGTCTCAGGTCTCAGGTCTTGAAATTTCCAGATATGTGTTAAATCGGAGTACCGCTGAAAACAGCATTTAGTACGAAATCAGGATCTTATGCTTTCCTTAGAACGCCATTTGGCTTATGCGAGAAGCTCGCTAGATTTTCAAAGGACAATTGGCAGTAATATTAAGGCCTGTACTTTGTAAATCAATATTCAGATACTTTGATAGCATAATAGACACAAGTAATGCAATGGTGAGAACATGGTTGATTTGCACAAAGTGTTTCCGCTTCTGAGAGAAGCAGGTTTGAAAGTGAATGCAGCAATGTATAAATTCACTACCAAAGAACTTCAGTGTCTTGGATATTAGATATGTAAGGGAGAAATGAAAACTTATGATTAAAAAAGTGCTAAAATTAAAATTTATCAGTCACATAACACATCCATTAAATTGGCATCATTTTACTACTATTTTAAAACATCTGTTAAAGAGTTTTCCTTTATAGCAGAGTCATTAATGAATTTAAAAAAAGCCTAGATGTTGCGAATAGCATCATTTCACTCGCCAATAAAAGAGAGTTAAGGACTGCCGTCAAGTGATGAACTGATGCGTTTAAAATCTTTAGAATTCCGAGAGCAATTTCCTTAGCAACCAGACGTAGTCAGTAAAATGTACGTTCAGTGTAGGTTTTTCAAGTAATTAAAGCGTGTTTTATTATGTGTCATACCATATCTTCATTTTCTTAACTTCAAGTTTCTTAAGTAACTTGTGTAGATGTTATTTATTGTGTTACGTTTTCAGAGTTATCCTTCACTGCGAGATGAGCAACATTGTCATTTGGTAGGAGGAAGCAAACACAGCCTTTGAAAACTTTAAAGCGGTATTAATTCAAGCCCCTGTCCTGAAATTTCCTGAAACATACGTTAATTTATAAATCACTGCACATGCATCTGAGTTCGCAGTAGGAATAGTGCTTATGCAAGACAGACAACCGACAGCATATTCTAGCAAAAGAAAAGGAATCCAACTCAGAGACATTATACATATATCACCAACTATAAAATCATTGATAACCTTCTGTTTTATTCGAAAAGAACAAATAAGAACAATGAATTACGACCAGTTATATCAGCTAGTTTAAGCATTTTACATGAACTGCGTGATACGAAATCGTCAGGACATCTTGAAATGAGAAAAAACAGTGTAGAGAGAAAGATAAGTTTTTTTTTTTAATTTTTCACAGCTACAAAGATTTGTAATTGAATATGTGAAGTCTTGTTAAACTTGCCAATTAATTAATGATATTAATTATAACTCGGCTGGGTACCTAAATAGCATAAAAGCCACATTACCTAATGAAATCGTAGGAGTTGATCTGTTAAACCCTTATGCACGTAGTGAAAAAGATAAGACATACATGCCCATGATTGTTTATGATTTCTCGAAGCGGGTAGAAATAATTCCCATCAGATATGTGACGATGAAAACTGTTGCCAATAATTTAAAAGAAGAATTTATATTAAAATACAACGCTCCAATAAAAATAATCTCAGATAATGTTCCGCAGCTCGTAAGTCAGAGTGTTGAGGAAATGTGTACGGATCTTGAGAAGAAGCATTTTAAAATGGTCTCTTATCGACCACAGTCAAATATCGCAGAATGAAATTTTAAAATAGTTAAAATTATCCCGCTGCTGGTGTAAGAAATTACCAACGACTTTGGGATATCTGTGTTAGTGAACTAACATATACAGTAAGATTCGCTAGGCATAATATGCTAGCGATAATACTACTCGTAAAACACTGACTGAATTACTTCTTGGCAGGAAACTGACTATACTGCTGGATAAGCGTTTTTTGCTTAAATTGGCTTAGAAAAATTTACGTTGGCAGACATTCAGAAATTAGTGAACGACATTGCGTGCAATTCAGTTATGGACAGTGGAAAACAAAATTTATTAGAATAAGAAAAGGCATTAAATCGGTTTTAAGGTAAATCGTAATGTTTTAAAAATAAAATATTCACTTTCTTCTGCAATAGAAGAAAAAAGTTCGAAAATTGTGTAGTATATTGAAAGTCCCCGTTTAATCAAAAGAATCAGGAAAATAGTTTTGAAACTAAGAGGGAAAATGGTGAATAAGAACAAATGTTAGTCAGATAAAATTCGTTATGAGCCGGCTGCTATGACGCTTAAAAGATCTGTATTACAGGAATCTCTTGGCTTGAGTAGTGTCGAACTGTTGGAAGGGTCGGTTGATTCAATTGCGAGGTCTAAGTCACAAGGTCAGCAGGGTAAATGAAAGGATTACGAGAGTCATAAAAGTGAGAAAAGACCCAGCCTCTATACTACTTCAAAAAGGAAAGTTACAGAGGATAACCAAAAAGAAAGAGCAGAACAAAGAATGTGCCAAAAGTGTAAAGCAAATTTCAAGCATAACTGCTATTGCGCCCCCATTCCTCTAAGAAACAACAGCAGGTTGAAATGAGAAAATAACGACGAAAAGCAAATGTCCTGATGAACAATATCAGCAAGAAGCTTGCATTGAAGGGAAATGACTAGTCAGTTAAAAAGAAATCTATAGCTATAAACGGCCGCCTGACGAGGACCTAGTACGAAGGAAAGTTAAAAGAACCAAAGAACAAAAGGCACAGATAAAAGGCAGAACAGAGCGTGCAGTCTAGAAACCAAAAGCGGATATTTGAAGGAAGAAACTAGCACTATTAGAATACACCTAAGGCCAAAGGAAATCAACGACAATTAAAGACCGCATTTAGAAACGTAAGAGGCCAGCAAATGATCAGGAATACAACCCTCCAGGGGGATGTATAAGAATCCACAGAACCATGACCTACCCAGCTTCGAGAGAATTTGTGGCTACGAGGATGCCAAAGTTTCACAAAAAGAAGAGATAAACAAAAATTTACTTAAAATATGTGTACAAAGTTGCTAGTATATGTTTCTTTTACCTCATGTGGAGATATCTAAATAAGTACAGCTAAAGAAGCATTCTTCGTTTGTACTTATTTACTTTTAAGAATTTAATATTTATATGTTAAATGTAGTGCAAAGTCTGCAATGAATCAGTAGAAAGTAGTAATAAATAAGTAGTAAGAAGTAGAAGTTAAAATTTTTGCAACGAATGTAAGTGAAATAATAGCAACTAGTGTGCATGTTCATGTACATGTTTTCTATGTAAAGATAAAAATAATTGTACATGTTTTCTATGTAAAGATAAAATAATTAAAGGTAATCTTTCGAATTATATCATATTGAATGAAGTTTAATATATTGAAATTATGAACATGTATGTAGGATTACAGGATCAAGAGCACGAGATAAGTATAAAGTAAATTTATTACGAAATTACTAGTATGAATGAAAGATGATAAAAGATGGGATGATAACATGATAAACTGACATAACTAAGAATAGCGATAACCCCACGACTAAGAATAGTCCAAGAATTGTTCATTTAATAATCAACAGTTCACAGTTTGGCTTATCTTGTTGAATCTCGGGAACAAGATCAGAATTCACATATGCTGGTGGATTCTATAACACCACTGGGACATCATCCCTCCTCCAACTTCCTGGAAGGCAAGTCAACTGAGAACACGTCTGTTCTCGTCCACGTTTGGAACTCGTCTGCTCCACACCACCTCTGGTACTCGTCTGAGCTGTTTTGCGCTGCGCTGAGCTGGCGGCAGATGACGTCACCTCGCTGGCGTTTCTGATTTCCCACATATATGTTAAGAACATATTGTGAAAACAAAATGTGCTGTTGATAGTGTGGAATGCAAATGGAAATTAAAAGCTAGCATATTGTAAATGAGTAATTTAAAGTTAGGCTCTCAAATCAATACTTATAAAGTTAAACAAAGTCTGGAATATTAAGTATAGATTTTTGAAATATGGTGTCGTTCATGTCTAGTGTGTCTAATCCTTCTAACAATGTAAGAACTCGGTTAGCAGGTAGTTGTTGAAATACACTCATGTCCATAAATTAAGGATAATGCAAAAACAGGCAAAGGAAGAGTTAGAAGCTAAACAAATTTGACTTATTTGTAAAGTTTATTTATTAAACAAAAGGTAAAGAGCAAAAAAAGATGCTATATGTTTGATATTATTAAAAAAATTAACGATTTTTTCTCCCTGGAGCAAATTACAAAAAAAAACTTATTTACAAAAAAACAATATTACATGGTTGGTATGATTGTTAATACATCGTATGTATCCCAGACGATGCAATACAGTCCGTACAAAGCCTAGGCATGCTGAGTATCAAATTATCGATCTGATCTTGGGGGATATTACACCACTGAAAACGCAATGCTCTCCGAAGTTACGGTAGACATGTAGAAGGAGGTTGGCGGGCTGCAACTCGTTGGCCAAGTATGTCCCACACGTGCTCTACTGGATTCAATTCCGGTGAGAATGCTAGCCAGTCCATACGGGTGATATCCTCCGATTGAAGGCATTAGCTTACGATGTTTGCACGGTGAGGACGGGCGTTGTCATCCATAAACACAAATTGTTCGCCCATGGCGCCCCGAAACAAACGTACATGTTATTCCAGAATGACGTCCCGATAGATTTGGCTTGTCATGGTTCCAATTTGAACATGCAGGTCAGTTCTGGAACCAAGAATAATTCCACCCCAAAAGAGCACTCCTGCACCACCGTAACTGTGTCGTTCAGTGATGTTTTCTTGGTGGTAACGGGTACCTGGAGCACTCCATATGAAAGTCCGGCGAGAAGCAGACTACAAGCTAAACCTGGACTCGTCGAAAAACATCACACAAGCCCACTGTTGCGGTGTCCACAATGCATGCTCTCTACTCCAAGCTAACCGCAGGCGACAGTGAGTTGCAGTAAGTGGAACGCATCTGACAGGTCTACGAGCATATAGACCAATCTGCCATAAGCGTCTGTACACGGTCTGCCTTGAAAGTGTCGTACCAGTGGCTGAAGAGAGCTGACGAGACAGGTCTGAGGCTGTTTCTTTTGGCAGTAACTGCCAAATTCCGGTCCTCATTCGGCGTTGTATCTCTGGCGCGACCTGTGCTATAACGTCTACTCACATTACCATCATCTTGGAATCGTTGCCAAAGCCTGGAGGCCACTCTGGGCAATTCCATGTTCGTCTGATACTTCCAGTTGGGTACGCCCACATTCCAGACGGCCGATAATTCTACCACGTAAAAAATCATCCAAATGCATCCTTTGTCTCATACCTATTCGGTTATTGCACTGAAATGCTTATAAAGCGCCTGCAAACAATTTTACTTCTTTACCTGTATTCCTTATATATCACTCTCTTACACTCTCGTCATTGTGATGTACCATCGGTGTCATCTGGTTATTTCCTAAAATTTGCATATGATTCTTGAAAATCTGTGTAGTGATTTTACAGCTGATATATTTATTTAAGAGTATGATTTCCGCGTGACTCCGAATTATCCTTAATTTATGGACATGAGTGTACTTTAACTCGTACGCACTCTGTTTCACAAAATACAAAGCTGGAGAGCTGGGTGAAAAAAGGTTTAAGAGAGAACAAATGAGTTTGGAAAGGTTATTCTTATTTTTTTGTTGTGTGGCTTAAATATTTCTCAATTGAAAGAATTTTCCTTCCATATTTCTGGAAAGAGATATGAAGCAAATGTCGGTTATGGATCTGAAACATGTAAAGTGAAATGTATTTTTGTAGGATGTGAATTTAGTAGCAGGAACTTAAAGGAGTTTTTGATAGAGTTGGCTCCTCCTTTTCGATTGTAGAATTCTAAATCTTATGTGAAGTCATTAAAACCTTCGTTTTCTATTTGAATAAACTGTGGTGGGGAAAAATGTACGATTTTATCTTTATTAACCAATTATTATAATTTGAAACTGTGTTAAACCTTTTTCTTTTCGTAGTCCTCACCAGAATGAAAATTAGATCTTGCGCATTTAAGTTGAGGGTTTGAATGTTTTAGAATTAGTTTCTGGCAGCCTCACATTAGAGTTAGGTACTATTGCCAGCTCTTATAACGTTAATTCCGGCTTTAGATATTTTGCTAGTAGACGATTAAATATGCGCCTTTGATTAATTGAGCTAACTTTAAGTAGATTACTTTTATGTAGTCACAAACTATGTTACTTGAATTTAACTTCATATTATGTTATTTTAAATACCTTCAAGTAACGAAGTTATACTCAGCGTAAGCAGTGCTACTGTTAATTTAATAAGTTCAATAAAAACGTTATTTTACCCTTCTAAGACTTTGCCAGCCTATTTCAGAGTAAAGTGTTAACTCCATTGTGAGTGTTGGTGTGTCTCAAAGCCATTGAATCAAGCATCTACACAAAACAGTACATTACAAAATATTCTATTTTGACTATGACCTGAATATTTTGCTTAACTTGTAGAATAATTAGGTTTTTATCGTTCTTTTGAAACACGACACTTGAAAAATGAGCAATGCCCTCGGAGGGACTCGAACTTGGACCTCTCGAATACGCGCTGTGTGTGTTACCCTTATACTACGAAGGCATGCTCGAAGGAGGGAAAAATACACTACACAATTCCTCTTTTAAGAGGCAACTGGGGTTTCGTGGACCCTAGTCGCCAAATCTTGGTGGTGAGGAATTATTGTCCAAAACATTTTAGTTCGAGCGCCACTGTAGAGCCATTCTTTTTTTTTAAAAAACAAGATACTTGAAAAATGAGCAGTGTCTTCGCTGGGATCTTGATTACGCACCGAGTGTGCTGCCGTTACACCATGAAGATATGCTGGCAGGAGGAAAAAGATTATCTTGTAAAATTACCAATAGAAACGTGGTCTTTTCTGGAAAAGAGATATTAAGGAAATGACTAACTAGCAGGAAAAGTATGCGGTAAAAGTTAAAGATAAAAAGTATTAACAAATGTTATAATTTTAAAGTGATTAAATGCATTACCACTTCTCACCGAATGTTATATTTTAAACAATTTTATCCTATGACAAATGTATTACATTGCCTTTTCCCTGGTCTGAGATGGGTAAATATTACCTATACGTAAATGTTTAAGAAATTTACTAACGCACAATTCTTGCGGACGTTATTTTTTGACTAAAGGAATGGCAATTTCCCAATTTTCAGAGAAAGGTGAAAAAAATTCTTATTTAAAAATAATGTGGAAACATTTTACTGCACGCCCTGAAGTCTAGCCTTTCTAAATAATTTCATTTAGTTTTCGTTAAATTACAGGCTTTAAACATTTTATTCAAAGCAGCATGCTGGATGTTTGAGCAGGAAAAAATTAAATAGTTTAAAAATTTACAACAGTCGTTAACGGTCTGACAGCTTTTTTCACCTAATAACAGTCGATAATAAATCATTCAACAGCAGTTTATTTATTTGATATAAAATCAAGACTTGTATTAATAGAGGTATATTATAGATGGTAAGACGAAAGCATATTAAATCAGCTTATAAAATCATAAGTTTTGAGGAGATTTGGAGGCACAGTTTGTCTAATTAAAAATAAAGAAATACATTTTAACAAAATTTTATCCCACAAAGATACTTTCTGGCAACTTTTCAGTCTTTAGCTTTTGCCTTATTTTTAAGCTCTAATATCAAATAAAATGTGTCTTTATTAAAATATACTGTTTCCAAATTATCTTTCTAACAATCTTTGTTAACTACAATTTTTTACGACTAGATAAAGTAACATATAACGAATTCTTTCACAGTGAATATCACCAGCAGCTTGTTACCATTTCGGCCGATAAGATTCAGCATAGAAATGCAAATTAATAACACGCCGAACAAATATTAATTTAGAAGTCAAACAACAAAAATCAGCGTCATATTTTCAAATTTTCACAGGACTAGTTACGATGGTTTTACCGAACCACCATCCTCAGCTTCAAAAGCGCAAATGAACGAGGATGGTGCGAAAGAGGAATGAATTTGGTTCATTTGCGCTTTTGCAGCTGAGGATGGTGGTTCGGTAAAACCATCGAAACTAGTCCTGTGAAAATTTGAAAATTGCTCTCTTCCATTCTTATGTATCTCTAAAGATAAAGTAAAATATAATAAAAGTAAAAATAGTAGAGATAAATTAAAAAGATAGAGTAAAACGTCAGCAGAAAGTTTTGTTACATGTGGTCATAAACATCGGAGATTGACAGTTCTCTCAAAGGAAATATGTCTTTTCTATTTTCCGAATAAGCAATTCTTTAACTTACTTGTATAGACGGAATTTTGCACTGAAAACCGTGAATATTCAAATAATTATAGTCTAATATTTTTTATCTTATAAGAAAAGCGACTGCAAAAAATTATTTAAACATCATAGCTCAATTAACAAAAACAGATTGCATTTCGAATTTCTTATGCTCTTCGTGATTTTTCGATTAAAAACAAGAAGCATAAAAAATTATAATAGGTTTTAAGGATTATTTCCTATCAGTATCAATAAAAAAGCAAATTGAAGAAGCATATCCAATAAGTATGCAATATTTGAGAAAATAAACAACAACTGTAAACTCTAAAATAAATAACTCTGTACTTTATTGCTTAAGAAGGAAGTATTTTAAACGTCGAAGCTGATTCACACTCCCATATATAATTTCAATTACGTACGAGTTGCATTTATTCTGAGAAACAATAACAGGTGTTTATTTATCTCCAGTAATTTCCAGGACAAAAACAAGTTATGAAAAAATGAGGTTACTCTGCTCGTCATATATCATTTTATTTGCGTTGCAGTTAACCTCATTGAAAATACATGACTTTGCATAATATGCAAAAGAGGGATATTTATGACTTTTCTCAATGGCATATCGTATTAGAGCACAATGCCCGTTTCCGGTTATTAAATCGCGTGACTCTTCGCGGCCCATATCGCTTTGTGGTAAATGAAACTTTTCCTCGCTGGAAGCGGAATTTTTTTCCGCCTATCTTATACGATGATGGATTGGTTAGACATGTGCAGTATGTTTTTGTCTGGAAAATAATGAAGGAAATAATTTTGTTAACACTCTGAGTGTATGAATTTGCAATTACAGCTTTAGAATAATATCTTTTTATAATTCTGTATTGCTTCTGAAAACTCAGATCTTTTCTTTCAGATCTAAATTACACCAAATCGTTAATTTTCCAGTCCTATTTCCTTTAATACATGTGAATTCATAACGCATAACATTTTAACAATTTATTCGACAGAATTCATCCTTAATTTTTGATATTAGGGATAATTTAACATCCGTGATGTAGTTCAGGTTGTATAAAAGCATGCCTATCTTCTCTGTTTTGGAAGTAAATTCATTTTAATGAATTAGAGTTCATTAACGCAGACTTACTTTCCGACGCATGGGAGTACTACCAAACTTTGGATGGTCCTCCAGGTTGTCACTGAATTCTTTTTACGACTCGAAGTTGTTCCGTGAGTATCTCATCATTTGCATGCAGGTAATTAGTAAACTGCCTCATTTAATGGTACGTATTTGTTTCCGCTTTATATATATATATATCGATAGAAAAATATTGATACTAAGCTTCTGCGGCATTTACTGCACTTTAAAAATGTATGACAAAATTTTTTCACTGAAGAATAAATTTATAATTAACTAGATTTAATTGTAACTGCATTTCATAGATTTGCATTTATAGTTACTAAGTTGTAATATGAGACAAACATGTTGGCTGTCAAAACACTTAACAATTAGGCAAGCTATTTTTCCCTGCTTTAATTTAGGTTAGAAATGTAAGTAAGCTAAAATAACATTAAAATGTAGAATTTTTATCGTGTACTTTATTCAACAGTGTTTGTTTAAAGAATTTATTATTTATTTTCTAAATCTATTTACTTCTACGATACAATGCTAGAGAACTGACATGAAAAGAGTGTTAAGAAGATCTTGATCTGTAAATACGCAATGCTTAATTACGCTACTAGCTTATTTACACTGCATAAGGTTTAAAGTTGATATCAAAAGTTAGATATTGTTGAAAATGAATTAATTTGTTAGCTGCATTAATATGACTGGAAGCAATATTTTTTAATGCTTAATTCCAGAATGCATAAACTTCCTGAAACCCTTCATTGCCCCTTTTGTAACACGACACAGAAAATTCAGAAGCTAAGAATTCGTATCTCGATTGCATGGTAATTCAACAGAAAAAAATAAATATTATTCCACTAAAAAATTTGATGTCTTGCCGAATTAGTGTTAATGTATTATAAGGTTTTTTCTCCTTCTTTCCAGCGCGCCATCGTGGTGTAACGGTAGCAAACTCGGCGCGTAATCGAGATGTTCGGTTTCGAGTCCTGGAGAGGGCATTGCACATTTTTCACGTCCCCAGGATAAAAAAAATCCTAATGATTCTACAGTGTTATCTTCTTCATCTTCTTCAACCTCTTTTACTCAGTTATTTCCCTTGTTAATTTCTAAATTTCTAGCAGATGAAATTTTCTTTCCCGATTTGATTGCGCATTCATGGCTGTTGCTGAATGTATCTATTTATGCCTATTACTGAAATATAAATTTTACCTATGACTACACAAATACTTGGGCATGAATAGACTCTCCTTATATTGGAAAACATTTATTGCCGTTAATCGCTCTTAGTGTACGAAAAAGAATATTAAATTACATAATTTAGAGATTTATAGAAATTTATATGAAGAATTCTGAGAACAGCTTATAAGTTTTGATAGGCAAAGCAAGAAAGCGGGCTCAGATTAGTCAGTATTATTGCTTCAAACTTGGATAGTTAGTTTTAAAATTTCTTTCCTTCTCGAACTGTTTTCAGTTATTTTAAATAGTAACCGTAATAAAGTAAGTCCTTCGAAAACTTTCACAGATTCAGAAATCTTGTTAATCTCAAATGAAATATAAGCGAACGCAACAAATAATCCAAGAGAAAGCAACGCTCATCACATGTTAAATCATTCTTCAGAATATTTTATGCAATTTGTAAAGGCATGAGTTAGCGCTACGTTTCTTCCCTTTACATAAAAAAAGTTGTAATATCCTAGTTGAATTACGTTTTCTTGAAAGCTAGAATACTGAAGACCTGCGAAAAGATTATTTGCTGAGTTCTTGTAAGAAACAAGTCCAATGAAGGGTTAAATTAACTTTTATTCCAACTCAAAATAAATGAACAGATGTCACCTTCTCAGGCATACAATAAGCCTCCATTTTGTCTTTCATTCAAATTAGAAGATATAAAACTAATCTACTACTAAATAAAAGTAACCAGCCGAAGCTGCACAAAATCATCTAACGGAATTGGCCCTTATTTAAAGATCACCGGCACGTAAAAGTACGGCAGTAAAGCAGCGAGCTTAGATTATTAGCAACAAAGCGGCCGAAAAGTAGAAAGTGTTTTCCGACTGAATTAGCCAAGACTTCAGCTTAAATACTCGTCTGCACCTTATTTTCATAAATCGTAATCCTGAAAAATCGTTCTGGCAAGGAAATGTAGGTGCGAAATTAGAATGTATAGGAAAAACTTGTTTCAAAACAAAAATAACTATTAGAGAAATAAAGTATACCCTAAAAATTATGTGCTGTTTTTTAAATCCTCATTGAAAATATTTTAAATAATAATTTAATAAAATTAATTTTATTTAATTTTATTAAATTAAAAAATTAATTTAATAAA
>KK116614.1:257246-273204 GCA_000611955.2 Stegodyphus mimosarum
ATTCTTTTTGGACAAAATATATAAAACGGTTTTAATGGATTTTTATCTAGGTAAAAAATGAAGCTCTTTAGAAAACGCGGGAGTCACAGCTTAATAAATATGCATTTATGAATTTTAAAGTAGAATTTAAATTATTCTAAAATTCTGTATAACAGGAGTCTGTTGAGAACGTAAAATAAAAACATTATATAAACTTCGGAAACAGATGAATATAATACGGTAATATTATGGTAGAATGAGAGCCGAAAAAATCAAAGATAGAATTATTACTAGTTAAATTGCTCTAGTATTAGGTACATTTTATAGATCAGGTATTATTATGGAGGATTCACACATTCGTTCACGTAATTGTGTGTTTTTAGATCTAACCTCTTGTCTTATTTTAATATGGAGTTTTATCATGTTGTTTTAGCCGATTATGTTTTAATATGTATTTACAATTACGCATTTGTGTTTAATAGGCGTAGTAAGTCTCATAACGGCATAGTTCCAATTAGAGGACTGAGTTTTATTAAAGTGGCTTCTCTTTATTTTATCCTTCGTCCTAATTTCCTGACAAAGTTGCCAAAAAATGAAAATGTGATCCTAGAAAGCGATAAAAATCTTGCCGCACTGTATATTCTGTCAAGGGCGGAAATCACGTCTCTTAAAAATAAAGAACGCATTAGATACTGAATCCATATTCGAAAATTTAAGTCATATACGAAGAGTTTTACAGAATGCAAAATATAATTGACTGTTTCCAGGAAGAATTTAACTCCGGGCACAAAGCAAAAATCCTTTTTTAAATCGTTTTAATTGAGATTTTTTTGTCCAATGAAGGACAACAAATGCGATGCAATTATAAATGACGTAAAATTGAAACACTTGTTATACTTGTAATTTTGATATTTAGGAAAGACGAGAAAATCATTAGGTACAGAATATTTAAAAACAATTGTTAGAACAAAAAGCTGAGAGGAATTTCATAACACCATATTGTACATACAGTTGTGCAATAAAAATTATTTTGGCAATAAAGAAACTTCTGTGAAATTACTTACATCTAGGCTGTTGCCTAATCACTATAGCACTACATTACAAGTATCCCTATTTTAAAATAATCGTTTGTTTCGTTTTGACTACTATATGGAAAAAAGGCGTTTTAAGAATGTTTATGTTTAATCGCTTTGTTTCAGCTCCTATGGATTCCCATACACCTTTCTTTTAAAACACGATTTCTGAGTTTTGAATGCTGGATTCAGAATATTATGAGTACATTATTAAAATCTCCAGACATGGTGATCAGTGCAATAATAATAACACTCTAGAATTCCTAGGGAAAATTGTCTTCTGGAAACTATTTTTCAGTTTTCGATTCTAGATTATTTTCTGAAGGTACGCATTCCAAACATTACGGTAAATAACTTCCAGTAAAGCAAATCCTCAATACAAGGAAATATGGATAATTTCGAAGATGCACACAACAAGAGACATTTCACAAGATGAGCAACGTCACTGCGCTTATATGGGGATACTTCATTTCTACCTACCTTGAATGTTGCCTGACTAGAAATCGCAGAATCTGTGTCTTTACTGTCTCTACTCAGCCTTAGATTTATGTAGAAAGCGTTGCGGTTATCATTAGTATTGAAACGTTTCCTCCATAAACATTGTCCATACTGCAATGAAATGCAGAAATGCAAGTTAAACTTGGCTGCCTTTGTCCTAATACATAGATGCATGTGCTGTATTTACGCACCCACGTGTTTAATTTTGTAGCTTCAGCAGTTTGCGGTATGTACACTGCTGGTCACAGCAAATGCAACATCCTGAAGGAAGCATGCAAATAACATGAAATTTACAACATGTATTGAGATATGCAACTGATTAGAATTTCAGCCATACGCACATCACGCGCGCCTGTGGCGCCACTTCAAAACGCTACTTAAGGCTTGGAGTTTTTAGCGATTTCAAGTTTGGCAGTTGTGTTTTTCTTGTGTTTTTTTCAAAAAAAACGATCAATTATGCCTCGTAGTAAACAGCGATCATCGTTTCATCAAGTATCCGAGTTCGACAGAGAAAGGATAGTGACCTATATAGGACAGTGAACAGAGGAAGGATAGTGAACACCACGATGGTCGGATTCGAGTCTGGAGACACCGTGGACAGAGGATGCTGAACAGCTGCATTATGCACCGCCACACTGGTCCTGCACAGGGTATTATGGTATGGGACGGTATTACATATCACTCTCTCACTCCTCTAGTACGCATTGCCGGTACTCTAAACAGCCAGCGCTACATTACCGAGGTGTTGGAGCCAGTTGTCCTTCCTTACCTTCAAGCCTTGCCCACAGCCATATTTCAACAAGATAATGCGTGACCACACGTGGCACGCATTGTCCAAGGGTTCTTCGTCAATCTCCAGATTGAATTGCTTCCCTGGCCGGCTCGGTCTCCGGATCTTTTGCCGATAGAAAACATGGGGTCCATGGTTGCTGAACGATTGACTCAGATTACATCCGAAGCTTCCACACCAGATCAACTTTGGCAACGTGTGGAAGTTGCTTGGTCTGCTGTACCCCAAGAACACATCCAAAGTCTCTTTGAATCATTGCCGAGACGTGTGGCAGCGGTGATCTCCAACAATGGCGGCTACTCTGGCTACTGATTCTGAAAAGAACCGCACTTAACAGAAGTCTATAAATTTAATCATTTGATACTTGGTCAATATATTATCTACTAAACAAATTTTGTTGTGATATCTCTTGTCTTTCTTGGTGTTGCAATTTGGGTGCCCAGCAGTGTATGTCTTTACAGTTTCCTATCCAAAATTAATGTTACTGAAAGTCATGTAATGAAATATTTAGTGTTTGAATCTGCGAGGTTTGATGTGTAATCGTAGTTTTTGCCACCAGAAATAGATCTGTATACTCATTGCAGGGATAATCCTGAGTGCTCTGTATCTTGATTTGTTTTTGAAGAAAAAGGAGGAGATTTTCGCTAGTGGAAGATAAAAAGCAAGCAAAACAATGCAGTTTTGAGGCCTTTCCGCATTTATTCGCTCTAGTTGCTTGTTAGGTTTATAATATAATATTTGTAACAAGCACATCTTCTAAGCCTCCGTGTGCGTAAGACTAATGAATTTCAGCAGGGCCTATATATTGGGCCTATATCAGCTATGAAGTTTAGCGTGGCCAAGAAGGAAGGGTTAGCTGCTGTCATTTTCTTAAATCAGGCGCACCTTATAGAAGAAAATCGTAATTTTGCCATCTGCTTCTGAATTTTGATGGAGGAACCCCCCTTGGCCTTGAACGAATCCAGTGGTCGTCTATTCCCTACCATGATGAGGGACCTGCAACTGTTCGTCCCCGAAATCGATACAGACTTAGTTGAAATCTACGCCAAACATAAGGTTGTTGCTTTACCTAATTTTATGTTTTACTTTGTCATGTTTCTCTCTCCTTTTGATTTCTTTTCACCTCTTTCTCTCTATATATGTGGCATTTTAACTCAACAGGTATTTATCAAGCAGCGAATGATTCTACCAATTTGCTAAATGACTTCCACAAGTTTGTTTGCTTTCTGAATTGTATTTATTCATTGTTGAGTTGATTTTGTAACATTTAAAAAATAAAACAATTAAATGCAATTTATTCCTTCCTTATCTCCTTGAAAGTGAGCAATAATTTAATACTACGCAGCTGTCAATTATTCAAAGAGAAACCGTAACACGACAGTTGTGTATTTACAGTTTCTTTACAGGCTATGTAACCATTAAATATACGTGTTTTACTTTCTAAATTAACCTTCAGGGTATTAATCCAGGCTTTAAAAGTTTTGCATTGCACGCAAGGAAACTAATAAAATCACAAAATATATTATTTTTTGTTATTATCCCTGGATTTAGTTCTAAGGCATAAGAATTTATAAAACCAAAGAAATTTTCTTTCATTTAAATGTTGCCCAAAATGAATTCCCGAAAACCTGTCGAGAGCATAGTTTTTTCCTCAAGTAAATCTATTAGCATCTGAAAAAGAAAAAAGAGAAACACCTTCAGAAGATAGTAATGGTAGTTGTTATTTAGTTTGTTGGTAAGCTTCACTCTCTCCTTGATATTAGGTCGCAATCTCCTTGATGAAACACGAAATGGCTTAGACTTGATTGAAATTGTATCACGCTCAAGACGAAATTATTCTATTCACAGGCTAGTGTTGTTTCGCATGGGAGGTGCTTGCTGGAATTGCATTCCAAATGATTTATTCCGGGTTACCTTTCCTTAGAAATTTCCAACAGCCAGCTGTCAGACACATTTCCATATGAGACATATTAAGCTTTTTGAGGTGTCGAGTAAAAGATTATTGTGTCCAAGAGAGTAAATTTAACAAAATTTTTACAACGATTGGCGAATATTCAGAACATATGGATATTTTACGAAAACTCCTCTTGAGTTCCTATGGAAGGTGCACATGAAATATAAAATAGAATGCTTATTTATCAGCGTCTAAATTAGTGATTTTTAATGGATATTTTATTTAATAGTTCCCGAATCTGCATAATAAAGCAGCCTTTAATGAAAATGCTTTCTGTTTTCCACAGAGGTGTATGTGACATATAAAAGAGAAAGTCTATTTATTTGTCAGCCTTCAACTTTTAATAGATATTTTAATAGCTATTTCTCTTTCAACTGCTTAAAGTTCGCTGATTTTAATAGATAGCTTTATTTAATCTATAAAGACTAATAATTCTGAAATTTAATAGCGAACGTCTCGCCGATAGTTTTAGAGGCAGCAATTAATCACGTCAAACTCTATTATACAATGTCATATATATAATAGTTTAACGTAAAGATTTTATTTCGGATTTAATTTCTACGGATTATTATGGTCTTTAACAATTCGCATTTTTACATAAATATAAACATGTAAGCAATTCTTAATGCTTTTCTGAGCATTTCGTATTTTAATAGCAAATTTACTTAATTAAATTTTTATAAATTCTGAAATAAAATACACCATAACTGTATTTAATTTACATCATTTAAAGTGCTTCAATTATTAATCTCCTTTCCTTCATTTTCAAACAACAGATTAATAAAAATGCATTTTTTAAGAAAAAAACACTATTATTTGTAAACCGCATTCTCTTATTTTCTTTTAAAAGTGTTCTTTCATGAAATGGAATGTAATTTTTGGCTTGTTTCAATCATTACTGTTAATCTATTTATCAAATTATTGATTTTCAGTGCATTTATTCTTCCATTTATATGCATACATTATATTAAATAAAGATATAAACTAATTTTCACTGTGAATGACTTAAACTACTGCACAATAATAATAATATAATGCTTTTTGTATAATATTTGCAGTAATGGTCATTTGAAAAAACAGTATAATATAAATTCTCCTCCTAAAATATCCATGTTCATTCGTACAGTTTCGGAAGGAGAAATTTTGCTGAAAATGACAGCAAATGTTACAATAACTATTCAATTGTTACAACTTCCCAAATATGGAGACTTTTTCTCAAACAGTATAAACCAACCAATGAGCATGAAATCAAACTCTCTTTGTAATTAAGAATGTATCCGAAATCCAATCCTTCTTTCTTGCAACGCTGACGAGAAATCATTTGTTACGAAAATGAGAAACGTATATTTAAGAAGGTAATGAGAAAATCTTTAGCGAAGCAACTGTTCGTTCTCAAAAAAGGGTTGGGAACATCGAGACAATCCGATAGATAGCATGATGTCTGTTCAAGGATCGAATAAAGCTCTTTTATTACAAATTGGATTTTCGGCATATGTAAATTAAATTTTTTTCTGCGAATTTTAAGACAACCTTCAATTCATCATTCGTAGAATTTGGGCAAACTTCCTTAAAAGGAACTAGTATAAATATATTAAGCTAATGATTTAAAATGAAGCCGTTCTATTATAGCAAATAATTAGCTTCAAACTAATCAAAATACTTGCACACTTCTTAATATATTATAATTTTAAAAAGATCAAACTTATATATTTAAGACAGAGAGACTGTTATAAAATTTACAGTAAAAAGAAGGTAAAACAATGACACTAATACGTAAGCTCTCATGCAATTGTGGCGCAGTAATTCATTGTATTAAAATTATAATCTTTTAACATCTTTAAAATTGGAAATTTTTAAACAATAAATTTTATTAGCTTTTTTTCCACTAGCGTTTACTAATTTGTCCAATAGAAATGCCTCTTTTCCATTTTTTCAACTATAGCACGGCTCATTGCGGCACTTCATAGTAGAATGAATTTGTATAACTCGTAATTTTACTTTGCTTTCTCTGCAAAGCAACTTCTAATGAAATAACAAATGTTCTTTGCTCTGAGAAATTTCAGCAGCCACTAAATCACGAATAAATGAAAGTTTCTGAAGAGATTTATTTAATCTTGACACTGTGTAAGGCATTATAGAATGCGGTAGTGCTAGAAATCAGATGTGAAGAAATTTTGTTGTAAAAGTAACAACTGTGATGTTAGCCTATTTATATCAAACTGAAAACGCAATGACAATTGTGCTGATGTGAATAATTCACCCCACTCGTTATAAAGTACTTCTTATCATTTTAGAACTTTTATGTTAGAGGTGTCAAACTGCTTTATTTTGCTGCATTAATTAAAATAATCATCTCTTTCTAATTATTTTGCAACAGAAAGGAATTATCGAACATGTTGTTTAATCAAAGACAAACAGGACTAATTGCAAATAAGAACTAAATGCTCTGAAAGCAAAATATCTGCGTAGTATTTATTAAAATGATCAGGAAATAACGAATAATGTGCAAACACTTTAAGAGTTTTTGCTTGAACAGCGTACCAGTTTTTGCGCTGTTCCTTTTACCCTGTTTTAGTACTGTGCATGTATAGATAAATGTGTTTGGCAGAAAAACATCGCTGAAATACTTAGCGGTGCTAAACCTATATACAGTTTCTGATTGGAAAGAAAAATTGGATTCATTCTCTTATGTCAGAAATAAAGTAAATTACACTAAATTATTTATTTTTTATTATTTTTTATATAAGCTCATAACAAATATCGCTAATCTGTCCCAGTTCTTCAGTTGCATACACAAGTTATTTCTTTATGCAAAAATAATTTCTATTAAGTAATATGCAATAAATGTAAATTTAAACAAATTTAAAAGTAAGATACATAATTATTACGAATGCGTACTTAAATTTATTCAAATTTATGACATTAAAAATCTATTCTCTGAACTGCTAGTCTTGTAATTAGTTATTCGTTCCTCAGAGACTAAATTCGAGTTTTGCATAAAACCGTGAGTATTTCAGTGGGAATACGGATCTTCCTTTAGACTGAAAGTTTAATTCTTAAGTTATTTGTTAGCAAAATTAAGTTTTTAAAAGAGATATGGTTCCTAAAATTATTGTACACAATATATCCAAAAGCATACGAGATAATCTGTCAATATACAGAATATGTAGATTATATTATGTATGTATTATCATTATATTATATTATATATGTAGAATATGTAGATTATTACATACAAGCTGATCCAAAAACGCAAAGTTAATCTTTATGGGTAAGTCAGACATGCAAAATTTAACGGCTTATACTGCAGAGTCATTTGGTTACTAAGCAAGAGACATAAAAATTGAGCACTGCGCTCGCCGGAACTCGAATCTCTCGAATGCGCTCCGAGTGTGCTGCCATTACGCCACGAAGGCATGCTGGAAGGAAGGGAGAAAATACATAGGAAAAAAACATTTTTACAAGAGCGCAAAAGCCATTCACCTATGTAAGACAGCCTCGTTTACCAAAAGTAATGATGGAAAATGTGAGTCATTACCATTCGAAGCTCTAATGTTAAAGACAGATTTAACTTTCATTTTGGACACTACGATCACCTAAGTCTTGACTTTTTGATTTCTTCTGGATTTAACAGTCAAGAATTCTCACAGCCTGTGACATTGACCTCATCGCTGAGAAGTCATTGACTAACTTGGCAATTTTGAACACCGTTGATCTGTAGATTGACGTTACAAGGCATGTATAATCACAGCTGAAATGAATTTTCTCTGAAACTATAATAATCACACGTAGGTCTGTTAAACGTTTTATGTTAATACATCAGTTATTATTATTTATATTTTACTCTCCTTACGACAGCAGCACACTCAAGTTGCATTTTCGCCATATTTCTCTATCTAAGAATGATTTGATTTTGTACTCCTGATCTGCTCTTAAATTTTTTCTACGAAACTTCGGACCACCCTGTAAATTTTTACAAGCTAGGATCAATTGAGACACATGTGAAATTCATTGGAGCTCATTACTATATCATTAGCATGCTGTCAGCGTGTTTTAAAATTTGCATGTCTGCAGATTTCGACCAAAATGACATAACGATAAAACAGCTAATAATATTTTAATAAATTCTCCATCAGTAAACATAAAACATGCAGCAAAATTTGAAAAATATCTGTCAACCAACTGGATCTAAGATCTCTCAGAAGCTCTCTGAGTGTATCCCAAACAGATGGTTATAATCACTACATTTCGTTATTCAACAGAATAACAATTTAAGGAATTATGCTCAAAGTGTTGCGTCATTTGTAAGTAACAGTTACTACTACTTACAAGCGGCGTATCTGTAATTTACATTATGAAACTCCTCATATTCATACGCTATAGAAGTGCGAAAATTGAAAAGTCGCTTTTCATACGTGGAGGGTGTATACGTGCATTCGTTAGATACTCGTCTAAGTTGCAAAGAAACAGAAATTCGATAGCAGCATACGTTCCCTCGTATGGAAAATATTTAAACTTCACGGAAAATCAAAATCATTGTGAAAGGTCAAAGATTATAAATTTTAATGAATGCTAAAGTTATACTTTAACATTAAATTGATACTTTGAGAAGCTCAGTTAGTGTTCTAGTCATTCTGCTTATTGTGTGGTAACCTGATTATTTTTGCTTTTTATTTTGACTTTCGAAAATATATAGAAATTTTATTCAAGTTGTCCTCTAAATCGTAGAATTCCTTAAAATTTCTTATTTTCAGTTCAAAATTTATCTGCTTCTCTTTCCATTCTAACGCACTTAATATTTTGTGTAAGGAGTTTGCTTGTAGTAGAGCCAAGGAGTAAGTTTTTATCCTATTTTGCTTGTTTCTGTGTACAGAATTTATTGGTGCTTATTAAATTATTATTTGCTATGGATTATGAATAACAGCATTGCATATACCTCCTCAAGTAAGTGAATTATAAATTTAGATGAAAGGAAAAATCTAGAGATAAAATGATCGAATTTAATTAAACGAGAAAATTATTTTCTTATTATAGTGCAGGGTTGGTCTTTTTAATTTATTGCAATTTAAATTCTCAGCAGAAAGTAGAAATAAAAATTGTAATATTTTTTATTTAATGTATTTTAAAGATTTATAAGTATAACGCGTGCTATATTAGATATAATCACTCGCTACCGCATATGCATGTGGCAATTTATGCGTGTTGTTCGAAATTTCGGAAGGAGTTATCTTTTTTTAACTATGTTTAACAAAAGTATTTCACCTAGGAATTGAACCTAGGCGAACGAGCAGACTGCGTGTTTAGGTTTTTGCAATGTTCCCCATATGCAGGGTTTTGTCCATAGGCAGTTTCTCTTAGTAAGCCGTCCACGAAGACATTCATTCCCTTAAGTCACAGCCTTAATCTGCTTTACAATATTCAAATAACCCTTCTGAACTTATTATATAAAGAATTTTCTCTCTCTTGCAATTCATGTTGTGTTTACTGTTTTTAATATATGCTTAGGAGGTTAAATTAAATTTAATAAACTAGTGCAATTATAAAGAAGTTAAGTTCTTTGGAGAAAATTTGAAAGAAGAAGCGAAAAAACAAACCTAGCAGATATTAAGGATATATCATAATTTACCATCAGAAACTTTTTCTCAGTTTGCCTTGCTTTTAATTTCATTGAACATAAATTAATTCATTTCGAGAAATATGTCTGTCAAATTTTAGATATATTTTATGTTTGTATTTATAAAATTTCCTAAAAATTCTAGTTAAAAGTATTGATATAAATGTTGCATTCTTTCTATGCTCAGTTTTGTTTAAAATTAGTTTTTATGCGCATGCCATTGTTAAACTTAAATAAGTGAAGGAGCACAGATTTTTCCAACACCTGAATGGTAAAAAGTGATTAATCAGAGAAATCATGGGGAGGGTGAGTTAGCTGCAGGGAAATGATGCTTTTGTAAAAGTTTGTTGCCTTTATTTATTAATTCAAGGTTAAATCCAGACATTAGATAGATATTCATCACGTCGAAATTCGGATATTTTTATCTTTCCTGTAGCCAGACAAACTAGTAATTCAAGTATTTTCTAAGTAACCGCGTACTCGATTCCTATTCCCATATAGGGCAAGTCTAAATTTGGGTTAATTAAACATGAGTATTATTTCAAAGGACAGAATACATTATTTTCATTTAGTACGTAAGATGGTTTTGGGATTTAGTTACGAAATGAAATAACAACTAAAGCAATGAAATAATTATCATTAGAGCAGCACTTTGTATGCATTCAGAAATGATAAGAATAGATAAGAATTGAATGAAATAAGAAAAATAAGATAAGAATTGAACGAATATCATAACCATGTATCTTTGTTTATATGCTCTCAAGTTGCTCATTATTTACTTGTTATCTATAGCTAATAGGCATTCATTTTGTGCAAAGTTATATTTTTTATTTCAGTTCTAGATGTGTAAGTAATTTCTATTGCGTAGTATACGTTTCTATTCCATCAGCGATGTTACATATTTGACGTAACTATTTCTATTTATTCTTTATCATCTTTTCTATAAAGGGACATGGTTTTAAATATCACATTTTTTATCAGAAAATATTGCATACTGCCATATGCTCAGTGTTATGAAGGAAAGTTCGGTTTCTTAAACAATGTGCTGGTTCTGTGCCCGATTGTCCGAATTTATAAAGATTTCTGTTGAAATTCGGATGTTTAAAAGTAAACTGAAGGGCTCAGTTTAACAAAAAATTAAAATTTTCTGGTTAACGAATGACACTGAACTTATCATTCGTTTTAGCAGAACTCATTATCTATGGGTTTTCTAATGAGATTTTAAAAGTCATTCATATTCCCTCGAATTATAGTAAATGAAGTTAATTATTAATTAATTCACCGATTTATTAATTTATTTACCTTTATTTTGTTATTTTCTTCATTATATAAGTGTTTTATTAAATTATTACAAAATATGTTTGTATGCGTATGACTGGACAGGTAATAACACTGATCACTAATATATAATGTCTATCAAGTGATTAAAAGACTAAGACAAATGCAGAAAGGAAATCTACAAGTCGCTTTCAAGTTTTTGTAACATGGTAATAATAAAAGAAATAATAATTTTAATAATTATAATAATTATTTTCAAGCCGTAGATATTAGAACCATTATATATAATACTTTGCCGGTTACTCTTTGAAAATATTCATGTGTAAAATTTTGAGAAGTAAAATTTGTAAGTGGCACAAAGAAAATCCAGAATTAAAAAATACACAGCCATTTCCTTTACGATCCGAAACGTTGGGAGATGCTTCTATATAATTCAAGTCATAGATAATGATTATGTTCTCTTACCATTTTAATAATTATAGACGCATTAAAAATTCATAGTAAAAGTTAAGTCGTACTGGTAAAAAGAGAAAGAAATCGAAATCTATTTTTAATCTATACAGAACTTTTATCAGAAATGCTTACTGATTCATCACTAAGCAACTGCAATACTAATTTACTCAACATAACTGTTCTGATGTTCTGAACCATATATATTTCCTCAGATGTTTAACGTGTAGTATAGAACTGTATCTAACATTACTTTATGTACTACTAAATTGCGTTTGCTTACAGATTTGTTTACGTGATTTTATTACTTAAAAATGGGAAACATTGATTGCTCAATAAAACGTACCCAAAGCTCAGCATTTAATGCGTTGCACTTTTTCAGTATGCTTCATCAGAAATGCATTGCATATCTTATTCTACACTGTGTTAATTTCAAGCATTGAAATTTTATATTTATAAGTATTGTTGTAAGAAACATATGTTTGCAAGCTTATTTTGTAAGCTAATCAGTTGCTTCCTATATTGAAAGTAGTTTTACTTTAAGGTAGTATTTATGAGATCAAAACGATTTAATAAGTAGCATTGAAATACAATTAGTTTCATGTATGGTTATCCTATTTTAATGATGCTATGTTTTTTTATAAATTTAATTGATTTTCATTTATTAGTAGGAAAATAAATTACTATTTTTTTAAGTTACTTGAGATTTAGATACTTTAGTATGAACTAGTAGAAAGTATTTCAGTTATATTTTATCTCAAATTGCTTGTTTCGGTTCTTCTTACGTGAAACAAAAGGCTAAATGATTAGGGCAGTGTCATTGGGTTCATTTGACAGCACTTTTACGAGACAGAGAAATGCATACCTATTAAATTAGACAAAATTGCTGTAAAAAAGGCAAATATTTCTTAAGGGAAAATATATCGATTTCGGTTTTCTTTTGTGTCAGATGCAGTATGTTCTCAGTTTCCGTAGCAATCTGCTATGAATTTCATAGCTTGAATTTTTTCTATTGTATTTAGTATGAGCTTGACAAAGAACCATATTGCATTTGTATTTAAGTCCATGTCACTGCAAGTGAATACTATTTCATTTAAATAACATAAAAGTATATTTTATTTAACATTTAAAAAATAAAACTTTTGAACTTGATATGTAATTTTCTTTATACAAGCGGCAACAAGAGAATGGATATTTGTGCCTTATTCTTGCAAGGTTGAAATTTCTTCATTTGATGAAGAAATAATGGATGAGATTTAAGGGCCTTTTTTAAGATCATTTTGCAGTTTTTAAACCACTGTAATTTCAACCATTTTCAGTAGATCTTAATTTTCAGCAAGCTGCATTATCTAAATTTAATACTATGGCAGTAGCTTCTATTAAATGGAATGAATCAGACGTTATACAAAATGATCTTGATATTTTTTAATATATGAGCAATTTCAAATTTTGTTATAGAAATATGAAACGGTTCAAACATTAATAATAAAACATTTTCTTAAATATATGTAGTTTTACAGTAAATAAAGATCCTGTTTTTATGATTAGCCTAAAACGCCGAATGGAAATTATCATTAACATATTATTTATCATCATGAATTTGCGTATGTGAAGAATTAGTTTTCTTTTCAGTACCTTTAGTGCACTGAACTACAAAACAGCCTCATAAAATAAATTAATCAAAGACAATCTCAAAATCATTTACTAACAGATTTTTAATGTATGTAAAACGTTATTGGCATAGATTTATTTTTATTTGCGTAAAGATCATTCTATGTTGTATTTTATCATATTATCATATCATATTCATATATAAGTCATCTATTGTTAAGTATCCAAATATAATATAAGCATTTATTAGAATCGAATAGAATTATCACTAATCAATTTGAATTGGGAAATATGGTTTCAAAAATTGCCAGTACAGAAAGTGGCAACATTCACCACTGAAAAAGCTGACTTTTAAAGCAAATTCCTTACTGCTGGCTACAAAGTAAAAAAAATGTTCATAATAATTGAGGGAAGAACAGTATTAATGTTGTAATCAGTTTTACATTGCATCTCTAGATATTAATTAGTAATATATCTTGAAACAATATCTGAATTTCTAAAAGTTTTTTAATGAATGACAATGGTGACGTCCGAAGCGGAAGAATCCCGATATTTAAGCAAAGATGGCGGATTTCGATTTTTTTTATGCAAACATAAATTTTCGTTGTTTAACTATTGGCTAATAAAGCCTTCAAAACAATTCTTATACTTTTATAATATTCTTAATAATATAATCAAACCCTCAGAACAATTCTACCATTTTGTTCAATAGGAACAAACCAATCTGTATCCCATGTCCTAGGCAAAACAGTCCTACTTCTTTTTAGAGCTCTTGAAATCTTATAATAAATTTTCATAATAAACTAGTGCAAAATTTCCATTATCAGTTAACCATTAACAAACACATTTTAAGCGTGTATTTAAGTTTAATTAATCTCAGCATATCGTTTGTTTACACTTGCGCGTAAAATAGATTACAGCAAAGCATGCAAAACATGAGCTATCTGCTTAAACGTAGGGATGCCTTTGTGAACCTTTTTCTGAAAGACACTGTTTATATATCCTTATACATTGGGAAACAATGAAAATCTTTATAAACCACCAATTAATTGTTATTTAAATTACCAATATTAAATGGTCTTATACATTCTGCCAATGAGGGCAATCTAGAAATATTAAACAGAAAAATAGCCAATTGTAAACACTTAATATGTATTAAGCTTCTCGTTTGGTTTTTATATGAAAGTTTTACAATATTTACCTTTTACCTCTTATTTTTACAATATTTACCTATTATATATACCTTTTAACATATTTTGAATCAATATTCTAAACAACGATTTTCAGCCAGTTAAAAGTTTCTCATATTTCTTATAAACATGTCTAAAAGAATTAGCAAACATTAAAAATCAGACAGCTAATTCAAAAGTTCATATTGTTTATTAAAAAGGCGTCATTATATTATCAGAACGATTTCAAGAGACATGCAGAAGAAACTTTTGAGAAAGGGAAAGAAATATTTAGTAGGTTTCTATTTAGTAATGCAAAATATTTGTTTATTTTCTTCTAATGGTATTTGTATTGGAACATGCTTTTGGAAAAGAAATTAAATATTCAGTCTGATATTACAGAATTTAATCTGTCTCCATATTTTAATTTTAATTTCTTAATTTTAAAACTGATTTTGTCTTGAATTTAGAACGTTCTTTCAAGCAAAATAAATAGCTGATGTTTTTCTTATACGCGCGTCTCTTCTTTCTCATGCAATTCTTAAACTTAACTGAACATGTTTTACGTTCGTTCGCAAATAGCGCTTTCTTTTCAAGTATTCCAAAGAACTTCCAAGTATTTACATTTTTCAAACACAAGAGCTAAGATCGTCAAATGTTGAAATATTTATGAAGCACTTAGATAAGACAGACCAAACCACATAAAATTCAAAGGATTTAAGTAAAGTAATCGGTTTTAAATTTTAAGGCTCTTTTACAGAGAAAATCTTAATACAATTTTTGCGCAGACTAGAAATCTTGTTACAGAAAGCTTTTTAAAAGCTACATTTTTTTAAAAATAAAGTACTCTCATTTCAAAGATAAAGTATCAAGGGAACAACTTACAGCACTCTATTTCCTCTCCAAGAGCTTTATATTTTATCCGAGTTTTAAAAAGACATTTCGACTTTCTTTTACTTCATAAACCATTGACTTGTATTCGTATAGTTTCCAAACATGCACATTTTCAGTCGAAGTCCTTATATAATTTTTGTTCATTTACACAATGTTTATGTACTTTATACATTATAGCACGATTTTATTTTTTATAATTTACAGAGGATTTTGAGCAAAATATTTTTATAGGAAATACATATAAAACGAGATTTGAATATTTTTAACACTTGAACTTCTGAATTGACTGGGGATTGATTATTTCTCTCTTCGGTTCATTTAAGCATAATTAGCAATAATAATTTAAAATTAATTATAGCAAGATAAACTATTGGCTAATAAAGCCTTCAAAACAATTCTCGTATTTTTATAATATTCGTAATAATATAATAAAACTTTCAGAAAAATTCTACCATTTTGTTCAATAGGAACAAATAGGAATGTAAGATATTTGTATCCTATTGAACAATACCATTTTGTTCAATAGGATACAAATATCTTACATTTTTGCATTTATATATCAGAATCAGCTGTATTGATTAAAAGGTGATACAGGAAAGTCTTGAAACTATCAGATATATTATTTTATCGATTTCTTTTAACACAGCA
>KK116614.1:273308-301590 GCA_000611955.2 Stegodyphus mimosarum
TTCCTTTAACAAAAATCAGGATATCGAGAGAATAGTTTTTAAAATTTATATAAAGATTTAAAAAAATTATTAATTCCTAGTAACTATTTCAAAAGCGTAGAAACTAGCTTTAAGCTACTAAATATGATCTTTCAGGATTAGTAATAAAATTTGCATCTTGAAAGCCTAAAATTTACTTTAGTTTCTATTTAAAACTAAAAGTTGGAATGCGTTTTCTTCTTATAATTAATAGTTTTTGACTATCTTTTTTCTCAATATCTTTTTAACTATCTTGAATTCTTCAATACTTTCTTAAGCAAATTCAGTATTTGACACAAAACCGTACTGGCGAATAGATCAAACAAATATTGCTTGCACTTCAAAAAGTATAAAATATTGAAACTACATTCATGTAAATTACAATATATGACTTATATTCGTTTAATCCTTGTAAATGGTATCTGAAGACACATCAGGAACAATGAAGAATCCTTGTAAAGAAATAAATTCTAATAGTTAAAAATAATCTGCCACGGAATTGTTCGTACAATTACAAAAAATTTTTTTTTTAAATTAGCATACATCATTTATTCTGCTCTTTAACGACTGGAAGCAAATGGCAGTTAGTAAATGAGTCATTGGTATTCTAAAAATTAATAAAATTATTGTTAATGACATAAACTATTTAATTTATTTCGATTGATTAGAAACGTGACATTGAAGGTTATGGCACTGATTGGTTATCTTTAATGCAATTGGCTACACATTGAAGAAATAAATGTCGTTTCTAAACCTGCAATATAGGAAGGAAATTGCTCTGAGATTATTAATTTCGTAATCTACGAATGGTTTTAAATTTAGGGAAACGTATGTTATTTACCACATGTAAAATATAGCGTAACTGCATCCTTTAATATAGTTCGGAAATCAAGCAAATTTAAAGAATGACCAACGAAACAATTTGTAAAACATTTCTCATAAATTTTGCTCTGCTGTCTCAAACTGCATGCATTTAAAAGGCGTAATTTAGCAAAGAACATTTTTGATGAATAAAAGAGAAATTTAACGAAAAAAAGATTTTAAATTTAGGGTATTTAAAAGCATTTGATGGATTATTTAAGGATATTTATATATTGATAAAATTTGTGTAGTAGAAAAATAACGGAAATATACTTAATCTGCTATTTTAAAACTGGAATTTGTCTTTAATTTGGAAAATAAACGAAGTAAAATTAAGAATATCAAAGTTAAGAAAGTTGCGATCCTTTAAATCTAAAATTAAAATTATGAAATTTTCCCCATATTGTAGCGATATAAAATGTAATTCTAACAACATTAAAGCTCAGATTAATTTACGGAACGCCATTACTTTAACAGCTATAACTGAAAAATAGAAAGTTACCTTACTAAATGCAGAAACTAATAATTCTAACTTCAATTTACTGAGATCAATTTGTTTCATTGTTTCGCTGATTTTTAGTTGTTGATGAATATCAATAATTTCTAAGCATTTTATTACCTAAAATGATAAATGTGCGATGTAACTAAGATATATGCAATTCTTGGTAAATTAATCTTCCATACTCATAATTTCTTTGAATGATATTTACATTCCATTTAAGAGGCGAATGATAAATCATAGCAAAAATTGCCTGAAAACATGTGTTTTATTATTCATATATACTGAGCGTAACATTCAATTAAAAATTTTTAAATTCCATAAAATTTACTTTCCATTTTAAAAGAAATGTATCTTCTTCAATTTAATGTATTAATTAATAATTACGTATACTAATGAAATATAGTAATTACTGTTAAGAAACAACTTGACGAAATTAATGCACCTGTGTTTGGCTTCAAAATGTTTCCACTTTTTTAATCTAAATTCATGATACCAATCTGAACAAACTTACACAGATTTCCTATCATCAGTATAGCTAAGACATATATTTTTACATTGAACTACATTCACTTCTGCCAAGCAGTCTACATTCTATAAACGCTACAAGCATAAATAAAACAGCAAGTACGATTTATAGTTTCGTTATTTTTATTAATACTTTATTTTGTTAACGAGGTTTGAGTTTACACGAACTTTGCATTTGAAAAGTACCTAACAGATATTATTTCATAGCCAAGAATAGTTCGATATTTTCTAATTCGTTTACGATTTAATATGCGATTTTAGTTTTAATAAACTATCTGAATTAATCAAAAAACCAAACACGCATGCTTTCTAATTACTCCACGTGTTATGAGCTTTCCACGTTTCAAATTACTTATGAGCTTTCCACGTTTCTAATTACTTATGAGCTTTCCACTTTATGAGATTTACATAGTCAAAATAGTTCTAAAAATATATAATATAAAATCTGTACTTTATATTTAAATCATTAATTCAACGTTTTCTTCTAAATTTACGCAGTATGAGGTAAATTGAAACGAAAATTTTAAGAACGGAATTTTCACGCGGTACTATTGAATATCATTTTGGACTCCAACTCTATTTAGTTCATTTATAATTAAAATGTCGCTATAATGGACATCTTTAGTTGAATGAAAGTAATAATGCGACACACGAAAGCCGTTTCTTTAAAAATTGCTTCTGACCTACAATAACGCGGATTAACACTCCGTAGCATGTTTTAATATAGCAGTAGTGCAATTCAAAATATGGCTTATTGAAAGTAGAAAGAACATGTCCTCTTGTTTGAATAAGATTAATTCCTTGATGCTCCTGAGTCAGCTGAATGTAAAATTTATCATTTAGTTAAACATTAAATGGACTTGGTTATAGTGTTCTCATGAGATGAAATAAGGTAATATTGGGCTGAGTTTTGAACAGAAAATGTTCCACACTTTAATTAAGAAATATATTATCTTCCACTAAACTGCTAAGAATAAATCTTGTACTAACGTCTATAATATCCTGTATATTAATATAAAACACTTTCATGAACAACAGGAACTCAACAAAACAAAGGAAAATGTTTTCAAATTTCAGAAACTGGTAGCTTTAAAACACATCTCTCAGCTGTAATTAATAATTTTATGATTCTGTTTCATTTGGTAGAATATTGTAGAATTTGACACCAAAAATCTGCTTTACTTTATGAAAAGTTTTTAATCATGTTTTAAAATTAGTGTAAATTTTGCTGGCATATTAGCTATCAGTTATGTTAAGTAATTCTCTTCCCTTTATTTTACGAACAGTTTCCTTGTTCACTGGTTAACACCTCATACTTTTTTTTATGTACAAATGAAAGGAACAAACTATATGATTTTATTCCAGGTAACTGCGATAAAAATGCGTCCTTCTTCAGGTTATGTGAACTAATTGGATATATAACTGTAATTTTTGGTTGCTTTGATGCTTTTAATTTCCGAAAACAAAGTTTTTATATAACTTTATGATGGCATTTAAAAATAGTTTTCCTCTTATTGGAAAGAGAGCATTAAAAATCATAAGTACTGTTGAATTGTAACAACACGTGATTTTCATGCTATCAAAGAAAGAATTTATTTCATTGGAAAAATACTGTAAATACATACCTATAGGAATCTTTTCAGGCACTGGCCTTACCAGCGCAAGAATGCAGGTAAAACATAGTAACTTCCACGTAAGAAACATCCCCTTCATTTTAAGTGCTCTATTTCATATTAAAAGAAAAACAAATTCTATCTGAATTCACAGAAGGAAAATTTCCTCCGTCTGTAATATTTAGTCCTAGTGTGACACGTGAAACTATTTCCATCCATTTCTGTCAAACATGCATTCCCGCCTATGTCTAACTTCCGGGGAAAAAGCACTATAATTATTCCTCTTCTCGAACTGGTGCTCTCCGTTGGAGAATAATATGGAGAGCGGGTTTTTCCTCTCCGCACCGATCCGCGTCCCTAAAACTGAATGGGATGGGCAATTCGCGAACAGGTTTGCTACTGCGCATTCTCCCTCCACCTCGAGTCAGAAGGCTACGCAAATAAAACACAGTTCCGCTTATTCGCGCCAGTAATTCAAGAGTTTCGGAACATACCGCGAGTGCGGGTTCTTCGATTTCTTGTAACAATGTATTTGCTATATTCTTACTCCAGAGAATTTTTCCTTAAATAGCACGACTGCAAATATTCATTGTAGTTTTCTAGTTAACATTTACCCAAGTTCGTCTTTCCATTGCTGTTATTATTATATATATTTCAACTGAGTGCTGTTTCAGCTATTTTCAAATATAAATAAATATCAATTACAAATGAATATATTAAATATAAATACATTTTATGTCGCAGAATTTGTTTGTGGAACTGTATTATATATGTCTAAGATATTATTTTATTTGTATAACCTTTTTCAAGATTTAAAAATAATCAAGGACAATTTTGAGATTTTTTTCGCCTTAACAAGGATGGACACTTTTTATATGCTGTCAAATGCTCTTTCTAGACTTCAGATTTTACCCATTCGTAAAGAAGACAATTTTTTTAAAAATTTACAAATCACAGTTTAGCATTCAGTTCATTTTATCTAGCTGAAATGTTACATAACTAAATTGTACAGCTTTAAAGTTCAAAGCTGACGAAACATGAAAATATATGGTAGGCATTCTGACAAAAATAATATTAAGTGCTAAACTGATTAACTAAAATTTATATGGCCTATTACATAGAGAATCTCAACTTCGTATACTGGCACCATTTTCCCTGAAAATTTCAAATATGATCTTACAAATTCTACGTTTTACCTCTGTATCAGTTTTAATGTTGCACTGATGATTAATACTTCGTTTAACATTCATAAGTATTCTTGCAGGTCATTCATTTCACTTACTTTCTCTTGCAGCAGAACATTATTTATTCTAGTTCCAGGTACCAGATTATTTAATCTTGCATATGCTCTAGTCTGAGAACCATACCGTATATCAAAATGATTTAGGTGAAAACACATTTGCAAGAATTTTCATCGAGAATCTGGAAATATAATTAATTAATCCCTCACTTTTTAAAAACATAGGTATTTAGAAAGATGCAAAGCGAAGTACGTGACTTCATTCTATTATGCGAAGCTTGGGATTATGCGAGACCAATGCAATATTAATATAATTAAATTTCCTAGTTTCTGTTTACTTGAACAGGTTAAGTCTGAAAGGTTCGGATAATTGCAATTTACAAGCTTTTAACTGATTCGACGGCACTTTACACGCTTGTAGAATTTTACCTTAAACTCTATAAACGTTTGTTTAACATTATATAAATGGTCGCTCAGTATTTCAGGATATTGTCTCTTATTCTACATTCGGCAAATAAAATGTGTCTTAGGAGGGCGCAGAAAATAATTTGCCAGTTTTGAAATGTCTAAAGAAAAGATATGCAGGGCTGTTTGATTTTCCATCTATTACGGTCTTTAGAAAGTTGTTTTTCTCTAGAGAATACATTTCCTTAAAAGGTATAAGGACAAGTACTAATGTTGTTTTAAGAACGTTAACTCCATTTTTTTCTTAAATGCAAGGCATTTTTCCTTGCTTAAAAACTTTATTTAATTTCACTTTTCTTTGCGACGGACTTTCCGGATGACAAAATGCTGTACAGCAGCTAAACATATGGCAGCTAAACTAAACATTTTCCTGGGAAATACCAATTTTTTGTTATAAACTAGAAAGAGAGGGGGAGGAAATGAAAAATGACGCAAAAGAGAACAAAGAAAACGTCATAATCACAAGCTGTGACATGGTCTGTATTTCGGGTTGCTTTAGCTTAGTGCGTTGTGTTATTATTTTATTTTGGAGATTTGAAGAAATAAGTTTAAGCAATATCACTTTCTTTATTTGTACTGATGCTGAAAGTATTTTTATGATCCAAAAGTCTTCGAAGTTTTCAAAATTAATTTTATTTAGTTCCTTACAACAATCAATTTAATCTCATCAGGAAATTATTCATTTCAAGCTCATCAGTGCCCGAGTGGATAAAGGTGACCAACACAGGTAGTTTGCATCGCTTTTGGTTGCCGAAGAACATGCTAAGACTTCATAGTTTTAAATCTTCCCTGCTTGTAACGTGAAAATGAACTAGGTTTCTATAGAAGAGCCTTCTCAGTAGCATCCGTACTATGGCAGATATTCCGATATTTTTTTCCGTAATGAAACAAACCATCCATTATGTAGGCCTTCACTATAATCATATTTTAACTCATTAATATTAAAACTAAATAAGTTAGGATTTAACAAAATTCCTATTTATAGCTCATGCACAACAAGAAATGAAACAATTTTTAACTTATTTTTGTTAAATTTAGAAATATTTTATAGTTATTAAGACCGAAAATTATTCTGAAGCTTCCTTAAACATGACAAGATAAAAACAACGTTTTTGTGTTTTGATCAGCAATTTCAGTTTCATAAATTCTGAAGTTCAAAACAATTTTATCTAGTATATTTGAAACTTGGAATACTCACTGTGATTTACGTTTTATATTATTTATTTTCTTTAAATATAAAGCAACATTTCTCAGAACAACTAGTTCCCTCAGTCGACCACCTCTGAATATGACGATTATTTCTAAGGATATGCGTAACGGTTTTAAATGCCACTGATGGTCCTGCTATCTAAGAGTATCATCTCCAAAAAAGACCAAAATAGTTTGAAATCTAGGGTATTCATCTTATGGAGATCTCACTGCTTTCGAAAATTGCTTAGAAATTCAAAGTAGTTTGAAAAACATTTTGCAATTTTTTGCATGCCAAACTTTTATTAAATGATAGTAGGCTCCAGTTTATTTAACCATTTATTCTCATAAAATAAGCACGATTATGGCATAAAAAATTACGATTTTCGAAGAACCTGAGACATATACAACTTCAGGTTTCACATGGCCACATTTGCACTGGCAGAAGTATAAACATACGTAAGTTTAATCTCATGTGCATAAACTAACTGCAGTGCTACTGTAACAAATTTGCTGTGCTATTGTACAGTGTCATTGTGACAATTTTCCTGCAATATTCTTTCGCTAAAATTGCGATGAGATTAATTGTTGGGAGTATTTCTTTGGAGTACCATATGACACCTGTCATCTTTATAAGAATGCTGTGTTCAGACGCAAGAGGAACACGCTGACGGGAAAAAACAAAATAGGCAAATCGACAACCTTGTACTCGGCGTAGATTTTGTAAAATCCCAAACGATTTCGAGGGCAAAACGAATCAGTCCCCCTTCATCAGAAGCAAAAAATTCTGCGAAAGCGAGAAAGTGAATATCGATCATATTTATGCCCTACAGGCGACCAGTGGAAGAGCCGATAGCACTATCCGTCGGCAGAAATAGTAACGAAAAATGAAAGGTTAAGTTAGTAGAATTTTGAAGGCATTAGGCAAGACTGGATTGGAATTGAAGTCATAGACTAAGTAGGATAAATTTATGTGAATGTGAAAAGCTTCAAGAAAATCCAATTCCCTAATAGAACCAGATTTCTGGATAATTTTAGCAGAACCTAAATCAAAATCGTGATTGAATTTCCAACTATGATTAACTATTGAAGATTTGTTAATTTCGCCTTTTTGGACGATAATACTAATATCATTCATCTCATTTTCATAATACTGAAGATTTGTTAATTTCGCCTTTTCGGACGTAAGATTCATGTTCTTTTATTTTTCGATTCGCATAAAAGAACAAGAATCTTACGTCCGAAAAGGCGAAATTAACAAATCTCGTTAATAAACATAGTTGGAAATTCAATCACAATTTTGATTTTGGGTCTGCTAAAATTATCCAGAAAGCTGGTTGTTCTACTAGGAAATTGGATTTCCTTGCAGCTTTTCGCATTCACAAAAATTTATCCTGTTTAGTCAATAACTTCAATTTCAATCCTAGTCTTTCCTACTAGTCTATTTTCGTTACTATTTCTGTCGACAGATGGCGCTATCGACTGTTCCACTGGTCGCCGTTAGGGTATAAATATGATAGACATTCGCTTTCTTGTTTTTGCAGAATGTTTTGCTCCTGATGAAGAGGGATCCGTTTTGCCCTCTAAATCGATTTGGGATTTTTCAAAATCTACGCCGAATACAAGCTTGTCGATTTGCCTTTTTATAATACTGTGTTAGTTCGTAAAGTAAGAATTGCAGTGCAATATGATCTCCCAGGGCTATTTTTTTCACTTAATATAATATAACTTATAAATAACTCAAAAATTCTCATCGAATTGCTTCGAACTATGGTCTAACTGCTTTCAGGAAGACGGTGAATGTCATGGCATTTTCCGAAGAAGTTGAATTTCTTCATATGTGCTGAAGAATTATTAACGCAAACGTGTTTCCAGCAGTATATTATGGATATGAATGAAATATTCTATGCTATAAATAATTGGACTATTAAGAATGCATATTTGCCTCGAAGCAATCTCCTCGTCTCCATTTACTTAGCTTTTGTAAAGCAATCACGTTACTAGTGAAAGTTTTTTATAAATGCAATAATTTTTGTAAGAAAATAAATGATGATGTTATGTTTTATTTTTTATTTCGAACATTAGTAATAATATTCAGAGAATTTTGCTACCCTTGGATACAACTGATAAAAATATTGATAAATTCACAATTTATCTTGTAAACAAGCAACCTAAACTTTGTACCTATAGATCAATATGAATGTGATTTCTCTTTTCATTAAAATTTAGTAATCATTTAAAAATTATTTTAATTAGGTTATTCCTTAATGTCCTTAAATGCCAGGTTTTCTAAGTGGACCTCTATCACTGAACAATAAAATCGTATGGAACCGTGAATGGTTACCTTAAGAAGGCTTCCATAAAATTATTGCTTTATTTTGTAAGGTTTATCCTAGTTTTATAACAGTTATTTTAAGTTTATGCATGTTTCCTATCCCTTCTAGCTTCAGCTTACAATTTCCTACCAAAATGTATTTTCAGAAACGCGGTTAATCCAAATGAGTAAGAGTAGTATTGAAGTCGATGTTTCACTGACCTCGAGAGAGAGTCCGAGTTTCTGACTAACGCGCGTTTGCCTTTGACTACTTCTCTCTCTAAACTATTGCTATGCTCGCCTGTATTTTAGGCCCTTGATTGGCTTCGCCGATTTAATTGAGATTTAGGGGCCAACTACTTAGAATCTTGATAGCTTCGGCTATCTCTTTCAGTTAGCTTTAGTTAAGTTTAATTTCATATTAATTTGAGTTCAAGCTTAAGTGGAGGCTTTGCTGTACGCTCCGAGTTAGGAAGCTGATTGTGTTATATTAATTTTGAGAAATAAAGGGTAGTTAACCCTTCTTGAGTCTTACGTCTCTGTTCACACACTTAAGCGATTATTCGCTTAGCAGTGTTAGGGGTTTCAAAGATTGAACT
Organism: Stegodyphus mimosarum; assembly: GCA_000611955.2. Classification (NCBI taxonomy): domain Eukaryota; kingdom Metazoa; phylum Arthropoda; class Arachnida; order Araneae; family Eresidae; genus Stegodyphus; species Stegodyphus mimosarum. Next base: position 282,634 of record KK116614.1, read on the forward strand.
GTGAAATAAGAAGGTGAAACCCCACAAGTTAAACAAGAGGGTTTTCTTAGATTCACTTTTAATGTTCATCAGAAAATTCATGGATGAATATTTTAAGCTGAGGTGCTTTCGAGTCATTTACCATAAAAATATCGACCTGTTTAGTAAAGAGTAAATGACCCGTTTCATGTGTTAGATAGAAGTACTTCATCTGATTTATTCAACGAAAGAAAAGGAGCCTAACTTCCTTACGTCTTTCAATATTTATATGCTCTTTACCTGTTAAGTGAGAAGGAGATTAAAGACAACGCATTTGACGCCATTTATTTTCCTCCAATATATAGATTTTAAGTTATTTCAAAAAGAACTGTTTGTACAGTGCATATTGATTGTGAGTTAGTAGGCATATTTTTTCGTTACTGGAAAAATGGATTATCCATTACTTTCACAGAAAAGTTCTCCGGGATATTCTGTATTATTTGAAGTCACAAAGGAAAACTTAGAGATTGGCTTTTGTTTCTCTCCTTTCAGAACTTTCTTTATTAAAAAGGAGCAGCAGTTCTCTAGCTAGTGTAATATCTAATATAAAATAAAATTTGAAGTAAAGCTGAAACCTTTCATTGTACTTTCATCATTTTCACTGAACTATTAGTTTTCACGTTATTCTGTGAAACTCCTTTTATCTGTTTATGAGGAAAGTTATAATTTGCTTCACTGGGGGCGGGGGGAGAAAAACATCTGTTTTAGCATAATTTAGATAGTAATGGTTTATTTTATAACGCTATACAAGCACGATAAGTAATATTAAGGAAAGACGTGTCTGTTATTAAAAGTATTGTTTTCCTAATATTTCTTGTTTTTAATACTATTGCGGATATTTAAATAAATCTTATTGCAACTCAAAAAACTTGCATCAGACACCAGAAACAACTGTTTTAATAAACAAGTATAAAGTAAAACTAGTAGTTTCTTTTATCTTGAAAAGAGTAGCAACACTTTTGATCGCATGATATAATATTAATTATAAAGAGAAATTACAGTGGAAGGTTATACATTTCAGTTAAATTTCGTTATCAGACACTCGTGCAGATTTTTTTTGACTGTAACGTTTTTTATCTATAACTTTTATCAAGTTATATTGCAACATAAATTATGCGAAATTCTTTCTTATCTTCAACGCAATTAGATATATTGATCAAGATATATTGTCGTTTTATAAGTAGTTAAAAACTCTTTTAACAGTAACTTAAGATAGTCTGTGCTTAGGAGTTGCAGATTACCATTTAGTAAGGTATTTTCTTCCTCCTTGCTGAGTACCTTCGTGTTGTAATTGGAAGAAGTATCTGAAATCGTGTTAAGGAATAACGTAAGTTTTAAAATTAGTTCAGATATTAGGTTTTTATTTATTTTTTTTGTGTGTGTAACTGCTTGGACTGTCAATACCTACTGCAACTCGCTTCCGCGTTTGAAACAAAGCTTGTTTGGAAGTTCCTTGAAACCTTTTGAGCTATGGACTGACACTGCTGATTCTACACGTTAAAAAGTTCGTCTGGTGTAGTTTCAAGTGGTATATGCAGGGGAACCTTTTTACCGTAACTCACTAAAAGTATTTGACGGGCGACATAACCGGAGTACTGGCGAACCGAGTCAACAACACAGCAATGGAGAACAGTTATGCGTTGCGTGTAGCGTGGTATCACAATTTATCTTGCTGAACTTTGGCCGCAAGTAAGCCTTGAAGTTAAGGGAAGGCAACAATCTCGGAATCTTCAGAGACGTAGCATGCTTACTAAGTTCTCTGATAGTGCGTATTAGGCGGATTCAGTAGTAAAATTTAGTGGAACTCTAAATTGTAACTTCAGATCAACTGCAGTCGGTCATCTGAATTTACCGATTGCAGTTCTATATGCCTGTACTGTACAGTGACCGCCAATCGCAGCAATGGACACTTGGTAAAGAGTTCTCTCTTCCAGATGAAGCCGAATGGCACGTGTTTGCTGAGTCATTAGGTTATTTTGAAGCAGGATACGTGGAAATGTGCAATGTCTTCCCCGGGGCTCGAATCTGGACCTCTGGAATACGCTCCGAGTGTGCTACCGTTACACCATGAAGGCACAATGGAAGGACGGAGAAAATACATTATATGCTAACATAGGTTGTTATGCAACACACGCCATTTCTTTCGCTAGATTTGCTTACGTTCAAGTGCGATGTATAATTTTCAACGAAGAGTATCGAATCTTTTGATGCAATGTAACATCCGTAAAACGCAGCATTTGAGTACTTAAAGCAGCTTACTGTTCGTACGCTTCATTTTACTGCTAAGGGGCATTATTGGCATATATGATTTGCAATGCTAATAATTTGTATGTCCTATCAAGAGCTAAACATGGTGATTTTTTTAATCTATTATTGAATGCTTTACTCATGGTCATCAGTATGCGATAAGGTGTGAAATCTGCATATTTGTTTATAACTTTAGGCCAATTTTCTTGAGGTACACTTCAACATACGTTAACTTAACTTCCTAAATATGTGCTGCAGAATTGCATTTTTACACCAATTAAATCAAAGGCAATTTTGTTAAGAAAGCAGTAGATTAGCAATACGTTTGTTTTACTAGTCCTATAGAAATGTAAGCGAATCGGATAATTTAAGTTCCGGGCACCCAGAGTGTGTGTTGCATTTAAATATAAATCTCTATGACAAATTAAAAATCTTTGCTGCCAATACATCATAAAGGACGCTGAAAAAAAAAGTTTAAAAGGAACTCTGGGAAAGAAGTTCGAAATGCGTAAAATAACATTCTACTATATTGTGCGTAGTTAATGCCATAATTTGACATTTAAATTGAATGCGTAAAATGACACATCTACATATTTAAGTACTGAAAATTATGATGCTATCCTAGGTGAATACAAAGCCAAAGTTAAAAACAAAACAATATTAGAAAATAAGCGCTCTAGATATCTAAGGGCCTAATTTTTGGTATGCGATTTTAATACGTGGTTTTCTTTATGTTATATGATTAAAGTAGACATCATAAAGGAGACATCATAACAGAAAAGTGCTACGTTTGAGCTTCACTTGACAATCTTGTTAGCTATTCATAACTGAAAATTAATTTAAGATTAGTCAGAAACCCTTGTACCGACAATGTTAACCTGGCTATTTTCGATGTACCTTTTCTGAAAATCTGCTGTAGATACACGTTTGAAATATTTTTCGTAATTACAGTACACTTATGTGATTATACCGAAATGAGCGTTTGAAAGATTTTGAGTTATAGAATAATTTATAGAATATTGTATTAGACATAGTAAAATTCACCAATTTTCTCACACACACAACAAAAATAGGGGATATGATCTCCCTTGACTGCTAAGCAGGTTTCACATCATTTGTGCATGCTGGATATGTGGTTGTTAATGAGCTGTTGAGACACTGCTGCTCGTTCCTCTTGTAGCACCAATCGCAGTTTCGGAATCGTTACTGGCGATAAGTTACGTGCTGCCACGGGTCTTCCTAGTAAGTTCCGTACATGCTTGACGAGATTTAGATCCAGGGACCTTGCCGACCAATCCATGTGTTCAATATCTTCACTCTCCAACAGCTCTTCGACAGTAACTGTGCGATGAGGTGGAGCGTTGTCGTCCATGAAGAGGAACTGAGGACCCATAGCCCTTGTGAAAAGACGCATGTAAGGAAGAAGAACCTCGTTACAATAGCAGTCCCAGGTGACGAACCTCCTTGGGAGATATGAAGGTCGGTCCGGCTACCAAGCATTATGTCTGCTCGAACGAGAACTCCGCGACCTCCAAAACAGTCCCTTTTGATGATGTTGAAGGGGTTATTGCGTGTTCCCCGCTCTGTCCAGATGTGTATGTGTCTAGAATCGCAACTCAGACTAAATCTGCTCTCATCTGTAAAGAGTACTCGTCCCCATTCATTGTCTCTCCAATTCCGGTGTTCCCGGCACCACAGAGAACGCCTTCTCCGATGGGCAGGCGTTAGAGGTACACACCGTACAGGGCGTCGTGCAAACAGACCACCACCGTGCAGTCTTCTGGCCACGGTAAAACGCGATATCGGTCGTCCAGTCGCCTGTGTCGTGTGTCTAGCGATTTCTCCCGCTGTCTGCCGCCTGTTTCTTCTGGCCTGTAAGGCAATATACCGGTCATCTGCGGGTGTGGTTCCTCGTGGACGACCACTACTAAACCCCCGGATAGCTGTTCCTGTAGTTTGAAATTGTCTCCAAAGTCGTGAAACGATGCTGTGAGCAATTCCGAACTCTGCAGCCACACTTGTCACACTGCGGCCTTCCTCCAACTTCCCAATGATTCGACCTCGGGTAAAAGCATCCAGATGTCGTCTAACAGATTGATTATTCGCCATTTCTCGCTGAGGCAGCAACTCTGTGTGATTTTAACTGCTATACGGCGTGCAATCTCTTTGCCAGAAATACCGATCTTACACCGACAACATGCTTTATACTACTCAGACACTCCCCCATTACGTCTACCTGCATATCTGGACATGTGCTACCGTACATCACCTTACTTAATCTCGTGATTGGTCTTTCTGTCCGCTCTGCCTCTTCGTTCAGCTCATATGCTAATTTTTTGACTTCGTCCTTAATTTTTGCACACCAGTGTACTTTAGCATAGATTCTCGGTGAGTACTTTTCTTCATTTCATCACTCAGGAAATCTTTTTCCTTGCTACAAAACGTAAGGAAAATTTTAGGAAGACGCAATTTACATGCAAGAAAATAAATATATCGCTGTTGAAAGCAAATGCAATAGCTACTCTTACGTCTACTATGGGATCTGACTCTCTTTGCTATCATGAAAACATCTCATTAAGGAAACCTGGCGACTCTCGCACAGGCGTTAATTATACCAGCACAAAAGAAGAGTAAAATAATCCTATATTATTCATCATCTCCTAACACAGATGCACTTTTTTCGTACTTACAATCACACCAACGACCTGCTGTGGAACTTAAGAATAATTTCACAATAATTTCAAAGAGATGTGGTGGACTAATAATTCATTTTAAGGGTATCTAGACTGACCCAAAAACCTACCTGGCGATATACTTATTAAATGTTCAAAAGGAGCATCAGCGACTCAGGGTAACAGCAAGGACAAACTAGTAACGTGAGCTGTCTAGCGAAATCAAGCTCTGAATAAATTTCTAGATTCTTCTGCATTTATACTAACTTCATTTGACTTCAAAGTTGCATCCTAGTGAGGAAATGCGAGGGGAAGATGAGACGTTCAAGAGAGGTACCAAACTTAAAATAATTTGTTGTGTAAAATGAAGAAAATCCTACACTACTTCTTACGATTTGGTTTTGTTTCAATAAATATTTTTGAGACATCATCTAAACATTTTGCTGCTTCTGAAATCTACGTGAAGGCTTTTCAGGTGTCCATTATGATATTGAGAGTCATTAGACCCATTAGCAGTTGAGTAAGCCACGTCATGAACATAGAAATTCGGCCACAGACCTAGAGCACTTGGTGGATTTACTCCTTCGATTGCTGAGTGAATCATTTTATCATCATCAGCAGGTTTGATGGAATTCGGATTTTCTGAAATAGTTTTCATCTAAGAATGTCATATTTTAGCACATTTACCACAATACAACTGGAAAGAAGAAAGAAATGGCCAAGGACATATTAGCAGGCGTGAGAAGATTGTAATACTGATGTTAGATTAAGGATAGTGGAGCTAGTTCAGTTCAATAGAGACGTGCTTTATTAGTATTGGTTAATAAAGTTTCAGCTTTTGTTTGATAAAACCATATGTACTCACTATTGCCGCTACGTATGTAAACGCGTTATTTATGTTATATAGCAATCATATGACAAGGATTAATTTTGAAATGACTCACTGCAACATAATTTTTCAGAAGCATTTTACTACATCTTAACTTAGAAGGCAAAAATGCCAAAATTAAGTAGAAAAATACAGGGACTTCTACATAACACATATATGAACCAGATCTGGAGAAGAGACCAGAAAATAAAAATTCTACCTTTTCAATTATCCTAGTAAAGAAAATAACTAACAATAAAAATTGATTATTCTGTAGTAAACTCAAAGCTTTCTGCAATTTTAAATGGACATATTTGGGAAAAATATGCCTATTTAATATTTTCTAGGAGTCAGTTACAAATTCAAAACACATGTGGCAGATAATATTCAATTTGTAAATTAAATTTGTATATTAATGGCTTATACCATATAGATTAATGGCTTTGTATTAACTAAACCCGATGTAAAGCCCTTAATTGCGAAACGAATTGACTTTCTCTTGTAATTATTTTTATATCTGAATAAAGTATTTCCAATTTTTCTGAATCATAGTCATCGAAGTAATTTTCTACTTGTTCCTCCGTTGGCACGATATTCCAAGTTGGGTCCGTGCTAACGATGCAACAAGATATTTATATACATTCGGTAAATGTAACGAAATTGAACAAATTTGAAATATTTATCTTTAATAAATTTTCTTTATATGATTTATAAAACTCGTTACCACATCTGTGTAACTACAATATGCCAATGCTTATTGCAAAGAAGATTTGTCTTTGTATTTTCCTTTCCAAAAGAGCTAGATGTGTTTTTCGTAGTTAATTTCATGTCGACATCTCAAACCCATGTTTAAATATGACTCTTATTATAAATAATAAGTAGATTGTATAAAAGTATTTTCATCCTTCGTTTAAGTAATTCTGATTCTAAAACTTTTCTTAAGCCGTGAAGGCCATAAAGACAGCGATTGACATAGATAACATTTCTTAATTTCTGTATAAATACTGTTTTCAAAATTACTTTTGAGACGAGATTTAAATAAAAACAAAAACTGTTCAACAGCGTAAATTTATGACTTCTTCTTTCGAAGTAAGTAGTAAGGTTTATTGGTTCTTTTGTAAACAGTATCTAAATATCTTATCCTTTCCGAATTATTTTCGATGCAATAATGTGGCTTTTTTCCCTTGAGCTATGAGGCAGTGAAACGTTTTTACGCGATTCATTTTTCAACTCAAACGAAATCCAAACTCCAACCTGAAGGTCTAGATCACCATATTTATAAGCCTCTTGAAAACAGGATGCCCAGCTGTACACTGGGTTGCTCTATTCACTCGCCTCTTAACGGCATGCAGGAGCCACACTAGGACTACGTTTTCCCTCCTGGTCTCAACGAAGTGGAAAAGTTAAATAAGTAAATTTATCAGTACCTTGACGCATTTTGAACTTAGAGGTATTGAACATTAGTGTTTATCTCGTATCGTTAAAATTGTTCTAAGAAACACAAAATTTGTGATCTTAGTTACATGTTATACCATGACTGGTACGAAGAAAACTCCTTTTTCAAATAACCTTTATAGAAATATACTTTATCTTACTGTTTTTAAAGTGGACTTATTTGTGTATCTATACAGATATAATTTAAAAAGCACAATATAACCGAAAATATCGTAAGAAGCATGAAAACCATTACACAATATTAAATGCGCACTTCTAATTATTATTAATAATAAGTAAATAATGATGCAATGTCGATTTAACTTAGATATCATGATCATATATCAGTAAAAGAGGCGGCTGTCAGTGTCTTGGGCCCAGGTTCGAATCTCCTCGAGAATGCACGAATATTTTTAAGTGTATAAGCGTATTTAGACTTTTAAAATATTACCCATCCGATTGTGTTCGTGACAGCTTTTTGGTAGTGAATGGAGGGTGGGAAGCCATCGAAACCGTCCCCCGTGGATCCTTTATCAAAATTGGTTCGAAGATGGGCACACTCGTATTGTCACCTTAAATATGCCCATGACATGTGCCAACGACAGGCGTTACCCTTCGTCTCTTGGCTAGAATAAAAATTGAGACTTGCTTTGACTGAGGTTCACATCAGGAGGAATTATAACAACAAAGATAACTTAAGATTCCCATTTTATGAAAGGCAAGTGTTAATAGCGGTTTTGATGAAATGAATTATGTAAAATAATATTTGTAAGTCGACAGGCAATATCTGAAAAAGTAAAGATTAAATGTTTAAAAAAAATACCTGAACTTCGAATGAAGACAGCAAAGTCACTACAAATAATTTCGAAACTGTTATTTATTAACTATAATTATTATTTATTACTATTAAATTACTATTAGATTATTACTTATAAATTATAATTTACTGTTTGTGTAAATTTTCCCCGTTTACTGTGTTGCTCATTACAAAGATTAAACAAAGTTTTTGCTCATTGGTTTTAATTGATTTTTAATGTTATAGAACACGTGATAGTCATTGCATAAAACAATTAGTTTCTAGCCTTGTTTAAAGCAGTTTATAAATTGTTTATATTTTACGTTTCACATGCCAGAGGGATTCCAAATTGTCTTCTGAATTTTAGAAATTTATAGTACACTGGTGTGCAAAAATTAAGGACGAGATGGTTTTTTCAATATAACGTTGTACAAAAGCTTTCCAAATCAACACATTTAATACCGTAAGATCCCCAATACGTAAGGACATGAGTAATGTAAGCAACACTTACTAAAAGAGAAATCAGAGGGATAAAAAGAAGCTTTATTGAAAAACTAGCATGGAGCGCAATGCGACTGAAGGCCGAAACATCCCTGTGATGGGTGTCCAGCAAGAAACATCCGGTCTTTAAAAGGGGATATGATCTCCCCTGACTGCTAGGCAGGTTTCACATCATTTCTGCATGCTGGATATGTGGTTGTTAATGAGCTGTTGAGACACTGCTGCTCGTTCCTTTTGTACCACCAATCGCAGTTTCGGAATCGTTACTGGCGATAAGTTACGTGCTGCCACGGGTCTCCCTAGTAAGTTCCGTACATGCTTGACGGGATTTAGATCCAGAGACCTTGCCGACCAATCCATGTGTTCAATATCTTCACTCTCCAACAGCTCTTCGACAGTAACTGTGCGATGAGGTGGAGCGTTGTCGTCCATGAAGAGGAACTGAGGACCCATAGCCCTTGTGAAAAGACGCATGTAAGGAAGAAGAACCTCGTTACAATAGCAGTCCCAGGTGACGAACCTCCTTGGGAGATATGAAGGTCGGTCCGGCTACCAAGCACTATGTCTGCTCGAACGAGAACTCCGCGACCTCCAAGGAAGGGGTTATTGCGTGTTCCCCGCTCTGTCCAGATGTGTATGTGTCTAGAATCGCAACTCAGACTAAATCTGCTCTCATCTGTAAAGAGTAGTCGTCCCCATTCATTGTCTCTCCAATTCGGGTGTTCTCGGCACCACAGAGAACGCCTTCTCCGATGGGCAGGCGTTAGAGGTACACACCGTACAGGGCGTCGTGCAAACAGACCACCACCGTGCAGTCTTCTGGCCACGGTAAAACGCGATATCGGTCGTCCAGTCGCCTGTGTCGTATGTCTACGGATTTCTCCCGCTGTCTGCCGCCTGTTTCTTCTGGCCTGTAAGGCAATATCTGCGGATGTGGTTCCTCGTGGACGACCACTACTAAACCCCCGGATAGCTGTTCCTGTAGTTTGAAATTGTCTCCAAAGTCCTGAAACGATGCTGTGAGTAATTCCAAACTCTGCAGCCACACTTGTCCCACTTCGGCCTTCCTCCAACTTCCCAATGATTCGACCTCGGGTAAAAGCATCCAGATGTCGTCTAACAGATTGATTATTCGCCATTTCTCGCTGAGGCAGCAACTCTGTGTGATTTTAACTGCTATACGGCGTGCAATCTCTTTGCCAGAAATACCGATCTTACACCGACAACATGCTTTATACTACTCAGACACTCCCCCATTACGTCTACCTGCATATCTGGACATGTGCTACCGTACATCACCTAACTTATTCTCCTGATTTGTCTTGCTGTCCGCTCTGCCTCTTCGTTCAGCTGATATGCTAATTTTTCGACTTGTTCTTAATTTTTGCATACCAGTGTATAATGCACTCTTAGACAAAAAAAAACACACGGAGAAGATATAAAGCAAATTGGATACAAATTGATATGCATACAGGTTTCGACAGGAAATGCAAAATTTTTCATTTTGACTGCCAATGAATGAACGATTGTCACTACAGCGCATCTGATCTGCGCAACTGGCAGGATATTTAAGAGGAGAAATTACGATTCCTGGTCATAAATTCTTCACAAATTTCATTCTATGTACTCTGGTAGACAGTAACTATGCCTCGCAAACAGGTGCGCGAACGATATGCGCAGATGTCAGAATTTGAGAGAGGTCGTGTAGTTGGGCGCAAAGAAGCCGGTTGATCTTATCAGCGAATAGCTCGACATTTGAGCAGGAGCGATGCCACTATTAGACGATGTTGTCAGGAATGGGTGAACCATGGCCGCACACAGCGTCAAGAAGGAAGCGGTAATCCTAGAGAAACGACAGAACGTGAAACCGAGCAATCGTCAGAGCGCCACTCACAGCCCCAGATACACCATTATCATCGATTGTACGTGCAACTAGTGCCCGCAAGTGACCGCAAGTACCATTCCTAGATGGCTCACAGAAAGTAAATACCATTCATAGAGGGCTCAGGTCATGGCGCCCCTTGCGCCGACTAACATTCACTTCTGTACAACGTCAAGCCCGTTTGTAGTGGTGTCGGGCTTATTCGCACTGGAATGTCACTGACTGGAGTACAATTGTCTTCAGTGATGAGTCCCGCTTTGAACTGAGCCTCGATAACCAGCGTAGGCGAGTCTGGAGACGCCTCGGACAGCGGTGTGATACCAACCTGACAGGCCGACAACCAGGAGTGATGGTCTGGGGTACCATTTCATTTCACAGCAGAACCCCTTTGGTTGTCATCCGTCGCAACCTTACAGCACAGCGGTACGTCGACGAATTTCTAAGGCCCATTGTGTTGCCCTTCATGTCACGCCACCCTGGGCTTACATTTCAGCAAGATAATGCCCTGCGCCACACTGCACATGTTTCTGCTGCTTGCCTTAGTGCTTGCTGAACATTATCTTGGCCAGCTAGGTCACCGCATCGCTCTCCTATTGAGCACGTTTGGCGCGTTATGGGCAGGAACCTCCAACCAGCTCGGGATGTTGACGATCTAAGGCGCCAGTTGGACAGAATTTGGCACGATATCCCTCAAGAGGACATCCGCAACCTCTGTCAATCGATACCAAGCCCATGAGCCCTTGAGCAGCCCTTGAGCAAGCAACCAGAGGTGGACAAACGCGTTACTGACTTTTTCCCTTTGTGAACTCTATCACTTCAATAAATCATCCAATTTTTCTCAAACTGTAATCATTTGTTTTTCTGTACATGTACATCACTTCTACCGATTTTCGTCCCATTTGGATAGCTCCTTCTTGGTGCGTCGTTTTTTTTTTGTATAAGAGTGTAACTATAACAAATGCACCAAAAAGATACATGTCCATAAAATAACTCTTCTTATTTATGCATCGTACTGGTACAGATACATTCATCCCTGATGATGCAAGAACTTCGGTCTCATTGGATGGTCCTGGCCAGCTTGTTCGTTTTACATTGCACAAACCGCCAAGCTGTTTGAACTTGCTGTTCTAACTCATTAATAGCATTATCTTTAAAGGCTTTTATCCGGAATTTCTTTCGAAGTCTGGGCTGCATTGACAAGACTGACTGATGTTATAAGAATACTGTAAGAGCAGTAGGCTTCACTATAATCTGTTAATTTAAAATCTGAACATCAGGATCATTTTCTGCGGCCTGGCTTACCTCCTAATCATAGAAACGAGAGTTGTGGCAGACGTAACGAGTTGCCTAATTACCCCCTCTTCTATTTCCTTTAGCGCATTTTGCTTCATGAAAAGCATGCGAATGAAGGTTGACATGACTTACAGTCTCAAATTAGGTGAAGAAAAGGCGGTGCAGGGAAGACGAAACACGTTTTGATCTTAAATGGGAGAGGATGGCAACAGGCTTGATGTGGAAATTTCAAAGTAACAGACCATACTTAACGCTTACCTGTTAGAGTTATGACTGCAAATTAACAGCTAAGTCTACAGTTACGTAATGAAACCTGTTACAAATGTATACTAGAGAGATCCTTTGTGTACTAGTATACATCTTTTTTGTTTTTATTATAATTATTTTACAATAAAAGTTCGAAACCTCAGAAGAATTTGTGTATCGCCCATCAGTTTGGGTTAATTTGGAGACATAAGTTTTATTCCAGAGCAATTTAATTAGCTAAGTTTTCTGCTGCACTTTTTTTCGGGATGTTAGGGATCTAATTTTTTTACTACTTATTTTTCAGTTTTATTTTCGCTGTAAAAGTGAAGACATTTGTTGTAGATTTTTTTTCTTATCTTTGCTCCCCATGTGAGAGGAATAATAATTTATCCCTTCATTTAAAATAAATCATTACGTATAGTTTTAGATGTGTAATGCAGTGCATGCAATTATTTGTGAACTCACGTGTTGTATTCCTCTACTATTTGGGCTCTAAAACATTTATTAAAAATTTTTATCCTTAAATCTGCATATTATACAAGTAAACAGTAAAAAGTAAATTATAATTGACAGTGAATATATTTTACTGCTTATAAATATTAATGTGTAACATTTATGGTTCAGAAGTATTTTTATTAATAAAAAATATTTTCAACTAAAACAATTTGTGAAATCTTTTACATATCGCTAAAAGTTAACAGTGTTATTTTACTGGCAAATTTTTATTTTCGTAGCTGTGCTGAAGGTATTTATGTTAAGAATTAGAGTAGTATTAAAACTTTATCTATGTATTTTATTAAAATTTTTCACAGCCCTTTTAAGCAAACTTTCAAGATATTTAAGCCATTAATTTGTCCACCATTTCTCAAAAGTACCGAAATTTAAAGTGATTTTATTGAACTAAACAAATTACCGCTACGGAGAAAACATTAAAGAAAAATGTTTTCAGTTTTACTCAGGGCGTAAGCTTTTCTTGAAATATTTTCGTGCTAGTTTAAATATAGTGCATTTTTTATAATCACCTGACCCAGCATCTGAGTAGCAGTTATAGCCTCACTAGGGAAGGCAGTTCAGTTGGACCTCTGCCAAAATGGACGTAACCTTACGAAGTACCGATGGCAAAAGTTCAAGCACATCAACCTGGAAAGGGAATCCGAGTTTTATAAATAGTTCTAGAAAAAGAGAAATTCTTGATAAACTACTACATATTTCTGTCAGAAGTATACTTCAAAGAATAATCATCTAGAAATATCTTCAAATCTGCTTTAAAACTGCGCTTACGTTGCTGCTGAAAGGTGAATTACTTTGCACTTCAGTTATGTACTTCTCGATGTGAATTTAAAATTTTAGTTTCAACAATATCATGTTCTTTAACAAGTGTGGAAATTTTATGTATGAACTTAGATTTTGCGTATTATGGCCCTGGTATTTGTTCAGTATCCGTCTTAATATTTTTTCCAACAAAAATCAAGTTGTGACTTAATAATTGCAGTTAGGCTTCTATAAAACTTGAGCGGTTTCATAAATATTTATCCTCTTAATATTTTAGAAGTTCGACTACTGACCCTTGCAGCAAAAGCATAAAAAATATTTCTGGCCATTTCTACAGAAATTTAAATAAGAGTATAGGGCTATATGTTTTGTAATACCTTTAAAACTACACTTCGAACATTTCAAAGGGTAAATCTAAGAAACTCGGGCTCGCTGAAGGTTCGAATTCCCTATTCTATGAAATAAGTATTCCTCCTTCCTTTAAATAGAACAATGCTATAGGATTAACACAAAAAGAATTTTTCCGGCTTTTTCTGTATGCTTATGAAGAGCTAACGAATATGGAACAGCCAATTCGTTTTTGAGACATTTTTATAAGGAAACTTTCTAAGTTTGTGAAAACAAGCTGAAAATTCGGAAACAGTCTTGCGTTTCATGCGCACAGGAATACTGAATTGTGTCAAAAAGACTGATATCAAGCCTGTACCAAGGAATGTATATATAGGTGTTTATAAGAGAACTGCGGTTATAAATATTAAAAGTTTATTCCTCTGATTTAACGTTGTAGTAATTTCGATTCTTTGGACGTGTACGTAATTTGATAGCGAGAGAAAAGAAAGATTACAAATAAATCCGAGCTTTTCAACTAGGTAAAAAATATTGAAACAACTGATACTTAAAGTAATTTCCGCGGGAAAAATTGCAATGATTATTTAGTGGTAAAAGCAAGCCTTTATAAAAAGGCTTCTCATTTTGTAATCAGTATATTGAGAGCACTTTCTCTCTTCAGCATAAATTGCCCTCTGTTTTATTTTTTTACTAGGTCGCACTTTTATATCTTTAAGGAAAATATAAAAAAGTCTTCCTCTTATGAGTATGAAGACCTTTTTTTTCCTTACTTTTTTTTCCTGTGAGAATATAAAAGTAATCAGCGGAGAACTAAATAAAAAGAAAGATGCGTTTTATTAACTCAGTTTTCTCCATTTTTCCCATTATCTGATAATTAAAGAAATTCATTAGGTAGACGTTTCATTAACTTTTTTACGAGATTATAATTTTTTCCTTAATAAACAACTAACAGCAAAATTTTCTATCCCTGTAAGTAACACAATTCTTTTGTAATAGTGCATTTTCTTGTAAAGGTTCTTATTTAAAATAACTATCCACTATATGTTTTCTAACACTCAATTTGGTAGTAAGCAGTGACTTTACATTATATAAAATGTCTAAGAAAATGCATTTTTTGGTTTACTTCAAATGACATTTAAGAGCAGCTTATATGTGTGAGCATAAATAATAAGACTACATTGCTTACAGACGTTTGATATTGCCATACTGATTCACAGACAAAGCTACCGAAAACTCATAAAAACGTTAAACACAAAATTGCTAACACTTGTTTTCCAATCTACCTACTTTTTTAAATCACGAGCTGAAATCATTTTAAGTATTAATTACTGAACAATATAGGCAACAGAATTATGTTATGATTATTAACATTTATATGATCTATTGACTGATTTTCTTGCTATATTTAGCCATTCAAGTAAACATAGGCTAAACTCAAACACAGGTCTAAGATCAATGAGAACTTAGTGACTTCTTCCTCAAAATCACGTATTTTTGCAGTGATGCGTGTTTACGTTTTCCTTCGAGCACTTTATTCTTTACAGACAGTTTATTTTATTTTATTAGAAAGTGCTATTTAAAAATGAAGGATACTTCTTATAACTATGAAACAAACGAAATTGTAAAGCATTTAAATTATATTTTTGCAGTTCGTTTATTTAATTAAGTTTGATTTTCAAAACTTTTCAAAAACTTAATAAATTAATTAAATAAATTTACAATTTTCTTATTTCACATCTTTCTAATCCTTTTCACATCGTTTAAAAAATATTCAGTACTAACGAAAAATATTTGAACAATGGTTTTCTTTCTGTAATTTGAATTTTTATATCATGAATAAAGAATGTTCAGCGGCATTTTCTTAGATGTTAAATGTACTTCAGTGTCTCCTTGACTTTCGTAAAAAGGATTGATAAAGAAAACAGTTACTTAATTTATAGAAATAAAATGCATTTTGGAAGAGAAAGCTTCTAAAACAATAATATGTTCTTTTGGCAAACAACCAGAAAAGAAGTTTTCCTCACAATCTTTTTATAATCAGAACATCAGGCTCCTGCTCATCTAAATTTACTTAACAGCAATCGTTATTCAATACTTCTGATCTTCGCTAAAAACAGACTACTTGTTACATGACGGATGGTAAAAAGAAATTGTTTCTACCAAAATATGAAAATATTCGGACGGATATTTTATCATTTTAAAAATTTTCTATCATTAAACGTTTGAGCAAAATTTTAATGCAATGGAAAATAACTAAAATACCATTTTAATACATATATGTATGCATATACGCAAATACATACCGAAGGAAAATTACTTGTATGTCACATGAATTTTAATACGATGAAAAATAAGTAAAATACCATTTTAATATGTGTATGTATGCGTGCATGTAAATACATATCGCAGGAAAACTACTTGTATGTTATAAGATAGCAATACTAACATAAAAGTAGAGATAATATCTGATATTTTAATTATGAAATTTTTCTACAGAATAAGCTTATCATAATTAATAATAACTTATCATAACTAAAAGGAACTTATCTTAATAAAGGTTATCATAATTAGAAATAGCTTATTATTCATAATTAACTTATTATTTATCAGTTAATATAATAAGCATGTAAAATAAAATTGCAGTCTCCAAAATTCAAAAAATATATAATATGAATTTATTGATATGGTTTTTTCTAATAAACTGACTAAAATCTTCATCATCATGCTTTGAATATTTTTATGATAAATCTTAGGCCTCATTTATGTGCAGTTCAACTTGAATTCATATTTATTACATACATCTAACAGAACTGACATTAATAGACATTAACATACACTGTTAAAATTGCAATGCATGTCAAATTGCACTGCAATTTGATGGATTTACTGGTAACAGTAAATCCATCAAATTCATATTTAGAATAACCCCCTGATAATATAAATTCTGCCAAGTTCTATTATCATTTGTCAATTTCAAACTATAAAAAAAATAATTACGCAAGAAAAATATATAAAATCAGTTGATAAAGAAAGATTTAAAGCACATCAGCTAATAAGATGCAACGCATAATGAGAAATAGTAATGTTTTCTTTAAATGTTTAAAACAGATGCAATTTGTTGAAGTTGTATTCTCATAGCTCATAACAGCTTCAATTTACTCGATTTTTAAGATTTTTTCATTATATTATCAGGACTGAGTGTTCTGTGCATGCTCTTTGGAAACATGGTGAATACTTACCCGGGTTCTTCTTCTCAAGTCCTGAACTGGAACAGGGAGCGGAAAATACGCTATGTTCTGGTGTAGATACTGTATTGGCGAATAACTGCACGTGAAAGGGATTTGAAATCCTCTTTTATTAAATCACTATTATTTACACACTTCCCAACTCGGGAGGGATACAGAAAGTAAAAGACCACACTTGGGTCGAACTTAACAATCAAATAATTTTAATACTAAACCTAAAATAGAAATGTATTTAAACTTGCTTCGCAGAGCAAATCGCGGAGTTTGGCCTCTAACTGAAAGGGTGCGTAGCAAGATATACTAATACTAGCGCACTTCAAGTTATTTCAATATGCAATCACGTAGTAAGCCCTATGGCTTATAAATTTAGCTGCTAGCTGGTCAGGCGAACGTCGAGCAGACTGACGGTGATCTGAGACTAAAGCTCTCTCACACTGAGAGGTTTCTACCTCTGGTTTAAATAGTACTTGGCTGTACTTCAAATTAGCATAAGCTGAAAACGCGCGCTTCTTCTGACGGGAAGTTGAAACAGAGAAGAGATAGAAAGATTTAAATTAAAATAAAACTTGGTTAGTTTAACTAAAAGCTTACAATATTTTTTAAAAAGTTCTGTCTTAGCCCTACGAACATTAACAAGCGAATAATCGCTCAAGTGTGTGAAAAAGCACGTAAGTCATAAGAAGGGTTACCTATCCTTTATTTTTCAGAATATTTACAATCTGTTCCTACTTGGAACTTACACAAAGAATTCATTTAGGCTTGAACTTAAATAACTATAAAATTAAACTAAACTAGCTTAACTAAGCTATCAGAAATCTAAGTAGTTGGCCCCTAAATATTAATTTAATCGGCGAAACCAAGCAAGGGCCTAAAGTATGGTTGAGTGCAGTAGCTCAGAGAAAACGTAGCCAAAAGGCAAACGCACGCTAGTCAGGAAATCAGACTCTCTCTGCAGAAGTCTATCGAGTTAAATAGTACTCTTACTCACTTGCATTAACTTCGTTTCTGAAATTACATTCTGGCAAGAAATTGTAAGCTGATGTTATTAGAATAAGAGACAAAACTTAAAATAACTGTTGATAAATTTAGGATAAACCTTAAACATTTCATATTTTTTTAATCAACTATAAATTTCATTGCAATGTACCACTTTATATTTAAGAGAACACTTCCAAAATACAAATGTTTAGGGTTCAGATAAAACCATTATTGTATGATGAATGTCTTCAAACACATAAATAGATAATAACTTTTCTTTCAACTATAACATTATGTAAGTCAAAAAATAAAACATGACAAAGTGTTTATATTTTATACGATTTTTGTGTCCAGCAACAAGTATTCTTTTTACAAAAATCAATGAAAAAACACAAATGGCAAAAATTATTATATTTTTGTTAACAGAACGCTTTTTTCAATCAGATGAAAATTATCTTTAATTTATTTGAGTGAAAAATAAATGAGACTTCATTTTTTATAAATAAAACTTTGTGTAAAATTTTCATGCAAGGAAAAATAAGTTAAATATCATTTTGATGTACGTATGTATGCATGCATGTAACCATACATGGAAGCAAAACTACCTTTACGGCATATGTTAGCAACAACAACACAAATTTGGAGATAATAACTGACAATTTAATTATGAAAGTTCATCAAAATCAATCATAAATTTTCAGCAACTTTTTTTATGATAATCATTAACTTTTCGTTATTAACTCCATTAATGAACACTATTCAGTTGTACACAAATCAATACTGCTCTTTCAAAAAAATATATCCTTTTAATATATTCCCATAAAATCCGTAAAATGATAAGAAGTTTCTACTTCATTTCAAATGATATACCCAAATAAATATTAAAGACATCAAAACTACAAATTCATTGAAAATATGTTTATAAAATGTGCAGCAATAGGAAACCTTTTATTGATATTTGAATGACTGAAGTAGTCATTCATAACATAAGTAAGTGTATTTAATATAAATTAAACCAAATGGTTTCTTACCTATAATGATAGAAACCAATTATTAATTATAATAATGTAGCAAATGCTCATATCAGTTGAATAAAATATACACCAAATACATTTTAAATTTTATATAATTTATTTTATATTTAACTTATTTTACCA
>KK116614.1:301617-318626 GCA_000611955.2 Stegodyphus mimosarum
ACCTGCATATAAAGTCAAAAAATAAATTCATAAAACACCCATTTTTTCTCCTTAAACTGCTTAATTTATTAAGCAATTACAAATTGATTACATGTAAAAAATAAAAGATCTTATGCTTTATTAAATGAGATACTCTGCGAATAGGATGAGAGTGGCTGTAGGAAATTAAAATATATTATGCTGTCCAAAATGGTAGCAATTTTCAAAAGCAAGCGAATTATTAAGGCATTGTGGTATAATGTTACACGCACAACATTTCAGAAGTTTTGGAATGACTGTACTGTGTTTTATAAATATGTTTATGTAAATATGTTTTTCAACTTAAAATAGATTTCGCAGCAAGAAGATACATTACAATATTAAATGGATACCGGTCCTCACCTCTCAAGAGGTATCACCGGGATGTGGCTCTCACCCCAAGCTGATCCGACCTGACGACCTCATTACGAGCATCGCCTGCCTGACCAGAGCACCCACTACCAGGCACTGCATTGTGAGAGATAGCCGTGTACCACCAAAACTGCTCACGTCTCCCATGCTGGGAAACCAACCACACCTCGGTGGCGAACAAGAAGAAACAGCTCAACTTGATCGTTTTTCTCAATCCTTAGAAATGTAACCGCTGCATGAGCGCTTTTGCTGCCATCGAAACAAAGTGTAAATGGCACAACTGCTTAAATTCTCTGAAGAGACTAAAATAAATTTGGGAATTTCAATGTTACTGTTAATTCTTGAAGCCATCGTAAGAAATCCTTACGAATTTCGATAGTCGCCCTTCGTCCTAGCTGAAAGTTTTCTTCCATGCCTTTTGTAACATTATTTTTGGACAAAGCTTGAGGGAGAGTAAATCCAAAAGGATCGAATACTTTATGAGCTTCAGAAAGCATGCTTCATACTAAAATTATCCAACCATTCCATACTGATTTTCGGAGTATCCAGATCTTTATTCCAAAGCAGATCTGATACATATGTTTCTTTCTTATTACTGATTTCATTGAAATCGCCAGAATACTCCCAACGCCTTAGGTCAAAGCCGCCTTTGGTCATTAGAAAAAATTTTTAAATTGGAAACAAGCTTTTCTAACTGCTGTTTAGTTTGAACACTAGTAACGTATTGTTGCCATAAAAACTTTGTCTTTTTTAAAGGTAATTTCAAAATCTTCACTGTTCTCAATATGGTGCTCAATAACGGAGCCTGTTTCATGTTTCCCACTATAAAAACCGTTTGGAATCTCCGTTTTCTTTCCGATTACATATTTGTAGAAAGGTCTTTCTTAAGTCAGCTATGACTCCATACAGCCGCTGTCTGAATCACACTAGGGCGTCTAGAGTAAGTTCGATTAAATTAGAACCGCAATGCAAGCATTGGTTCAGAGAAGTATTATTTGTCAGTCTCGCTGAAGCAAGTTATCCTGGACGAATTGGTTTGGTATTATTGGCTTTGCTGCTGCTTACCTTTAGGACAGGGTGATGAGGCAAGTAATTGCCATAGGAGTTCACTTACGACTTGGGGACATTTTCATAATTTCATTTCGTTTCTTGATTTCATTCATTTTCATCACTCCAACTAAAAATATATTCATATTGTTGATATAAATTCATTGCTAAAAGTTTCGAAGTGGTGTACTCCAGCCTCTTATTAGCTAAATTAAAATTATCAGGTAAATGTGATTTATCGTCAGCCCAATAGCAAGCAAATGAGACCAATAGTAAGCAAATTTCATACCCATCATCATTATTTACTGTAACGGTTCCTAAAAGTGTTCTTTGGTCTAAAGATCAACCTCATGTTTAGATTTCGTTTTTACAGAATCATTGATTTCTATTAAATTCAATCTCCATAAACTTGAAACTTCAGCTTCATTTATAAACATTGATGTTACTGCCATTGCTAAATTTTCATTAGAAGCTTCATCTACTGGCACCTTTCCTATTAATATCGGCCCTAAACAGGTTCTACAGCTGCGAGACTCGAAGACAAAATCTTTCTATTTCCGTTTAATAACTTTCCCTAACATAATGTCGGTCCTGATGAAAATATGGATGGTTTCACAATTAACTGTAACATCTTTCAAATAAGTATCATTTTCTTCTAATTCTTTAATCCAGGGGCACAGGCCGAATATTATCGCAGATTGTAACTTGATCTAAAGATTCAAAATTACATATAGACTTTCATTTAAACTTCTCAGCATTATTTTATAGCAGTTATGCTTAAAATCATTAGTTAAAACACCTTCGAAAAAAACGAACCCCACTTTCTTGAAGATTAGGCAAATAATTTATTTATTCTGCTACATTCTTTAAAACGTAAGATTTATGCAAAGCTGATTCTAATAAAGTAATCTCCCAGTCTTCTGTTTTTTTTAGAATCAGATATAAGTTATCTTTCTTTGAGTTTGAAGAAACGCTCTAACGGGATGTCTATTGAAGTTAGGCAAACAGACTTCGCCCTCTGTCTGCGTTTCTTCTTTTTTTCTGCTGCACAACTTTGATTTATGTGTCAAGCACATCACACATTAAAGGTACCTGCTGTTTAGAACAAATCAGGGATTTTAGAAAAACTCCTAATTCTTAAGTGCATGATAAAGAGATAAACAATCCTAGCAGCAAAGAATTTCTTTGAAATGTTTGCTTCTCCAATAAATTCATTTTTTTGCGCAGAAAAACAACAAGAACTCAAATGTTTACCCTTAGAAAAACTGCTCGATTTCGTAACTTTTGATCCAGAAGCAGCTGTCAATAATCCTGCAACTGTCAGTACCTTATTAAGTA
This sequence comes from Stegodyphus mimosarum, assembly GCA_000611955.2. Classification (NCBI taxonomy): domain Eukaryota; kingdom Metazoa; phylum Arthropoda; class Arachnida; order Araneae; family Eresidae; genus Stegodyphus; species Stegodyphus mimosarum. The sequence continues at coordinate 304,393 of KK116614.1, forward strand.
AGTATTCTGCACTAGAATTCTTCTCTTTTATCGGTTTATTATCTTGATACTATCTCAGACCGAAACCAGCTACAACTAAGGATATTTTTTCTTCTCCCTCAACTTCCTATCTCAAAAACTGCATTAAATTATTTAATCGAGCTTTCGCATCCGTTTTAGAGTCAGAAGAATTACCGATTCCATGCTTTGAAAAAATCTCCTGGAAAGCAAGACTCAACCATTGGGTAGAGGTACCTTTTTCCATTGTCGCATCTAATGTTTCCAAAGCTTGTAAATAAGATTCACGTTTATCGTGCAAAGAAGTTAACGGAAACTTTTGCTTATTTTGAACAGTTGTGATTAATTTCGATAATTGTCTTATGCATACTTTTACTAAAATATCTTCTCTTCCAAAACGGGATTTTAAACTTTCCACAGACTTTTCATAATTAGCACCGATAGGCCGAAAACTGTAGATGACTTCCATGCAGCGAGAACCTGAAACGGTTTCCTGAATTAAGCATTGGAATTTATCCTCTGCGGCAGTACCTGCATATTTATGAATCTACTTTAACCGACTCCAGCATGGAAGCCAATCTTTAATACTATCCCGAAATTGTCTAAATTCTAATCTAGGTAAAGTAAACTTTTGTTTTGAACTATTTATATCAGAAACAGAAATATATGGAAATGACTCACTTTGATTCCGTGCTTGGATGCTTGCCAATGCCAGTTCATGATCCATTTTCATTTTTTGAAACTCTTGCTCCATTCTCATTTTTTGTAAGGTCATAATCCAGTTTATCCTTTCCAATTTGTCTTTTATCTAACAAATTTTGATCCGCAATAGCAGTTGTTAATAAATCTTGAACAAATTCAGGATCCTTTTTGTATTCTGCATTGTTTAGAATGATGTGTTTAAATCCATTATTGTAATAGCTGGTGGTAAACTTTCACGGATTTTTTCCGCAACTTGTTTCAGATCACGTTAAAGTGTCTGAATATATATCACTGTTGCCATATACAAATTGCTGATCTATACTAACAAAATTTAAATGAGGCTTGCCCATGAGCAAAGAAATATAAAATACAAAAACATAAAGTAATTAGTGTATCCATAACACTTAATATTTTGTAACATAATGCAATTAAACTGTATTAAGCAAATTTTAATAAACCTGTTAAATAAGAAGTTGACCAGCTCAAAAGTATGATTATTAGAATAGGATAATGTCACTTTTGACATTAGGTAAACTGAGTTATGCATGTTATAAATAAAAGTTATGCCATTCAGTATATGTAAATACATATATGTGCACACATAAAAATGTTTCTCTTCAAATTTTACTTCTTCATACTAAATTAAATAGAGTGGATTAAAATTTAATACAAAATTATAAAGGAAAAGAATTTTATTATCATTTAATTTGCCCCTAAAATATACATTTCAGTTAAAAATAATATAATTATTCATGTACTTCTAAAATTTTACAAAGCACTTTGACATTACTCATGTTTGGGTGATTGTTTTTTAAATTTCAGCGTTATATGCATAAAAATTTATATTCATTTTAAATACGTATGATTTTTCATTTAAATTGGATGCACTTATGTCTAATTTTACTATTCCTTTCCATTATGATAAGGTACTCTAAACAGTCGCCATGTTTCTGATTCAGAATATTATAACTTTAGGATTCCTTTAATCATTTATTTAAGTATGTCACTCCTTGCTTTTAAAGTTTACTGATAACACAGGAATGACTTTTATTGTGATATACATTATTTTTGCATGACGCATTTCATCTGGTAAAATATATTGTAATAATTCACCCATCAAATAAGCATTTAGGCATATAATTTTATATCCAATAACAAATCATCACAAATACTCGTATGTTGCAAGGCATTATTACGAAATAGAATATATTTAGCAAAGAAGAAATGTGGGATGAGCATAATGTGAAACTAAAACTGTACCATATGGATGATTTGAAGAAAGAGTATTGAAGATTAAAATATATTTATTCATAGACGGACCTGTTAAGACACAAAATATTCAACAAGGGAGTAAAGGTTCTAGGCATTGCCCTCTGTAGAGTGAAATGAACTGAATTTGACGCAGAATTTCACTATCTAGACAATGGGACTGTTGGCTTTATTATTTGTTAGAATATTCTTATTTCATTCGCAGTAGTATTCATAAGCTGGTTTCTTCACGTGAGTATATTTAACGGTCAGTCGGGTAAATTTTGTGCAGTTTTTTGGGAACCTATACATTTTGAATTACACTCATGTCCAAAATTATCTTTACGTACCCAAAAATGATGATATTCAATGAAATATCGAATTAATGTGATCCGTATTTGCAGGGAATGTGTGAAAACCAAGCCTAATTAGCATTATCCAATCAAAAGTAATCAAACGGTTTGTGATACGCAAATCTAGGCGTTACGTCATCCAAGGGTGAATCAAGCGCTTTGCGCAAACTGAATATTTGAGTGAATTTCTGCAACATAGCGTTTGATTTCAGTGTGTAGGGACTCAAAGCGGTTTGTTATGGCTTCGAAGTATCATTTGGAAGAATCTGTAAAGTGGCGAATTATCGGCCGTTTAGAAGCAGGGCAATCAATCATGGAAACAGCCACATGTCTGAATATTTCAAGACAGACAGTCTCTAAGCTATGGAAACAGTTTCAAAATGATGGAAGTGTTGTAAGGAGGCCTGGACAAGGTCGGAAACGAATGACAACTGCTTCTGAAGATCGGTATCTGGCATTAACTGCCCGTCGTAACAGAAAGGCTACTGCTCGCCAGTTAAGTTCAGAGCTTGCAGCCGCCACTGGAACCGTTGCATCACGGCAAACAATATACAGAAGGCTTAATGAAAAAGACCTTTATGCCAGAAAGCCAAGGGTATGTGTTTTACTGTCTTCACAGAAAAAGAGAGATCGCTTTAATTGGTGTAAAGAACATCAAAACTGGACTGAACATCAATGGTCCTATGTTCTCTTTACTGATGAGTAGTGGTTTAGTTTAACTGGTGATTCTAAACAGTTTAACTGGTGATTCTAAACGTGTTTACATCTGGAGGGAGTCAGGAACACGAAATGATCCCTCGAACATTGTGGAACGTGACTGTTTCTGTAGTGGAGGTGTGATGGTATGGGGTGGAATAATGATCGATGGACGTACGCCCCTACACGTGTTCAGCAGCGGATCTGTGACTGGCCAGATATATCGGGATGAGGTCTTAGATCCTTATGTAAGACTTTTCAGGGGTGCATATGGACCTGACTTTTTATTTATGGATGATAATGCCCGTCCACATCGAACAAACCTCGTTGATGAATTCCTTGAAAGTGAAGACATTAAGCGAATACCTTGGCCACTCAACTCTCCTGACCTTAACCCGATAGAGAACTTATGGGACTATCTTGGAAGAGCAATTGCACGTATACATCCTCCTCCTAGAGATGTAAATGCTCTGAAGTCGGCATTGCTGGAAGAGTGGAAATTAATTCCCAAAACTGTGGTTAACAACGTTATTTCCAGCCTTAAAACACGTTGTTATATGTGTACAAGTCAGGGGAGATGATATTCCATATTAAATTCGTAAGACTTAATTCTTTTTCTGAATCATTCCTTTTTTTCTTAACTCTCTTTGTCACACTTTATTACCATTTTTATTGTTTCATGCTACAATTTTATATCATATGAGGTGATCTTCAATTTTTTCTTTTGCATTTATGTGTCATCATGTTATGAATGATTCCACGAAAATTCATTAAATTATAAGTCATAGTCTCTGAGAAATCCGTGAATTTATGCATGTAAACATAATTTTGGACATGAGTAGAACGCCTCTTCTTGGAATTGTTCTATTTTCTCAATTAAACTCTAAAGATTCTCCAGTGTAACTTTGGCAGCATGGAGCCATTTTGATATCAAAAATCAACTGCAGTTCAGTTTTAAACCGGCACGTTTCAGTTATTATAGATACCAAATGCTGCCTAAATAAGAATTTACGACGAAAAGGAAGAAACAGTTTAGTGGGCAAAAAATTCTAGAAATCGAAAATTTTGACTCGTACGAGTGCAGGGTAGTTAGAATATGTGCTAATCAGCGAGCATTTGAACTACAGATCAATAAGGTACATCAGTACTCAAATGTATTAATCTTCATTTTTAAATTAAAAACTAATATCACCAATTCGTAAAATTTAAATTGTTCTATAACTTCTTTTGAAACTTAATAAAAGTGTGCATTATAATAAAAATATAAATTTAAAAAATAAACAAATAAACGAAAAATAGCTTGTTTGGCACTATTAACATATTTTAGTTGAAATCCGAGTTTGTTATGCTGCTCGCCGGCGCCAAAAATACCCTTTTTGATAAAGGCTGAGGTTTTGAAAATTAGTTTGGTACTCTTAACTTACTGAACTAATATTATCTTATATACCTTTCACATTTTTACATTTATTAAAGCAACTGCTCTAATAATATTAGACTGAATAGTTTATTAAACTTTAGCACGAATCATATTCTCTGTCTTCTTATCAGATGGATTTTGCAAATACCTAAAAGAAAATAGATAAATAAAATTTCGTCACTAAACGTTTTGATGCATTTTTGTTGGTCGACTTACAGAATTCATGTATCGAAACTAAGCACAATAACTCCTGGATCGAATGAAATTTCATTGCGCCTGAAACTGCAGACAACAATTTCTTTTCTCTTAAAAAAAGTAACTCGATAACAAACTCACATGTATAGCGCTTCTGAAATGGTCCTGAAAAGTTTTAGTAGAGACTAGCACATTTTACGATTTAACATTTCTTTATTTTTTTTTTTGCTTTATTATACTTAGTCAGCTTAAACAAGAATCTTCATTTCCGTGGTGCTAAGTTAAGAATTTTTTTTTGTTTACCATAAAACTTTATCTGTGATGTCACATACGAAGGCCATGGCAGATATGCTTTTCACTTTTATACTCTTGGGGATATTATTTTATTAGTATCGATGCTCATTCTACTGAACAATTTTAGTTGCCATATTTCTAGCTTTAAAATTTATGCAAAACCAAAGCTTATCTTTTAACATTTTTATAACACTTTGTACTACTTTTATAGCGTTTCAAAATGTTCATTATATTTTTCTATCATTTGCTATACTAAACTGCACTATTGCCTAAATTTTAAAAGCAATCAGTGATTTAACTTATTAAGGAATAAATTTGTTCGAAACATTAAAATGCTTGTAATACTATCACAAGGATACGTTGCTTAGGAAATTTGAAATTTGTTTTCATTGTTTATTGCGATGATTCTTCCATCTATTCAAGCATCTAAATGCAGTTTCACTATAGTATTTGGGAATTTTACACTCTATAATCTTTGGATGAAAAAAAGTAATGCTATGTGGGTATAAAGAAATGCTTAGTAAATCATACTTAGTAAATTTCACGAACATTAGAATTTTTTCAGTATTGCAACTTCTCATTTGGAACTACGTAATGTTTTTAACTTTTTGCAAAACTTAAACTGAACTTTCGAATGCATAAATCAGATGAAAATTCTTTAATGCGTTTTTTAATTTTCCCCAAACCGTTAATATAAAACTTACTTTAAAACAGGTCGCTAACTGTAATTATATTCTTAAATTTAAAAAGAATTTTCTTCACAGATTTCCCGTCATATATCGTTAGTAAATTAGGAGCAAGTAAAGGCTATTAAATTGATAACATTTTTTAATTTGCTCACTTGTATGCCCGAGAATAGTAATACTTCCTTTCAATTGATAGCGATGAATTTACTAAGCTTTCATCGCCTCAAGGAGCACTCACTATATGAGAAAAAATAAATTCCATAAAATATAAGCAAAAAAATTTCCAAAATATATTAAACTTATGACCTAAGAAAACTAAGAGAATCTTCTGCGATTTTACCCTCTCCCTGTGATTTAAAACGTCAAGCTGTATTGCATAACAAAACAGCGAAAATCTTCATCTTGAATTTCTTTAATATTAACGTATTAGACTATTAAATTCTTTTCGAAAGAAAAGCAGGGCTTTTTCATCTTATAAACGAGCACTAGATGGTATTCATTGATAAAAATGACAAGATTATTCATCCAGTATTTCCTTGTGTTTTATGCATGTGCACATTATAAAAACTCACGTTTAACATATGACAAATTCAGATTTTAAATTATGAATATAGGAAAATGTATATGCCGTTTATATATATATGTATATTGTAGAGACATTAGATTATTTCGGAAGCAGGAGTGGTGAAAAATAAGCAACACCTTCGCCGGGAATCGAACCACGGACCTCTCAATTACGCGTCGAGCGTGCTGACCACTACACCACGAAGGCATGCGAAGAAATGCCTTATAATACATCTTAAAGATGACGACATTGTTTAGTAGTAACACAGTTGAAAAAAAATTAAAATGAAGTGAAGTATGAGTGATTATACATATCAACTTTAGAAAAGGGTTTAGGGATTTCCTGTTTCATTTTTTTGTGTAAAGATAAAATATTGCCTTGCTCGGAAAATGTTGAAAGGTGCCAGCTGTATTTAAGCTTTCTGCCCTCATCTAAATAATTGATTAGATTTTGGATAAATCTAGACAACCGGGAGTGGTAATTTACTTGAAGATCATAGCTGTTTTTAATGAAAAATTATGTTAAAATATAATCTAAAACTTCTCTGTTTTAGTAAGTAAGATTTTTATATCAATGGGAATAACACAGACGGTTATCTCTAAAACTGATAAATCAGAAATTTTATTGTATTTAAACGTCTGAACCAGATTTTCGTTAAAAAATATTGTTACGAATTCCACATTTATTTGGCTATTTATTTAGAATTGTAATTAAAATTCCTTTTTATTTCCCCATGCAACGCGGACGATTTTAGAAGAGAAAGCTACGTCGAAAAAAAAATAGCAATAAATATAAAAGAGCGCGTGCATTTAATGCTTAATAAATAAATATCTCGTAATTACTGTTGCCATCCAGAAAAATCTAGAAAAATCGTGATTGTTCTACTGATAATTAAAAAGCTTTTAAAAGCCGAGGTGAAACACCTCATCTCAGTTGTTGTTGTTGCTGTTATACTTGTAGCTCTAAAAAAGAGAACTGCTATTTGTTTACTTAATGCTGTATTGATTGTGGCGATTTCGCTGTGAGATAAAATTATTTTATCTGTTTTGAACTTAGTTTTTGCTAATCGTTTGAGATATTGTGATATTGTGTGAAGATCTGTGAAGAAATATTTCATCATTTTAATTTATTTCTTGTGGAAAGAATAAATTTTTGTTAACTTTTTACGACTTGTGCATTCAATATATAACGAAACCGTACGCACGTAACAATATGATCATTTAACTTAAACTCATGAAATTAACATGGGTCCGAAACTTCTCAATTAAACTATGACGATACGCAAGAGAAAAACAGCGAATTCGCAAAACTCTATTACTTTGCTTCTTCTTGGTCCCTGAACTTATTAGTCAATATTCAGTGTAATTGCAAAATCTAGCGAATATTGTTCACTGATCCCTAAATTTCACGGCGGTATACCTTCATATGGAAATGAAATACCATAGAAATAACTCAGAATAAAATTAAATTATGGCATTGTTTCAAAATATTTATTTTAAATATATTGTAAGGTTCATAAGTTTAGGCATCTTTCCCGTCCTTCTAGTTTCGGCTTACAACTTCATACCAGAATATAATTTCAGAAACGCAGTTAATGCGAATGAGTAAAGAGTAGTATTTAAGTCGATGTTTCACCGACTTCGTTAGAGAGAGCCTGAGTTCCTGATTAGCGGGCGTTTGCCTTTTGGCTACGTCTCTCTAAGCTATTGTTACGCTCGGCCATACTTTAGGCTCTTGTTTGGCTTCGCTGACTTAATTAAGATTTAGAGGCCGACTTCTTAGAATCTTGATAGCTTCGGCTATATCTTTCAGTTAGCTATAGTTAACCTTAGTTAATTTCATATTCTTTAAAGTTCAACCCCAAGTGGAGGCTTTGCTGTATAGGAACTGATTGTATCATATTTATTCTGAGAAACAAAGGGCAGTTAACCCTTCTTAAGTCTTACGTCTCGATTCACACACTTAAGAGACTATTTGCTTATTAGTGTTTATGGGGTTTCAAGGATTGAACACGGAATTAGATAAGTAAAACCCCACATTTGGCGCCCGATTTTGTTCTTAATGAACCATGTCACGAGGTAGTGAAGCTTTCATGTTGATCCCTCCGACCTTTCAATTCCCTGAGCAACAAGCAAACCCAATAGAGGGGTTCGGATTTATGATGGAAATATGAGAGCGGCAATGGAGCCAGCAGCAATGTTTCACGGAAGAGGTTACGTAATGACTTTCCTAGAGCAGCTGGACATACATTTCAAGTTATAACCTGTGAACCAGCTGCAGAAAATGATCATCGCTACGTCGAACTTAAAAGGTCAAGCTCTCAACTGGTACAAGAATATTGGCAAGAGTTTGTTGGGGGATCCATTATCCGAAACGTATAGTTCGGAAAAATTTTAAAATTCGCTTTTAAAAGCATTCCCAGTTGTGAAAAACCGCTCGAAATTGGAGTCGGAATTATTTAATAAATATCAAACTAATTTTGACTAATTAAGACACTTTATCTTAAGGAAGATCCACACTGTCAAATTATTAGATTGCCACGGTTACTTCCGTCAATCCAGGACTTTCTTGAAGTCAGAGCAGGCGAACGACCAAAAACGCGCGTGCTATAGGCAGTATTGAAGGTTTCACGCTCAGACGAAATCTCAAGGTCAACAGAATTCGTATCGGCAAGAGGGAAAAGTTGCAAAATCAAAGACTGGTCAAACGAAAAATACGAAAAACGAAAAAGACTGGTCAGTCCAAAGCGTGGGGAAATAAAAAAACAGCTTTTTCAAGGGGCAGATAAGAAAAATTTAAACTAATCACGGTGACCAGGATGAGGGCCAGGTCACAGTCTGGGAAGGAAAATCCCGCAGAAGTCAAACTGAATACGGTAGTCGTAAAGAATTTGGCCTTGCCAGAGATACATACATTATTAAACGACGTTTCTACTACCGTCCTACTGGATACCGGAGTTCAATGCAGCTCCCTGTCGCAGGGCTTCTTTAAAAAGCATTTTCCTCATTATAGATTGTTTAAAACAAAAGGGGACAACGGGTAATTGCTGCCCAAGGCAAACAGTGTGTCTGCTTGGGAAAAATGAGGCTGCAAGTTCAAATAAAGAATGAGGTGCAAGAAATAAATTTTTATTGGCAAAGAATTTGTTAACCGCAAATATAGTGGGGGTTGATTTCTTACGCGCAGCTACCGCGAAAATTAATTTCAAAGATTCTACTTTGCAGGTCAAGATGGACAAAATTGAAGAAAAAAAAGCCGCAGTCCCAGAACTAGATTTAACTCATCTCGAAGAAGGAGAAAGCGAGAAAATCGAAAATCTACTAAGACACGTTTTAGTTATTCGATGAAAAGCCTGGCTTCTGCCAGATTGTATCACACAGTATTGACACTGGTAGTGAGCCTCCAGTTCTGTCGATACCTATACGGTTTCGACCGAACTGGGGGAAGGAAGATATTCTCGAGCAACATATTAAGAAAATGTTCTAGAACAAGATAATTAAGCCAAATACCAGCCACTATGTAAGTCCAGTAGTTTTGTGCAGGAAGAAAATGGGCTGCCACTCGCAGATCCGAACACGTGGAGATTCGCAGTTGACTATCGTAAATTAAATAGCATAACGAAATTCCCACGTATCCCCTCCCGATAACAGAGGAAATTATAAGAAAGATTCATTCCACTAAATGTATGACTACACTAGACTTGACGTCAGGCAATTTTCAGATTGCAGGAAAACCAGAGGATCTCTAAAACACAGCATGTATTAAAAAGTCAGGCGTGTATGCCTTTTTAAAAAGTATGGCGTGTATGCCGTTTGGCTTAAGCGGAGCTCCTGCTGCATTTCCAAAAGTTACAGACATTGTTTCAAGTCCAGTCGGGCAAAAGTATAGTCATATATCTGGATGATATTTTTGTTACTAGCGAAACACATTAAACATTTAGAGGAAGTTTTTACATTACTAAATGAGGCGGGCCTGAAAATTAATCCAAAGAAGTGAAAATTTGCCACCATTAAATTGAGGTACCTCGGCTATTAAATCTCCGAAAACGGGATTGAGACGGATATTTCGAAAATATTAGAGATTAAAAGTTATCCACCTCCAAATACAGCCAAGAAATTATCTTCCTTTTTGGGAATGTGCTGCTATTATAGAGCCTTCATAAAAGATCTTGCAAAGATAATTGAACCCTTGTTGGTTCTTAAACGAAAAAAGACGAGGTTCACAACGCGAACACGGCTTTTGAAGAATTGTAACACGCCTTAATTAAAGCCCCTGTTCTGAAATTCCCAGAAGGGGATCAAAATTCAGAAATTGCAGCAGACGCGTCACACTACGCAGTTGGCGCAGTTTTTTTTCTAAAATAGGCAGCCAATAGCCTTTTTCAGCAAAACGCTGAATCAAACTCAACGTAATTAATCGTAAGCGAACGGGAAACACTCGCGGTCTTACTAGCGGTGCAAAAATCCCGCGTTTACTTCAGAAGTGCCCCGATAACTGTGTACTCAGATCCTGCGGCACTTAATCTCAGATACTCCGGTAAAAATCTTTCTTTAGACCCGACTCATACGTTGGACATTAAAACTACAGGAGTTTAATTTAATAATAGAACACACACGGGGAAAGAAAATGCAGTTGCAGACGCACTACCCAGAATAAAGATCGATGAAGACGGAAATACAAGTAGATGTACTATGCTAACTGTTAAAACAATTGAATGCCGTGAAACAATAATTGCCGAATTAAAAACGGACCCTGAGTTCAAAGATATTTATGCATATCTGAAGATATTCCGAAAATTTTGAACATGCAGATTTAACGGCTATTCGCAGTAAGGCGGCCCATCATGAAATTATTGATAAGTTGCTATTTTACACGAAAACGACCAACGATAATCAAGAGCTGCTGCCAGTAGTCCCAATGAGTCTATGCTTAAATATTTTAGAGGAGCTTCATGATTCGAAAATAGAGGGGCATCTCGGGGTTAGAAAAATCCTGCAAAGCGTCCACGAAACTTTGTATTTTCAGTAGTTGTGCAAGGTGGTGGCGGAGTATGTGAGGTTGTGTCACTTGTGTCAATTAGTTAACGACGTTAATTACAACACGGCCGGGTACTTAAACAGCATAAAAACCCCTTTCCCAAACGAATTGGTTGGCATTGATTTGCTCGGTCCCTACCCTAGAACAAAGATTAATAAAAAGAGATACTTGTTAACCATCGTGGATCATTTCTCAAAATGGGTAGAAATAATTCCCCTTAAACGGGATAACAGCAAAAATAGTAGCAGTTTCGTTTATAAATAAATATATTTTAAAATACGGGGCCCCAGTAAAAGTATTATCAGATAATGGTAGGCAATTCGTAAGTAATTGATATGAAAATCTTTGCACAGGCCTTAGCATACGCCTTCTGAAGTTGGTACCTTATAGACCGCAATCGAATATTGCGGATCGTGTAAATAAGAATATAGTTAAAATTATTCGGGGATATGTTCAAAATTATCATGACCGTTGGGGCAGCTGTGTTAATGAGTTAGGCTTTGCCTTGAGAACAGCAAAACATGGTACCACACAGAAAACCCTCGAAGAATTACGAGTATTTTAGGAAGATAAATTTCAACACCACTGGATAAGCTATTTTTCGTTCAACAAAGACAAGAAGAGTTTAAATTAAAAGATATATAGAAAATTATTAATGAGGCCATCAAAAATTATGTTGCAGCAAGGCAGAAACAGAAGTTATATTATGATAGGAATAGACGCGATGTAGAATATACCGTTGGACAGAAAGTGTTAAAAATCAGACATTCATTATCGTCTGCACCCGAAAGCAGGGTGGCAAAATTTGAGCCCAGGTTTGTTGGACCATTTTTAATTGAAAGAATAAAATACCCCACGTTTTATTTAAAGGCAGAAAATGGCCAGCAAATAATTGCTAATATTAAGCAGATCAAGCCATACTATAGGCGTACTGATTTCCAAATTCTAAAAGATTTATTGCAGAATCCTGGGAGTGCACCAAGAACATTGATGTCTCCGTCACCGAGCAGGGATCACCCAGCAACAAAAAGAAAACAAGCTGAGAATACCGAAGAAAGTACCGCCAAGGGAACGCAGCAGCAGCCGCAAGGTTCAGGCTCAGCGAGAATGAAGAGAACGAAAAAAAGAAAATTTCCCCTACAGCAGAAGCAACTGCCGATGGGAAAGCGGAAAAAACCCATAGATAGTATTCCAAGAGAACGTCCAACTCTAGAACATCAACCAACCATCTCAAAAGAAGCCACAGGAATTTCGGAGCGAGGAATCACGAAAGAGAAAAGGTGAATATCTGTTATGGGAATCTGATATTGATCTCATATCTGATATTGATCTTCATTCAAACAGCATTATAGAAATCATAACTCGTCTAAAATTGGCTTTGTCATTAAAGTTCGAATTTTCATCTTTGGAAAAATTATCATTAGCATCCGAAAATTGTTTTCATTTGAGTGGAAACATTTAATCATTGATAATTTATCATCAGACACCTATTACCACCACTAGTTTTCAGTAAACTTTAAGCTTCCAGTTACAAAGAATCTAACTGATATTGAAGTTCTTGAAGGAATTCGATGGACATAACCTATCACACCCGAAATATCAGATCTATATTTCGCCCAAATCAAAAGAATGCGTTTAACAATTATTTAAACAGCTTATAAAAATCGTTTACTTGACAATCGGTAGTGTCAATGTAGCGCTATTACTGAACGAAAATTTTATATCTTCTACTTTTGTTTACTAATATTGTAAATCTTAAAATTTTACCCAAGAATTTTGTAGCCTGAAAATATAGAAATAGTAGTTGTCATTTCACTTACGGGAAATATTATTTGCAAGCATCACGCCCAAGCAACACAAAGAAAATCTGCGTAGCTACACCATAAATAATTAAGTTATTTTTGGCTAAATAAGTGTAAAAATCTCAAAGCTTTTTTCCCTATCGTTTCAAACTTTGGGCAGCTCATTTTAAATTCAAAGTATTGTCTTCAATATCTCGAACTTATAAATATTGATTCTCAAACGTGTTATCTTATAAATATTTCAGGTGTCAAATTGGGATAACGGTTTAATAACGAGATCAGAGAATAGGTTTTTTTCTCCTTAAAAGCGAACTTTTTCATATTTAATTTCAGTAAAAAATGGCTCTATTTATTTCGCTCTCAAACTTTTCTAATTTATCTGTCAGGACTGAGTGTTCTGTGCATGTTCTTAAAATAACAGTCCTTCGTAACATGTTCTTCGTAAATAACAGTCCGTCAATTATTTCGTAATTTGCGGCCCTATTTCTTATCGGCACAATATCCGGATGACTGAAATTCTCAGGGTCGGCCAAATAATTATATATATTTTTGAACTCCGGATCTTTTTTGAGTTCGGCTATTACTGTTTCACGAGAATCTAATACTTTGATTGTCAGCATGGCTATCTCAACTATATTTCCATTTTCATCTAAGTTAATTCTGCTTAAAGCATCTGCCACAACATTTTCTTTTCCCGGCGTATGTTTAATTATTAGATTATATTCCTACAGTTTAAGAGCCCACCTTATTAATCTGGGTGATAATTTTTTTCCAGAATAGAGTCTAGTGACCGCCGCGTGGTCGGTATATACAGTTACAGGAGAACTTCCAAAGAACGAAATTTATGTACTGCTGATAACACTGCGAGAGTTTCTCTTTCCGTTGCCGAATACTTTCTCTGGGTTTCATTTAATGTTCGACTGAAAAAGGCCACGGGTTGACCATTTTGGGAAAGCACTGCCCCAATCGCAAAATCTGAAGCGTCCGCTGAAATCTCTAATCCTTTATCCCCCCTCTGGGAATTTTAAGACGGGAGCTTGAGTCAATGCGTCTTTCAGTTTTTGGAACGCCAAGTTGGTTTCTGCTGACCACGAAAACCTAGCTTTCTTTCTTTTCAACTTTAGCAGCGGCTCAGGTATTTTTCCAAAGTCTTTAATGAAGGACCGATAGTATGAGCATATCTCAAGAAACGACGATAACTTCTTCGCTGTTTTAGGAACAGGATAATTTTTAATAGCTATT
>KK116615.1:0-10846 GCA_000611955.2 Stegodyphus mimosarum
TAATATTATGTGTATATATTATATTACACACATACAAAATAAAAGAGAAACAAGCTTTTCATTTTTTTCGATGATACTAAAATTCGTCTTCCCCAGTTTCTTCTGTTACTCTTGAGAGTACAGATTTCTTTCGCCGTCATAAGTGGCTCTTTTTTTCAAATGAAGTTCTTTTTCCACCATTTTATTTTTCAGGTCTTGAATCAGTTTCGCTTTTTCTTGCTCTTTAGGAAGTTTTTCTGATTTTTGGCAAGCATAACAATTTCTGTTTTAAGCGTATCACGAAAACTACAAATTTCCTTTTTTGAGTAACCGAATCCAATGATAAACTTAGAATTAAAACTATTTCTGAATTTAAACAACACTGGATTATTCGTTTGGTATAAGTAGTATAATTTTATGATGTTTAGCTTGTAAGATATTTTCTCCCTCCTTTCCAGTATGCCTTCGTAGTGTAACTGTAGCACATCGGCGTGTATTCGAGAGGCCCGGTTAGAGTCTCGCCGAGGACATTGCACATTTTTACCCATCAGTCTGCTTCAAAAATAGAAAAAAAGGCTGATCAAGTTACAAACTTATAGTTTCTCTAGACAGTTATTTGTTATTTTATGTTAATTTGCTTTTCTGTCCTTCTGGTTTCCTATTTTCCTACCAGAATGTAAATTTCTAGCACGCGTGTATTCAAATGAGGTGAAAAGGAGCTAGTATTTAAAAGAAGGTTTTATAGGGTAAAATCAGAGCATGCTGAATGAAGGTCGTCTGCTGAAGGTCAAGTTGTTAATTTGCTTCTCTTGAGAGCTGTGTTCTGCAGCGTTGCGTTCTCGCCAATAGGCTTGTCATTTTATAAGGTATTTCTCCCGTCTTCTTCGCATGCCTTTGTGGTGTAATGATCAACACACTTGGCGCGTATTCGAGAGGTCCATGGTTCGCGTCCCGGGGAGGGCATTGCTCATTTTTACACCTCTCCTGCTTTCAAAAATTCCTAACATCTCTACACTAACGGCCGAAATAAAAAGGTGGTGGATGATGATTCTCCACCACCATTATTTTGCGTATTGGGTCCCCTAATCCCCAATTGCCCTTTAAAAGGGGGAGTACATGAGGTACTTTTGCCACCTTCTTTGCATGCCTTCCTGGTCAGCACGCTCGGCGCGTATTCCAGAGGTCCGTGGTTCGAGTCCCGGCAAGACGTTGCTCCTTTTTCATGTCTCCTCCTTCGAAATAACCTAATGTCTCTACAAACTTACTGTTACTTTAAGTTAGCTCGCCACAAGTGGCCAGCTGTGTGGTAAGCCCGAAGAGTTTTGTTCTTATTTAGTTTTAAATAAAGGGTCTTTTACACTCTTCTCAAGTTCCGCTTATTGTTACAGACCTAGCAATAAGTCGTTTGACGTTTACCAAGACTTTAGATGATTTGGATTACTGCCAGATACGTTAAACTCTACAAATTAACGAAACTATTCTATAATATAATCTTCCATTTACGACTGATGACACAGTTCTGAAACTTCTTATTTAATCCTTCCCTACTTGTCATTACAGTAGAGTGTCTGTTTCTCTTTCGTTGCAAATAATTCCGAAAGTTGTTCTGTTCTGTAGAGAAGAAACAAAAAAGCAACGGTACCGTCAAAGGCAGCATGGTATCCACAGATCGGATTTCGTAATTAACTTAGATGCTTGCATTTCCACTTGTCTGTGAACGGTTGGATGGATGAGGTTCAATTTTACTGATTTATCTCGAATTTCGTCAAAAGCTACTGATGAGCTTCCAAAATGGGGATGGTTATCATCGGTCTTCATTCCAGAATTACTAGAACCAACTATGAGATGTATCGGTGGTACTCCTCTCCCCACACCTGATAATTTGCGCAACTGCGGTTGTAGTTATTGGCTTCAACAACATCTCGCATTAAACAATAATTAATGTGCTCCTTATAGGTTACTTAACTCCTTAAAGCGCTACTTTGACAAATTCAATACCCGTATGACTTATTTCTTATGATAAATGCTTCTAATCATCTAACATCATTTGTAACGCAAGTCTTCAGATCACTATTTGCATTTACTCACACGCAATATAAAAATTTGCACTAATTTAAATGATACCGTTTCTTCCTCCATAATGCCTTAACAAGTAAACAGAAATTGAGGATAATTCAGATCAGGGATTAGTATCCGTAACTGGAAAATTCGTTGTAATTCAAGAAAAACAATGAGGCCGCTGGTTATACAGATAGAAAGTATGAATGCCAGTCGTCTAAAATAAGGAAGGTACAGAGGAATGTTTGTGCATGGTTAAAAATTAAAACCCAAAAACGTTGCTTCAGGTGCAAGTGAGTTACATATCCCCGCAAAGTAACTACAAGCAATAAGCATTTTGCTCTTTTTATTTATACAAACTTTTCTTTAATTTGCCCTGCTTCAACTAAATATTTCATATCTTTTATGAGTAAAGTTAGTCAAACATCATTAACACGCATAGCATAAACTGATTGATAAATAATAAATCTTTCATAAATGCTAACGTTTCTAGCTTTTTATTCTTTCAGTATTTAAAGATTTCCTTCTAATCAAAGAAATTACAATTATACTTTGCATTCTACATTGTTACTGTCAAGCCAGCTGTCTTGTTCAGAGCACATAAAGTTTATAAAGTTAAATTAAAAAATTAAGCTTTTCAACCGATAACGTTTGAAACTGAGGTTGAGTCTGCCTTAAAATGACGCGGCACTAACATTCCCATAAATAATCCTTTTTTTCTACGTTTAAAACTCACTTAACTTACTCCATAAATATATGGCTGTAATAAAATTAAAAAGAAGTACTAACAATAAATATATGGTAATTTAAATTATCAAGAGATAAAATCAAATAAAAAGCGAAATTCAATTCCTCTAATAGATTTTGTTTGAATAATTTACATCATACTGATCACATGTAACGTAACATTATATTGTGAGTCTGCTTGTAAAAATACTCAAACATATGTGTAAAAAAATACTATGTACTGTGAAGTCTATTACGGCTACTACCACACTAAGATTACCATTTATGAAAGTAACCAGTGTTTAAGACAGAAATGTTTATTAATAAATGTTATTAAATATTCCCCCTAGAGTTGTTTTCTGAAGTAACTCACCTCGCAGGAAACTAAAAGCGTCTGGATCATCGAATGGTCTTAGGGAAGTTTCACTATATAAAATGAATCAGAAATACTATATAGCAAAAATGTAATAGCAGGTAGATGAAATCGAAACAAGCAGATTTGTAATGGAATGTGTACGCCAAAGCGGCACGTTGAGTGATGCAGAGCACTGTTGAGAATTTGGTAAAATAAATTGTTGATAATTCTACAGCTATTCCATGCAGATTAACTAAAGGCATGAAAACTTGAAAAAACTTTAAAAAAAATGCTGGCTTAAATTGTCATTCCCTGTACAAAGCGGTATGCGCCTCTTTCAGAAATCAGACTTTGCTGACATGCATTTTATCTGTGGAGTTACTGCTAAAACGGAGCAGCTATACAAAGCAGTTACAGAGAGTGATTCCCAAGTATTTCCTTTGAGCTCTGGCTCTGTTTACGTCCGCAGCCGCATAAGATCATTTGCATTTCGAAGAGCTCCGTATTCGTGTAGAATTGCGTACCTTTCGAAATTTGCTAGGTGAATGACAATTTACGTCAACAACGCTTTTACCTCCTGCTTAATAGCAGCTTAAACACTCCTATGAGCCATTTGTCACACACATTCCTTACAAAATTTCCTTAATCCGGTCCTGATACTTTATATTTTTTGTCCAAAGGGGCAATTTGCCCTCAAGGACTATTAATTTCCTTTTGACATTTTTTGCTTGGTTCACTATAAATGTCGTTTCGCATTTCAAATTGTTGCCACCAAATATTATTGCCCTGTGTTATTTTAAAGAAATTAAATAATTAAGAATTTCTATAAATGTATGTATGTTTCTCGCACTGGGATAAAACAACGGTACCTAGAGATATCAAAGTCTGAATAGCGTAATCTTCTACCGAATATGGCCATCTGGGAACCCAAATTCGGAATTTGAAATTTGTTTTATTACCGATTTCATATTTTGTAATACTTTAACGAATTCTTGATGAACAAACCCAAAGATTTCAAAGCTAGCAATGAACACAATAATTTTCAAAGCAAGCTAGCACCGTAAGAAAAAAAAGCATTTTCATCTTCAGCGCGCGAGACTGTGTATCGGAAATTCTAAAGCTTAGCTCATTTTAGAATTATTTTGTGATATTGCTATTGAACAGAATTTTATGGTTAAAGTACGAAGAATATGACATTTAATGAATAGAGGTAACGCACAAAAAACGTTAAAGAAACGCTCCTTTGGGCGTATTGTAAAATCTTAAAGCTTTCGGATATTTTTTTAACCATCCTGTATATAATAAGAAGAAATTAGTATACAAATATTTGAAACACTCTCGCAGATTAGCAAAAGATTAAAAATCAACATCTGTAATATTACCGGAAATCAATTTAAAAGCCAAACTTTTAAACTCCAAAATTAAAACTAGCCAATAATTCAATTCCAGTTTTTCACAAAACTTTTCCTATTCAATGAGATTTTTAGCTGGTTAGTTTTACATTTTTAGTTACATATTTTAATTTCTAGCCAAAAGCCCTATTTTTTATATTTTGTATTTTAAATCGTAATCTTTGATTGCTTTTAAATGCACTATCATAAATAATTTTATTAATTTCCTTGTCTTTCCTTACCGTATATAGAAAACAAATATGTAACTAAAATTTAAATCAGATGCTGTTACCAACTGATATTTTTTATCTTCTTGAAGCACATGAAGCTCTTTTATCACAAATATTAGATAACTGTAACAGCTGAAGTAAGTCCAGGAACCAGACAGGAGAAGGTTTAAAAGAACCCTTTATTAGACGCTTTAAAAATTCACAATACGTCAACGTGACGCTAACAGACTACGTTTCTTTCAGGCGATAACTCAACTAACAAGAATTCAACTTAAAATTCTAAGATATTAACAAAGAAGTAGAATTTTCCCAATGTCTCAGATAATCAAGTTACCTAAAACCGTCGAAGTCCCGCTGCAGCAAAGTAATAGCAGTCACGCCACTTTCACCAGCAATAAATGCAGAAACAGAAGCTCACGCTACAAAGATACAGTGCTTGCCCACTATTTTTTAACTTTCCCTTCTAGAGCTCAGTATTTAAACCTTTTTTCCTAATAGTAGAATTTCCATTCCTTCATGCCCGCTACCAAATTTAAATATTCTGACATTGACAATTATGAATGAAGTTTTACAGGAAAGAAAGCATAAACTTAACCGGTTAGTGAAAATAAATATAAATCCCTACAAACTATTCAAAACCAATTTCTTAATAATAAAAATGCTTTTTTCTTAATGCATTTTGTATAATAAAAGTTCAATGTAAATCCCAAATGCTAAGGCGTTCAAATTAGGTTACCTCTATTTGAATATTTCGGTTTTGACATCTATTTTAGAGATTACATAAATGATATTATATGATAGAAGAGCCAGATTAAAAATTTATCTGGGAAAACATAGCAAGAAATAGGCAAATTAATATTAAGTGTCCAATTAAATTTCAGTTTACTTTTAGCAACTAAATGAAATAAAAAATGAAAGATTTTGTATCAATAACTACATTCAATCGCAATGAAGCCTCAAAAGAAGGAGAGGGAAACGCAAAAAGCTATATAATTGCGTCCAGATCTCAGAGAAGATCTTGATATTTCATAAAAACTTTATGTTTCATTACTTAATTTATTGTCAAAGCAAAGACAAAAACACTTTGTTCATAAGAAAAACGTGATAAAAAGTTTTTCTCTTTCCTCCTATTTATAGTGACACACGAAACACCTTAATCGAAGTATCAGCAAATAAAACTGATCGAAGAAAAGCTCATAAAATCAACACTTATTCCCCATAAAATATTTTAGGTAACCTATCTCTAAATGGCTTCAAGTAAAACTGTGAACATTTAATTAGATCCTTTCCGCAAAGGCGTAATAAATTCCTCAACTGTATTGAAATTCACAACCCTCTAACAGATATTAGCTGAAACTTCAGCTATTAGAGTCTTAAACACGAAGACTGGAAGCAGCTATAAAACTTTCTTTAGTTTATCTTCTACATTACTAGAGTTGAAACTCATAAACCTTGATCAGATGTCGGTTGTAAGCGTGGTTAGATTTTTCTTGACATGACACGGTATTCCGGATTCTGTCATGTGGCAATTTATAAGTTCAGAAATAGGTCCAAAGTTTCTTCAATTCACTGTGCTCGGAATTATAATGAAGGGAATCTGTCTTATCTTTTACTGTATATTCCTCTGAGCAACACGGAAATTGTGGTATAAATTACTTTGTTCATGCATCAAATTCCTGTGAAATAACTTTTCTTACTGAACACAGTATTTTACAGTGAAGTAATCGTAAATTAGCTTCTTTAATTATACAACTTTGTTACTAGCTACGTTAAGAAGCTTAAATTCTTTTAGTATTTGATTATAATTACATGTTTGCAGTGAAAAATATTACTTATGAAGTTACACCTTAGTGGGCTTCTGTTAAATAATACCTTGTTAGAATTCAAAGGTTCAAGCAACATGTAAATATTGTAATGTAACATGTTATGTAAAAATTTATATTTTCATATACTTGTAATAAAGAACATCCCTTAAGAATTTGAGTTTTTGAAGGGCATGTAATAATTTAAATCTTTAAATTTCACGCAAGAATTTAAACCTTCAACGGCCGCCATGTAAGACTTAAAGTTTTTTAACTTAAAAATATGAAAAGTTTGATATGCTATTCCTTTTTGAAGAATTAGCAAATAGTTGATCTCTCAAATAGAAATTGTCTTATTATTTTACTAATTTTATAGATATTTCTTTCGATTGTAATTAGTCCAATCTTTTCCCTTGATTATAAATGTTTTATTTCGGCATTGCATGTAAGTTTTTCCTTGTATCATTTGTTTCCATTTGTGTTCGGACAACAAAATGGGTAGGGAAAACAGACCAATTCAATGACAGCCTCAAAACTGTATAGATTTTTTGGAGTATTGGATATAAAAAAAATTTTTAGAATCAATAACCATTATGCTAATTGACGATAGAGGTCTCTGAGTTAATCGGAATGGAACCCGGCTCTTGTTGTTCAGTTAATTGACTTTGTTTAAAGCTTCAGAACACTTTTCCCTTGACAAGTTCTGTTTGGAGCTTTAAATAAAAGGAGAATAACTTTGGTTTTCACTGTTTTTGTATTTTCAACCTTTTTACTTTTTCTTTTCCAAATGTATATTATAAAATTTGCAAATTCGTAAAAATGGAAATAGGTAGCGGGTCATGGTTCTTACAATCTTTAAGTAATTCTCTCACATATTTCATTTCCTATATATCTATATCTATATCTATCTATCTATATATATATAAAACTGTTCAGATGGTCCACGCTATCCATATATTTGTTGTACTTTCCGACGAGTTTAGGTTTTTTTTACAGATACAGATTTCTTTTCTTTTTTGTATTACCTCTTGGTTGCTGAAGGCGGATAAATTGTATGACAGTTATTTACCATAGCTATGATGGAATTGTTCCATCGAATTACTGTGATGTAACACTCTTTATCAAACATAATGTCATATGTGCCGAGCTTTTTTTTTATTTTGTTACTCATATTATAGGACAATTTCCTAATCTGAAGAATTGTTCCAGGCGCATGAAGTTTTAGCTCATTCAATTCTGATAACTATATGTGTGACATAAAAAAAGTTCTCAAATAATACTTAATAATTTGAAGGATACTATTCTCCGACACTTAAAATATCTATTACAACATTTCTGACTGATATTTCTGACATGCATAACGTGTCATTGTTGCCCATTCTAATGGATTCTTTGTTGAAAGGCATCACTGTGTGTACAGGAGAATAATTTTTCTAAACAATTTCTTTTTTTAGATGACTCAAAAATATTTTTACCATTTTGTGATGAATTCGATACATTTTTACGTTTTTTTAGACGAAAACGCCTCGGTCTCATCTAATGCATTTTTATGCATTGGCAAATTATCATCTAACACTTAAAATGTCTGGCTCGGACAGAATCACTAGTAAATCTATTTCACCTCGACCATCATCATCTGATGAAAGTTCTAAAGCATCATATTCATATAACTTCTTCATAGTATTCATATAGTGCATATTCAACGCTAAATATCATTGCTTTGAATATTCGTTATTAACGTTGAATGAGGCACTGTAATTCATATAGTGCCTCATTCAACGTTAAATACCATTGCTTTGAATATTCGTTATTTTGCAACAGCTGTTTTGTTGAATCTGTAAAGGGAAATGCCAGTATCTATGAAAATCTTTGTGTATTCATAAAAACACTACTTTAAACTAACGTTGCGTTTTTGCAACATTTAAAAAATTGCATATACATACCTACAAAGGCAATATGCTAATCTTGCCTTTTGACGCCATTATATAGTCTGTCTTGTTGTGCCATGTAGAAAGCCCAATAAGCTTGGTGGATTTCATGACAATTTTAGACCTATTACATTGATCAGTTTCCCTTGTAAGCTAATGAAAAAAATTATTTTACTTGAATTCTAGTGATTTATTGCTAAAGAACACTACGGTTTTAGGCGGGGACACTCTGCTATCGATCAAATCCTACATTTTAAACAAAGAGTCAGACATACATAACTTGAAGACCACTAACTACACGGTGGCAGTGTTTTTAGACCTAACAAAAACTTTTGATCAAATCTGGATTGATAAGATGATGGTAAAGCTATTTGATACTTTTAAATTTGATGGGAAGGCACTTGCCTGGGTAGAAGATTTTCTAAGAGGCAGATCTTTCTTTGTCAACTTTAAGGAATCTTATACTAGAGACTACAGACTAAGCCAGGGTCTGCCTCAGGGCTCTGTGATAAGTCCCCTATTATTCTCATTATATTCGGCAGTGATTGAGGCTTATTACCCAGATATGTGAAACTGGAATATTTGCCGATGATCTAATTTTATGGAACTCTGGTCCAGATATTGGAGTGATTGAAAATAATATCGATTTAAACTCTCAGAAGTGAAAATTTTCACCATACACCATTAAATACAGTTTCACATCTCTAAATCCTTTGTGAAAGTTTTCGCCACTAATCGAAAATTATATAATTATCATCCGCACATTGCTATACTGGATCAGTCTTAACATGTATTAAACATCCTAAATATTTGGGATACACGCTTGATCCGTAGTTGTTGAGTAATAAATACAATGAAAATCTGGTTTTGAAGGGCAGGAAATGATTTAACATCTTTAAGTATATATCTGGCACCGAGTGGAGAGCGGATTCATCTACTTTGAAATCTACATATATGTTACTAATAAGACTCATTTGGGAATACGGTTCGGAGATCTACTTCTTTACTTCTCCTATCAATTTGTTTAAACTTGCATTTTCGGTTGAGTGCAGCCCGTATAACTTCTGGCTTACGCAACAGCTGCGCAACGGAAATAACCCTCTTTGAATGTGATATAAACCGTTGCATTTGAGACGAAAAGCTAAACTATCAAAATTACTTTAATAAATTATACAGTTATGGTCATCATAACCATACCTCTATACTTCTTCATGGTTGGTTTCTAATCAAATATTACGAAAGCCCTTCTTCTTTCGCTTATGTTATGTGTGTAAATCTTTCACAGCGAAGTCGCTCGAAACGCCCATACATTTAGATATAGGCTGGTTGCCCGAACGCCTGAGTCTATTTTCTTCTAGGTGCTTTCTCTCATCACGTTAGTTCATGGCTCATTGATTTCGGATATTGCTGAATGACATGCCAATCATTCTTTTGAAGCGACTAAAATAGCTTATTTGAACACACCTTTTGCACATTGGGCGAAACCACACAAAGATTCACAAGAGAAGTACTTTATTGAAGTATGTTATTGTTAATGCTGTAGCATTCTACTTGACGGGGGAGGGGGAAGAAAATCCACTTCAACAGAAATTCATATATACGAGCGTTTCAGATGTTTGAGAGAAACAGATTGTGGCCTCTATCGATGCGAAAGAGTTAATAGACACAACAGTTTTGAAATATTGATGAAATACTGAACACAGTGATGCCGTCAGTGAAACTTTCTATCAACCCATTGGGGAAGTTCTTCCTGGCGTCTATTTTCACACAGGCCTAACCTCTTATATTAACAAAAACGGATTTATCAGACTATCTTCGGCAGATTGCACTGGAAACTTTAACGGGCATTCCCTCTAATGTCCTTCAGATTTTCACCGACGGCGGTAAAAATGAACATGGAAATTGCGGTAGTGGAATCTTCATTAAGACACCTATTAACAGCTTTAGTTTTAAGACTGGAAACCCTGATAATTGATCTGTTTTTCATTCTGAGATTGTAGCAATTGAGCTTGGCAATGAGGCTGTATACACTTGCACTACCATTCCATTATACCAATTGTGTAAATTATGTTATACTTTGCATTATATGATGAAATTCTTGCTGTTGTAAAACATAAGATATTGTACAATGTACCTGTGACATGCTCTTACTGCAATTACACAGTTTTGACTTAATTGATTAGGGACTGCTTAAAATACTATTAACTTTGGATTTAATAATTATTGTCAATCAGAGCGGAAGGGCTATGTTCTGATGTAACTGCTGGGCTGGAGAATAAGTGCACGTGAAGGGATTTGAAATCCTTTTTTATTCAATCACTAGCAATTACAAAAACTTCCCAACTTGGAAGAGATACAGAAAGTAAAAGACCGCCGC
>KK116615.1:16469-53688 GCA_000611955.2 Stegodyphus mimosarum
GTGTTCTGTGCATACTCTTTGCAAACATGGTGAATTACTTACAAGGTTCTTATCCTCAAATTCTAAGTCCTGAACTGGAACAGGGAGCGGAAGGTACGCTATGTTCTGGTGTAACTGCTGGGCTGGAGAATAACTGCACGTGAAGGGATTTGAAATCCTTTTTTATTCAATCACTAGTAATTACAAAAACTTCCCAACTTGGAAGAGATACAGAAAGTAAAAGACCGCACTTGGGTCTTAACGTAACAATCAAATAATTTCAAAACTAAACCTAAAATAGAAATTAAATCAACTTTGCTTCGCAGAGCAATTCGCGGAAGTTGGCCTCTATCTAAAAGGGTGCGTAGCAAGATATACTAAATACTACCGCACTTTAATTTATTTTACAAAGCAATCACGTAGTAAGCACTATGGCTTATAAATTTAAACTGCTAGCTGGTCAGGCGAGCGTTGAGCAGCGTGACCGTGATCTGAGGCAAAGCTCTCACACACCGAGAGGTTTCTACCTCTGCTTAAATAGTGCATGGCTGAACTTCAAAAATTAGCATAAGCTAAAAACGCGCGCTTCTTCTGACAGGAAGTTGAAGCAGAGAGGAGATAGAAAAGATTTAAATTAAAATAAACTTGGTTAGTTTAACTAAAACCTTACAAATCTAATCAGAATGATTAATAGAGACATAAAACACTTAATGGAATTAAGTTCTTCTTTCCACTTCTTCACATTTTAAGGTATTTTATCTAGAAATTGATATATTTAAATTAGTCTTTAAAATGTAAATTAAAGAGTTTAATAGAGACAGGATACTCTTTAACTGAATTTTAAAAGTTTAATATTTTAAATTGTTTGACTTTTAACATGGATAGAGAACATAGATTTTAAAATATTTTGGAATAGGGATATATCACCAGTATTTTTGTTTTTGTTTGTGTTAGATGGGCCTGTCCTCTGTTAGCCATAAGGTCGTTTATTCGACTAGGGGGGCTGAGGGTTCGCCCTTTACATTACATTACATTACACTTGCACTACCTAGAAAGATATCTGGATTTTGATTAACAGTCGCAGTTCTATCCAACATCAGCAAACTTAGCCTTGTGTTGCAGATAAGACTTCATTCTCTACTTTGGCTTTATTGCAAAAACTCTCTTCCCAGCAGGATGTACATCTGCAATGGATCCCTTCACATGTTGGCCTCAGTGGTAATGAAATGGCTGATGCCCTGCTAAGAAGGGTACTTTATTTGACTTTGAGCACTGGCACTCTAACCTTTTAGAGATGTGCTCCAGAGCTAAATCTACTGTTGCCTCTTCCTAGCATTCTCCTCCGGCTCATGCTTGGTACTTTGGCAGGCAGCCGGGAGATGCTACTGCTTTTGGAGGCAATCATGCTTATCAAACTACTTTGACGAGGCTCCTAAGCGGACAGTTGAAATACCTTAAATTTGACAGGAGAAATAAGATCTACCCCATCTGTAGGAAATGTAATACTGGTAATTTTACTCCTGGACATCTTCTCACCTGTTTGAGGCTTGCAAAAGAGGACCTATTGATACCTACCCTTTCTATTTATCTACCTTCGTATCCGAAATATTGACGGCACTTGGACTCATGAATATGGTTTAGCCTAATGGTTAAACAGTTAGGATCAGTAACAAAAACAAAAAAGAGAAGAGGGTGTTTTTTCATAAAATTATTTGACTGGTTGTGCCCTCTAAGAAATCTACTCAAAATTAAAAGAAAAACACTTTAAGAAAAAAAGTATCAAAATAATTATTTTATTTTTATGAAACTTTTTAATGTGAGTGAAACGTTTTATCTTGCCCAGAAACAATGAACTTTTGTTTACAATATACAAACAATGATAAAGCAAAAAGACACTGTGCAGAAAAAAAATTTTTTTTGACTAATATTGTGAAAACTGAACGTCAGTCAGAATTTGGAAAATAATGCATAAAACAGAATTTTGGTTTCAATATAACAAATATTTTGCACCTCCAAACTTGCATGAAAGCTTTAATTTAATTTTAGAAAAATTTTAAAATAATCTGAAAGGTTTCAGATTTTAAATTACGTCCCAAGGGGAGTTTTTTTAACATTTTTTGTGTTACCTATATTTATTAAATATCATGCTCTTCGCACTTTAAACCATAGCATTTAGTTCAACAGCAATATCTCAAAATGATTTTAAATTGAGCATATCTTTAGAATTTCCTATACACACTCTCACGCGCTGGAGATAAAAATGTTTTTTTTCTGTACAACGCTGTTATTGCTCGCTTTGAAATCCTTGAATTTGTTAATAAAAAATTCGTTAAAGTTTTACAAAATATGAAATCGATAATAAAACAAATTCCAAATTTCAAATTTGAGCTTCCAGATGCCCACACTCGCAGGAGGATTAAGTCATTCAAAATTGGATGGCTGTAGGTACCGTTGTTTTATAACAATGCGAGAAACGTACATACATTTATGCAGATTCTTCATTATTTGATTACTTTAAATATAATACAGGGAAATAATATTTAGTGGCAACAGTTTGAAAAGTGAAATAACGCTCCTAGTGTGTCAACGCAAAATGCCAAAACGAATTTAATAGTCCTTCTGGGCAAATTGCTTCTTTGGACTAAAACATTGCAAAAGGATTTTCAGTTTCTGTGTCTGCTATAAATCTTTGCTCCTGTTCCTAACAGAAGCCCATTTCTTACATACATGATACACTTAGTTACTTTAATGAGAAATTGCTAAAACATGAACGCTCATTTTAAATCCATATCCATCCCAGTTTATATTGAAGAACCACAGAACACTGGTAAACTCATCAAAGAAGAAAAAGCAGGAAGTTACATTTTGATTGCAACACTCAGAGGTGTCTACAATTAAGGAAAATCGTCTCGTTGCCTTACATGACTTCATGACATTAATGCATTCAACAGCATTCTTAATCAATTTTTGTTCTGTCAATAACAATCACAGGTATAAATGGATTATCTTTCATAAAGAATACTGTTAATGAATGCAGTATCAGTTTAATGTCACTGTATTTCACTTAAACGATTTATTATGATTCCCAAGAAGGCTTTATGTTTCTCCTTGACATTTACGTTAACAGAGTGGATGTTATAAGGAAAATTTTAGATTCTGCTGTCGTAGAGTTTTATGTTTCTAGAATGAAATCAAAATTCGAAAGAACAATTAAAGGGAACAAATAAAAACAGTTGTTGTTGTTTTCGTTTTTAGATGTATTACCGGTGTTGTATATAATGCCAGCATTGTATACAGTGCCTAGGTTTGTTTTTGTATAAACAGGATTTCTCACTTTGCAAGTAACACATAAATATTATGTGGGAAATGGGATTTCTAAAGAATTGTACGCCGCGAGCGAACAGTTACATAAAAAGGAGAACAATAAAAGAGGAGTGTTCCATTTTTGTTTTTCTTGAGATTATCATGTCCTCGAAAAACAGAACGTCGTTTCAAAACATATGCCAAAGGTAATAATTTCCTTTCAAATTAAAATATGCACTGTTTATTAGTCAGGGTATATGTGGATTTGAGACATTTATGAAAAGTTTTTATGAATTTAAATATTTTCTCCCAAAGGGACATTAGCTCAATAGAGCTATTAAACTCGAAACGGCATTTTCCGCCCAGTCACTGTAAATGGCTGTATCACTTCTCAAATTTTTGCTACCAAATATTAGAGCTCTGTATTATACTTAATGAAATTAAATAATGAAGAATTTGCATGAATGTGTGCACGTTTATCGCACTGTGAAAACAACCACGATACCACGAAAGCCCCAAGCTTGAATCTCGAATTTGTTTTATTAGTTATTTCATATTTTATAAGCTTTGACGAATTTTTTATTAAGAAATTCAACGATTTCATATCGAGCAGTAGTAAAAGACTCTACGGAATCCAATATTTTTATCTCTAACTTGGGCGAGTCTCCCTATTGGAAATTCTAAAGATATGTTGTTTTTAAATATTTTTAGCCCCAAAGGAGCTTGAGCAAAAATGCTCTCGAAACTTTTATGTATGTGTAAATGAAAATAACGCTCCTTTGGGAGTATTATAAAGTCTGAAAGCTTTCAGATTTGTTCATGTTTTTTTAATTTAACTGTTTACCGTTAATTTAATAATTTATTAATTTTTTATTAATTTAGAACTTTTGCGTTCTCCCTATTCGAAATAAAAGAGAATTAGGAAAACAAAATCTTAAGCTTTCAAAATTAAAAAAAAAGGGGGACCGTTGAGTTTTAATTTAATTTTAAAGTAAAGATTTGGCTTCTATACCAAATCTTTATTATAGTATTACTTTAAAATAACATTAAAACTCAGCGTAGAAACATGAAAACATTTTTATGAATCTTATTTAAAAGGGGAAAAGAGATGTATGTTTTTGTTTTGTTTGTTTTCTTTTGTATACTTGTGACGTTTGGTTTCTCTAAAGAATTCTGAATTTTTACTATTCCTGATTTGCTTATGGATCACAGGCACGGGTAAAAATGCTTCATGTGTAACTGGTTAAAGAAAAGATTATGTGAAACTGTTCTTGATTATGTAAATAACTTTAATGTAATAAAAAAAATATGCGAGAAAACTTGAAAAGGATTTTTAGGTCATCTAATAAAAAATGGGATACGTTTCTGAAATTTGGCTTTAAATCTAATTCTTTTACTCTGGTATTTTTTATTTTTTATTATGGTAACAAAACATTTAATAAGCTGCTTTCTGTTTCACGGTTCGAGACTTCCTTTGAATAAAGTCATTGTTACATGCAGAAAAGAATAAGAATAATTTTAGAAGATTAACACTAACCTCTGTCATGGTATAAATATTATAGTAATTTTAGAAGATTACTATAATATTTATACCATGACAGAGGAATATTCATCTGGTCATATCAAATATCAAAACGATCTTTAAATCATAATCTGAATACATGAATCCTCTGAAAAAATCCCAATCGCCCAGAAGCTAGTTAGCCCATAAGGGTTATTAATTTCGTTTTTGCATTTTGCGTTTATTCACTATAAAAGGCAAATCCACTTTTTAAATTATTGCCACCAAATATTATCGCCCTGTATTAAATTTCAAGAAATTAAATAATGAGGAATCTGCATGAATGTATGTATTATTCTCGCATTGTGAAAAGCAACGGTAACTATAGATCCACCAAATTTTGAGTAGAGTAATCTTCCACCCGAACATGGGGATTTGGAAGCCAAATTTGGAATTTCGAAATTTTTTATTATGTATTTCATGTTTTGGAAAATTTAACGAAATGTATATTAACAAACTCATGATTTCAAAGCGACCAATGGCAACTCTGTGCGAAAAAAAAAACACTTTTATCTCCAGCGCACGAGCTGTCTAACTGAAATTCTAAAGATATGCTGTTTTTAAATATTTTATGACATTGCTTCTGAATTAAATTTTATGTGGTTTAAGTGCGAATAATATAATATTTAATAAATAAAGGTAACACGATAAAAGTTAAAAGAAACACACCTTTGGACGTAATATAAAATCTGAAAGTTTTCAGATTTTAATTTTTATTTTTACATTCCTAACGTTTATAAACTTAGTTTCTTAGTATGAGCTTGATATACTCTGTTTACTAAATGCTTTTTGGGGTTTCAAAGACTAAATATATGATCGATTTGTGTAAAGAACCTGAAAATGAGAATTGTGAGTTAAAATAGCTGTAGTTTAAAATTCATGGATGTGTACCCGGGGTTTGCATTAACTATCTACACACACTGTATGCGTGACCTACAAAATTTCGGCTTCTTAAATTCTGCAGCTTCGAGACTTTTAATTCCCACCATTATTTAGAAATAATAAACGGTGGAATTTTCAATCAACTCACGTGCGAAATTTAAATTTTATAGTTCTCGCTGATATCGTGATACTTCTAACAGGCTGTCAGGCATAATAATTATATGCATTATATATGTATGTGCACTGAGCGTGCATCAGGAGGAAACTGCCATGGACTGGAAAATAATATAATATTTTGTATGAATAAAAGAAATCCACGCTAGCATTAGTTCTCTACAGATTTGCAAATAGAGAAATTTCATAGCCGCAGGTAAGATTATTGAAGCCATTATAGCATAAGAGCTGAGGTCTCAGAAGCGAATTTTTTTTTTCAATTGATTTTCGCTGTTTTTGGTACCAAAGATTCATTATGGACAGACCACCACGATTCTGTAATAACCGATTCACGATATTTGGTCAGTTTCGATATTTCATTTCCATACCTCTTACTGATACTCATTATAACAGAACCAAAATGAAACACCCATAACATAATAATAACTGGGGACACATAAGGGGATGTAACCAAACTGCATTAGTAACTCGATCTACATCGGGGTATTGTTGTACATATACTCGTCAATGCGCATTATCTGTTTGTAAAAAAGGTTATAAGTTATTCTGCATCCTATTATGACTTGTGAAAGAAGGAATGTGGAACTACGGAAGCACAGCTCAATGATATGATAATTAAATTCCATATCTTGACATGGTTATGTGGTTACGACGATAATAATGATACGACTCTACATTCAATAACACAAGAGAAGTCTTCCTGATTGCTAAAACGTTTCTTGATACGGTTTTCCTTAAACTTCTCCTGATACGGTTTTCTGCTTTAAACTTATTAATTCCTTGTATGAAGTATTGTAATTACGAAAAATTCTGGATACCGTATTTTAAAGAAAAAAATCCATTTTTACCTTTATCGAATGCAATTTAATGATGTTTTTGCACGACGTCCGCACGTAAGGACAGAAAAAAGGACTCTTTTTAACCAAACGAATTATAAAACTTGTTTAAAATGGATTCAAAAGAGATTTACGTATACATTTCGCATAACTAAAAACGATTAGCCTCAGAGCGTTGAAATTTCGTATACAGGAATGCTATAATATGTAGTCGTGCACCTTCCGTTTTGGTGGCAATCGGCTACCACTCTGTTACTCGTCTCCGTGAGCTCAGTGTGCTCAAAAATGATTGAATTATATTGTTCTTATCTTTCGGTTAAGGTTTTTATGCTTTTAGTTAACCTGCGTGTCATAGTTGTTGACTTACCAACAAATTAAAAGTTGTTAAATTACGGCTAAGCCTATTTTTTTGTAGCAGCCATATCTGTTTACATTTGAAACTTAGCAGATTAGTGGATTTGTTGCCAATCTAGGAAAACTAAGCTTCCCAACAACAAATATAACATTTTATTTTATTATTGTGAATTAAATCATGCTTAATCCATTCTGGAATTATCATTTAAGTTATTATATTATCCCGTATATTGACTCAGCATAGCGTCGACAGCAAAAGTCAGTTTCTACACCTTGAGTGTCTTTTTGTCGAGTGGGACGAAAAGGAAACTTTTAGTTTTGTGCTCCTAAAAATCTGCCTTCTTGCCCGCTGACTGAATTGCTTGTTTTTGCGTAGAAACTGTAATTTTAATTGTAAAAATTTTTTTAATTGTTTTAACTCTATTTCGTGTTTTATGTTTTACTATATCTTTCAATTTTTAATATAGATATTTCGAGTTTTTATGTGTTTTGTCTCGAAGTGAGAACTGAATTAATTGAATTAGAAGTATATATCTAATTAAATTTGAGGAAATAAGTTTAAACGAAAGACGTACAAAGGAAAATTGCGTGTAATTTAATATTCCGTGCAAGGAAGTCATGTGGTGTACACATCAGCTTTTTATGTGAATGTGCTGATGTTCCATCTATGTTTCATGCAGGCAGCAGTAAAAAGATGTTAATGAAAAACAAAAATTGGAACATAAATATGTCAGGACTGAGTGTTCTGTGCATGTTCTTTGCAAACATTTTGAAGTAACTCCTTCTAAACTACAGTCCTGCTCTGGAACAGTGAGCTGAAAAACTTAGCTTTGTTCTGGTGTAGATACTGTGCTGGAGAATAACTGCACGTGAAAGGGATTTAAAATCCTCTTTTATTAAATCACTAGTATTTACTCACTTCCCAACTCGGGAGGGATACAGAAAGTAAAAGACCACACTTGGGCCTAACTTAACAAATCAAATAAATTTAAACTAAACCTAAATAGAAATTAAATTAGACTTTGCTCACAGAGCAATTCGCGGAGTTTGCCTCTAACTAACTGGTGCGTAGCAAGAAATACTAATACTAGCGCACTTCAATTTATTTCAATACGCAATCACGTAGTAAGCACTATGGCTTATAAATTTAGCTGCTAACTGGTCAGACGAACGTCGAGCAGAATGACCGTGATCTGAGACTAAAGCTCTCTCACACTGAGAGGTTTCTACCTCTGGTTTAAATAGTACTTGGCTGTTCTTCAAAATTAGCATAAGCTGAAAACACGCGCTTCTTCTGACG
Source organism: Stegodyphus mimosarum (assembly GCA_000611955.2). NCBI lineage: Eukaryota > Metazoa > Arthropoda > Arachnida > Araneae > Eresidae > Stegodyphus > Stegodyphus mimosarum. Next base: position 24,859 of record KK116615.1, read on the forward strand.
GTAAATTGAAACAGAGAAGAGATAGAAAGATTTAAATTAAAATAAAACTTGGTTAGTTTAACTAAAACCTTACAAATAAAGCTGAATAACTTCATAAACGAAATTCCCTTCGTTCGCTTAATCAGTGAAAGAAGTAAGAAGGAAAGACTGAATGCAGAAGTCTAAATGAAAGGGAAAGAATAAAAGCAATTAATAAAATGTCATTATTTGAAATGACTTAATTCAGCTTCACAGTTCAGCCCAGCAACATAAATTATACTTCACATTTATGAGTATGTTGTTCAAGCGTTGGCATCACTACAACAGTGTGAAATATCGTTAAACACTGAGGGAACAGTAAGCACTTAGAATTTTATTAAAGTGTTATCAATAGTGACTAATTATTGCCAACCATTTTACTCACAGGCAAAATCTCTAAACCAAAAATATAAAGAATATTTTAGACTTTGGCACATCATACAGAGGCTGTTCACACATTTTTTAGACGATTTTCATTGTATTTACAGAAATATTTTACCTAAGCAGTAAGGCCTTTTTTTAGTATCGAAAAAGGTATTTTATCCCATTCCCAATGAACAGTTTTCCAGAATACAAGGAGGACTGTAGATCGACGTTTGAATAATTCGCCTTTTATAAGTCCCAAAGCGGAAACTTCCGTGGATCACACATCAGGAGATTTAGGAGGGTTATGAGTGAAGGGTATGTATAGCCCCGATACCCGTTTCTCGTTCCATTTTTTCCAGGAAATTCACAGTGGATTTTGACGTGCGGCTGCTTGTTTTGTCTTGATGCAGTTCCACTGATTGTTGGCACAGTGGGGGTATTTCATATTTAAGAATTGGTTATAAAATATGTTTGTGATAATATGTGGAGTTGACTTAACACGTTTCTGCACTGTCTCATTTTTATTTGCCCTTATATCAAGAACAAGCAACAATCATAAATCCCTTTGAAAAACTTTCCTTAAATTCATTGAACATGTTCTAAGATATTTTTCTTCCTCTGACGATAATAAATGTATCTTCTGTTACTACGGTCATTTAAATATACCCAAGATTCATCTATTGCCACATCAGTTTTTAATTTTGATTCGAATAAATGTTTCTCATAGAAAATATTGCAGCGCGTTCTGCTTTCGGCGATATGTCGTGGAGAAAAATCGTGCACATTGCGTTTTTTCCTCTTTTTAAGATTCAAATCGTCATTAATCACTATGTTTACAACCGACACTGAGTATTTTAATGATTATGCAACTGTCCTTTGCGGATTTTTTTCAACATTAAAGTTCTTACCTTTGCAGCATTGGAAACATACCATTTTTCCTTGGATATGTATTTTGATTAATTTTTCTCCTTAAAACCAAACCTGAAGTTTTTCTTTTCTTTTCTTATTGATAATATTATTTGTAGTTCCTTTAGATATCGGAAAATCATGACTGTCACAGCATTTTGTAATAACTAGATACGAATAATTTTCTCCGAAAAGAGCACAAACATAGCTTTCCCTCCATGGCTTCTGTCAAAGCGCCATTTTGCATAAAAATAAAACAATGAAGCATCAAATGATTATTTAAACTTTCAAAATATAGTTGCAGTTAAACCAAAGCTGATGTTTACACCAAATGACTTCCTTGTACGGAGTTTTAAATTGTATGCCTTTTTTCCTGCATTTCATTTAAACTTGTTAAATTGAATCTGCTTCGCCGATAGCGCATAAACCACAACAGAATAAATGCACGTTTTCAAATTCACTATGTTTGTTTACCATAGGTACACTCTGGCACTAGGTTCACTTAACAGAGTTACATCTTATTCGTTTTATAAACTCAGAAAAATTATATCTAAGGTTAAGAATTATATAATTGTTGCCACATGCTCTATTCAAATACTATAAGAAATTTAAAACGGTCTATAACAGAAATTAAACAAATAAAAAAGAAACAGTTTTTCATAGACGATTCAGCGCCGCTTACCTGATGCTCACGCACTACTCGTAAACATTCTCCTCTGTCCGAGACAGACTGGCGACAATATTTGCTACTAATATGAAACACTTATTTCCTCGAATTTCATTAGAGATTTTCTTTTCATGTAATTAATTCAGTTCTAACTTCGCGGCAAGGCAAAGTACATAAACACTCAAAATTTGTTTCATTAAAATTGAAAGATATAGAAAAACGGGAAACACCAAGTACAGTTAAAACAATTAAAAAAAATTTTTACAATTGAAATTTCAGTTTCTACGCAAAAACAAGCAGTTTCGCTAGCAGATTTATTAGCATGTCATTTCAGAAAAATTCCGGTTTTGTGTTCAAAATACCTACGTTAGAATAATGCTACATATAAATCTAATATATCTCCTAAGTTGCGCTTTCGAGACATGAAAAACGTAATTTGAATTCGGCCAATCGGCCCAGTAGAACGAAAGATATAAAACTGTCCCCCCCCCTTTTTTTCCTCAGTAAACTCCTTTTATTTCGCAGTTTTTTTTTTTCCGCGACATAAAGTAATGTTGATGAGAAATCATTGAAACGTATGTTGTACCCTTGATAGATGTAAATAATCTGATATAAAATGGTCAAATAAACTAAAGAAATTTTTCATTGCTTATCTAGAAAACTCATCAAGAATTCACTTTTTTTAATTGTACTCTGTTGTTATATAGTGAATAAAGCACAGCTTTCAGATTTTATATTAAGCCCAAAAGGTTTTTTTTAACGTTTGTGTTACCTTTATTTCTTAAATATCATGTTCTTTGCATTTACACTAAATAAAATTCAAATCAACAGCAATATCAAAAAATATTTCAAAATAGAATATCTTTAGAATATCTGATAAACAGTGTCGCGCGCTGCAGGTAAAAATTATTTTTTCCTTACAGTGTTGCCATCGCTGGCTTTGAAATCGTTGAATTAGTTAATAAAAAAATTCGTTAAAGTTTCACAAAATTTGAAATAGATAATAAAACAAATTCAAAATCCAAAATTCGGGCTTCCAAATGCCTATGTTCGGTTTGAGGACTACTTTATTCAAAACTGGATGACTCTAGGTACCATTGTTTTTTCACAATGTGAGAAATTTTCATGCATTCATGCAGATTCTTCATTACTTAGTTTCTGTTAATAAAATGCATGGTGATAATATTTGGTGGCAACAGTTTGAAAAGTGAACCAATGCAGAAATTGAAACATTTAAAATGCCGCCGTTTTGAGACTAATAGCCCTTTGGGTCTAATGCTCCTTTGGGTTAAAAATGAAGAATTACTATGTACTTATGTATGTTCTCTTCCTATTGTGGAGAAACAATGGGGTCTAAAGCCAACCTAATTCTTCATATTTGTACTCTTCCACCCGAATAGGAGAAACTCGAAGCCCGAATTTTGAATTCCATTATTACATATTTTATACAAATTTAATGAATTTTTTATTAACAAACTCAAAGATTTCAAAGCGGGGCAACAGTGTTCGAAATGAAACATTTTTGTTTCCATCACGCTAGACTGTTGCCATTCGGCAAAATGTAAGATAGTTATCTTTCAATTTTCATCAACAATCTTGGCAGTTTGAAAGTAATGTATTCACACTGCCGGAAGAATAACGCTTTCATTTTCCACGTCTCAGCTTGTTGCCATTCAATAAGCCTAAGATATTTAACTTTCGGATTTAATGGTACTGAGTAATACACTAAGCGGTTTGAAAGCAATAAACGCCGTCATTAAATCTTCTTTCTGCTTTTTAATATGATTGATTTGAGTAAAAATACATTAAACTCGAGATATTTAATCAAAATTATTAAATACTTTTATGAAACTACACGAGTCGGACTCATTAAAATCACTATATACTCTTTTTTTCCCTTTTTTATATAATAATTTTTGTAAGTGACTGGCTGCACAAGCGGCTAGTTTTTAACAAAAATAATATAGCGAATGTAAAAAATGTATGGCAACCCTTAACACTCTATTAGAAATTCTGTTTTTAGATATTTTGTGATTTGCTGCTGTAAATACGAAGAACTAAATTTTGACTTATTTAATAAATAGAATAAAACGCATTAAAAATTAATAATAAAACGACGAAAACGTTTTGTAAGGTATCTGAGTAAGAAACCTGAATTGATGAACTGAGAAAAGATGAGAAAATTAGAAATTTTAAGCCAACATTTAACCCTCTATTAGGAATTCTAAACATAAACTGCTTTTAAAAATTTTGTGATTTTGCTATTGAATTATTAGGGGAGTAAGTGCAAAGAAAGTAAAGCTTAATAATAAAGCTAAAAAGACAAAATAAAAATCCATTAGCGGGAATGACCGCCAAGAGTAGATTGGTAACCCGCGATGTTCAGCGAGAATATAAAAAACCATAATAAATCTTCTGATGCGACGTTAAAAATTCTGAATCTTTTCAGTTTTTCTTTTAATATTTTCATAATTTTAGCACGCATTGCCAAAATTTTATTTATAAAGAGATGTTTTCGAATGATTAAAATTTCAGCATTTATCAGATGTTACTAACACAAAATAAGGATATGTGAATAAAGTTCATCTGAAAGAACTACATTAAACTAAGTGAAAAATATATGGCAGTTATAACTGATAAAGTAAAAGTGACCTTCCTTCCACTCACTTGAAAAAAAGAGTAGAATGTATTGAACCGCAAGAAAATGTTATGAGAAGAAACCGAGCTGATCATTACTTAATCATTATTACATTCATTGTGCCCGTTTTCTTCCTGATGAAATTACACAGTGAAAAGGTATGATACATTAATGACATTATGAGTAATAATGATAATAAATGATAATTATTCCGTGTTATACAGGCACACATTCAAAGACATGAATAGTAATGTTCAAAACATGGATAGTAAGATCTTACAAAGGGAAGAAAGTGAAATTAATGACTTTATGATTGGATATGTCACTAAAGCGATGCTAAAAACCTATATTTAAATAGAATTTAAATGGCAACTTTGAAATGCAATTTCCTGTTTAAATTTCAAATTTGTAAGCAGCCCGTAGAACACTAATTATTTTATATCTGGATTTGCGTTACTTTCCAGGTATGTTTGTGTATTGAAACATCGTTTTATGGTTTTATATTTATTAATGTTTTATTGAAGCATCGTTAATGTTGTTTATTAATGTTAATTTTTTCCCTCCCCTCCGTACAGTGTGGCCATTTCTTAATAAAAAATTCGTTAAGTGTTACAAAATATGAAATACATAATAAAACAAATTCCAAATTAGGGTTTCTAGATGCCCATATACGGTGTGGATTACGTTATTCAAAGTTTGATGGCTTTAGGTACCGTTGTTTTATCACATTTGTAGAAATATGCATACATTTCTGCAGATTCTTCATTATTTAATTTCTTTAAATATAACACAGGGCAACAACTTGAAAAGTGTAACGGACATTTAAAGTTTTCAACTCAAAAATTACAAAACAAAATTAATAGCCCTTCTGAGCTAACGCCCTTTGGGATAATAAAGTATTAAAATATATTGAAACCATAAGACTAAAAGAAAGCACGGTCTGATCTTGGTATGTAAATTTCAGTTTAACACACAAACCCGTTTTAAGCGAAACAGTCAGAAGCGCCCTATTAGTTTCAGAATAGTCCTCTTGAAGTTAAGCATTTTAAACATTAATCATTCTGCATTTAAAACGAGCTGTTCATAATGGGAAGTATAAACAGTAGGAAAGCATTGTTATGATTTTATTTCAGCATGAATCTGAGTCATTTAGAACCTTATGCAATTATTAAATAAAGAAAAGAAGTAACTGCATATTGATTTCTCTAGATCGCTACCATTCTAGAACTGCAACAAATATTTTCTGTTAAACAAATTCGATTATTTAAAATAATAGGCGCGTCGAAGAGCTTTCCATTGACGAATTTAGAAATAACAGAAGAATAAGCAAATGGATTTAATAACATCAGCGCTAAGCCTCTGAAGAACGTTCTGTATTGTTGTAAACGGTCCCTCGTATTCGCATTTCTCAGATATCTTGACATCGATGAATTGTCTTTCGAATCATCTTCACTGATGAAGAGTAAGCGAAGGGGGGGGGGGAGAAAAAGAAACCTACCATCTTAAAAAAGAAAAAGATGAAAGAAAGAAAAATCAAGGGTGGAGTCAGAAGCAGCAGCTCATCCAACCGCTTCAAATATGCATCTTCATTCGAAGTTCTGAATGGCTTCTTACATTCGTGACATCATCTCAGCTGCCCCTAATACATCATCATAATGGCACGCCATCATAATCATAAAGCCACTTACCGAAAATGGTTTCAAGAAGGATATTTTTTTCCTTTTGTTTTTTATTTCTATTGAAGAGGCATTGGATCGATCTGCTTGCTGGAGGACGCGGCTCGACCTTGAAGCTTAATTGTTAATTGTGCGATTTTTTTTCAAAGCGCTTTTTCTTTTTCATTCTTTTCGTTACTCGTCGGTGGGGGCTTAGGGACGTTGGGGGCCGTATAATTAAAAAGTACGGAATAGTAATTATATACGGGTATCTGTCTCTGAAAGAGGCACGTGTTGCTTAACAAGGAGTGAATGCAGAACTGAAGTTAATTTGCGCTCAATGATAGTACTTAAGCCATGATGGAAGCATTTCATCCACTTTATAATGTGCAGACCCCATAAGAGGGTATGCTTAAACTATGAGTGGAATAAATTTATGACGGTTTTTTGTTGAAAAAAATTTTCTGGCCTGGTTTGGAATACTAAAAAATCTGATGTCCACACCACATTGTTTTCATCTATGGAATATTAAATTATACGCATTTTTCATGCATTTCATTTAAAATCATTTCCTCGAATTTCATTAGAGATATAGTTCTCATTCAATTTATTCAGTTCTCCCTTCGCGGCAAGGAAAAAATACATTAAACCTCAAAACGCTTTTATTAAAAATTGAAAAACTATAGAAAAATATAAACATAGATACAGTTGAAACAATTTAAAGAACAACTTTTACAGTTAAAATTAGAGTTCCTACGCAAAAGCAAGCAATTCGGCCAGCGGGTAAGAAGGCAGATTTTTCGGTGCTCAAAACTGAAAGTTTACGTTTGGTCTCACTCGGCAAAAAGACACTGAAGGTGTAGAAACTGACTTAATTTGTTGTGAACGGCTATGCTGAGTCAATATATGGGATAATTTAATGACTTAGGTGATAATTCCAGAACGGCTTAGGCATGATTTAATTTGCAATAATAAAATAAAATGTTATCTTTGTTGTTGCGAAGCTTAGTTTCTCTAGATTGGCAACAAATCCACTATTCTGCTAAGTTTCAAATGTAAACAAATATAACTGCTGTGGTAAACAAAAATTAAGCTTAGCCGCACTAAATAACTTTTAAATTGTTGATAATTCTACAATTATTGCACGCAAGTTAGCTAAAGACATCAAAACCTCAACCTGAAGATAAGAACAACGTAATTCAACCATTTTTAAAGCAAAAAACGCACAATTTACCAACATCTAAAAATAAAAAAAAGCTGAGCTCACCGATCCAAATATATATATATTTGTATTCTTTTGCAACCAAAAAGAGATCTACACAACTACATGTTACAGCAGTCCTGTGTACACAATTTCAACGTTGTGAGACTACTCATTTTTGAGTTATGGGAGATACGTATGTACATACATACGTATGTACGTACAGACGCTATGAAAAAAATTTCTTCTGAATCCATTTTAAATCAGTTTTACAATTCTTTTGGGAGAAAAATCCTTTATTCTGTTCTTGCGTACAAATGTCATGCAAAAACATCCTTAAATTTCATTCGATAGCGGTCAAAATGGATATTTTCGTTGAAATATAGCACCCGGAATTTTTCGTGATTGCAATACTTCCTTTACTTCGTACAAGGAAATAAAAATGGAAACGTTCTAAATAGGTGACAGTGCGATTAGCTTTTTCGATGAACATTTTAGAGATACACATCTATATGCCTATAAATTTAAATTTTAATTTTATCAAGAGAGCATATTTAAGCTAAGGATGAGTATTTTTTAATGTGTTTATATCACTGCTGTAACACTTGTTGTGCAGACTAATACAAAATCTTAAATGTATATATATCTATATACATATATAATATTAAATGTATATATTTAATGTATTTATATCCTAATATAAATCTTAACGTGTTCATATGTCACACCTTAATTTGAAGATGAATAATTTAAAAATTATATTTTAAAAACAAGCTAATTTATAGAAAACTGTCATCGGACAGTGTTCATGCTTCAAATAAGCGGCTAATCAGTAAAAGTAATTTTATACACTTAATTTGCATTAAAAATAGTCACGTATGATTAAAGATCGTGTTTTGACTTAACACTGCACAGAGATTTGGGAAAAGTAATTTTTAGATCTCAGTAAGGATTAGTTCTGATATCATGAAAAATTCGCTTCGATATTATGAAAAACTTAACATTTTTTTTTTTGGTTTTTGAATAAATTTAATATTTTAATATACTGTAAGGTTTTAGTTTAAACTAACAAAGTTTTATTTTTAATTTTCCTTCCCTATGATTTCTTATTTCAACTTCCCGTTAGAATGAGCGCGCGTTTCAGCTTTATGCTAATTTGAAGTGGAGCCAAGTTTGTATTTAAGCGACAGGTAGGAACTTCTCTGTGTGAGACAGCTTTTACTCTCAGATCACTGCTGCTCTGTTCGACGTTCGCCTGACTAGTTAGTATTTAAATTCTAAGCCTTAGCGCTGTTACGCTATTACGCAAGGTATAAAGAACGACAGACCGTTATTCCCGCTTGTCTCGATACCCAAGTTTGGTCGAGTGCTCGCATGCGTTGAAACGTGATATGTTACTGTATCAAACTATATGTTACCCCCAAGCGTATCAGATCTTGATCCTCACACCTCAAGGCTCCCTCTGCGCCCATGGAAAATCATGCTGTGTGTCTCGTGGACTAGTACGCCAAATGGGCAGATATTACCTTCAGGGTACACCATCATTTAGGGCTTACATTCGCAGAAGTTGCAACGTGTGGAACATGCATTGAAACAAAAAGAACCAGCTTTGGTTAAAAGCAGTGGTGTTTTTAGACCAATGACAATGATCAGGGATACCAATCAGAGATTTGGCTCTATTGGCTGGGAAAAAATTGTGCTCATTGGGCCTGGTGCCCACAAGTACCACCTGGTTCGCCAATGAGGTACACTACGCAAAAAAACGGGATAGTTCTATATTTCCCGTTCTACTGGGTTGATTGACGAAATTCAAATTGCGTTTTTCATGTCTCGAAAGCGCGACCTGGGATATGTATTAGATTTATATATAGCATTGTTCAAATAGAGGTATTTTGACACAAAATAGGACATTTTCTGAAATGGCATGCCAATTGTTTTTTCCATATTTCGATTCTAGGACTCAAATTGTGCCAAACTGTCAAGTTTTGTAAAAAATCGTAGGAATCGTTTTTAAAAGATTCGTTCTCAAAATTTTAGCTTCTCAATGTTAATTCAAGTTGGTATGTATTTATTAATATCTCTTTTTTTATGAAACTTATTTGATTCCTTCTTATACAGATCGAAATTTAGGTTCATTCTAAATAAAATTCCCCCATTTTTATGATTTATTGTTAAAATTTGTGTTTTTAAGTAATTTTTATAAATTTTTCGAAAATAATTTTGAATTATAACCTATAAAATTTTTACAATTATCTTAAAGTAGATGTATTTCTAAGCATATCTTCAAAAAATTAGAGATTTTGATTCAAAATTTCCGAAGATATATGTGAATTTATATATTGGTGCGTTTTGAAATTGGGCATATTTGTTGAAAGCGATAATAACGAAAATGTGGTTTACGCACTCTGTTAAAATTATTTGAAAGTAGAACAATGTGACCTTTTTCGTCTCATCCACAGTGTAAAAGGCAGGAAAGATGTGACTTTTTTTCCTCCCCTACACAATGGAAGGGAAGGAAAGCCGCATTTTAAGAAGTTCGCCAAATTAATTATTTTTGGCTCTAACTGAAAAAAGTTCGTCAAGTTTTGAATTTCTCCTTAATTTTCGCACCAAATTTTACAAAATTTAATATTTAGGCATATTATGTGTCATAGAATCGAAATATGGAAAAAAAGGGCTATGTTATTTCAGAAAAAGTCCGATTTTGTGTCAAAATACCTATATTAGAGCAATGCTATATATAAATCTAATATATATCCTAAGTCGCGCTTTCGAGACATGGAAAACCCAATTTGAATTTCGTCAATCGGCCCAGTAGAACAAGAGATATAGAACCGTCCCATTTTTTTTCGCAGCTTACATCTGCCGCACACCCAAGGACTTCTTCCCAGGGCATAAGACAGCTCTAGGAACTTTGGCAAAGAGTACTGGATGCTAGGTTGCCTTGGTAATTTGGCATGCTTTGCCAAAACGCGATGAAAATTACCTTGAGACCTGACTCTTAAATAACACGCGCTGTATATGTCTGTTTCTGATGATCACAACGGCAAGAACGTTTTTTGATTATCGTGTGGTTCCGAAGACATGCATTATTTTACGACCATGAGTGTATACGAAACTCCCTTTGCTTCTGGTAGCTGCAGGTATCAGTGAGGCGGGACACCACATTGTCATTATTAGTCGTACAGGTGTGTTTTTGCTATACTAACTATTAAGCTTCACATTTTGCTATAGAACACCCAGAAGACGATTCGATTGTCTCACACCATCTTGTCCTAGCTCCAAACCGCTCGACAGAACTTTCAACTCACAGTGTATTTTGAGTGCCCTCATACCACACAGACACTGTACAATTGCAACATGCGTGCCTTCCCATGTATTCGAAACCGAGAGCAACAATACAGCAAGTAGGAGCACTAAATACTATACCCATCAGGGTAGCCATTGCTTCTGATATGAGCTTCGGAACAAAATAGTCGTCGCTTTCAAAGATGTTTGGCGAAACACCAAACATCTTTGAAAATATTCGGCCCTGCATGTGGTGTTGGTTTCAGTCATGTGTGACTGCGAATAGTCAGAACTTCGAACACCTCTTGTGAAGCTGTATTCTGCATCACCAGCTATTATACTGTAAGATTTTTCTTTAGCAAAACATTCTATTCGGCTTTCTGTATTGTGACCTTAGTGCGTATTGGTGTCTCCTCTATTTCCTGCGGGGATGTATTCGTTAATGCTTTCCCCTGTGAATATGATTTAAATCAATATTTCTTACCTCCCCTCAAAGTTTAAACTTGGACTTTCGGTACATCATGTATAATAACGCTTAGTATTAATATAACAGAAAAAAAATTGTATTCAGTCTTAACATCTCATTTTGTTCCAAACGTACTAAGAAAAGTATTTCAAATTACTAATCTTATTGTCTGAGTTTGCTTTCTCTCAAAAAAATAATCGTCATAAAATGAAAAAATCATAGATTTAGCCAAATATTTATTCATTAAAATGTCGTAGTATGAAATAGCCTATCATAAAAGGGCATGTATACAGAAATTTACTACGTCTGTTATTAACTCTAAAGTTTCGTCTTTATAATCTAAGAAGAACTATAATTTGAGTATCAGTTTACATATACACTAAAATTCAAAACGATGACTTAATTTTCGACCAATGTTATATTAAATGACACTTATCATGACAGATCACTTCAATAATATCACTTTTTTGACAGAATTTTGCGGTTTATTTAATCATGTATTCAACCTTGGGAATGTTATGACCTTCGAACTGCATCTTCAAAGCTGTATAAATGAATATGAATGAGAAGTATATTAATCGTTAATTTTTCTCAACAGTAATGGTAAGAGATCGTGTATTTATCATATTTTCAGAAATAGGAGAAACGGATTGACAGTAGTATACATCAATTTCACATAACGAATCATGCAATATTACAATTCCTTAATATCCAATAATTAATGTGTATTTGCAGTGTGAAAATTTTACTTATTCTTTTATTGTCTTAAAACTCCTAATTTTGGTTTCCTAACAATGGCAAATTTCTGAAAAGCAATTTTTAAAGGAATCATAATTACTTCAGAAAAATGAGATTAACCCTAGAACACTAGTGTACGTAAATTTTACGTGCTGCCATCCTTTATTGGTTTCTTTCTGCCCTTTCCTTTCACCTATACACTTGTTTGACCTTGAGTGCTTCGAGGTGTCATGTAGGTGGCTGCATGCCACATGATTTGATTTTTTCGTCTGCGGTTCATTTGTCTCGGTTACATGAGCTAGAGCTCAGACGTGAATTTTACGTGCCGCTAGTAATACGCGAAATTTTGAACACGTAAATTTTTCGTGTCACTAGTAATACATGACTTTTTAAATACGTAATTTTAACGTAGTCCTAGTGATAGCGTCGGTTATTTTTAAATTTGTGAGCGGCATATATAAATGTGTTTCGATTCTTATTTCATACTGTGTTGAAAAAATGGCGAAACGCCGCAAATATTTGACGAATGAAGAAATTCAAGCAATGCTTTTGGAATCTGATGAAAGTGAAAGTGGTGATAATGTTGAATTTGATGAAGATAATGATGACAGTGATGCTGATCCGGATTATATTCCTGATGATAGAATAGAGATTGATCCTGATTTAGTGATCGATTCCCCGATACAAGAAATTGAGTGCAGTAGTGATATGGACAAAAGTAAGAAAAAGAAAGTTGAATTAAATGTTCAAAAGAAAAATAGAAAGACTACAAATATTGAAGATACAAATGAACAAGGACATATTATATTTCTGGATGCTGACTTAGTAAAAGGAATAAATGGTTATGAGTGGTGTACGAAAATTAATGACACCACTAAACAGAAAACCAACGCAAAAAAATATAGTTCATATTAGACCAGGTTCAGTTGCTGAGGCTCGATTTGCTAAGGAACCAATTGATTGTTTTAATTTGTTTATTTCTGATGTAGTCAAAGAAGAAATACTTACTCACACAAACGCAGAGATAAACAGAAAGAAGATAGATTATGCAAATATTACGGATGGTTCCCTAAATAATTTAAATTACGATGAACTGAATGCCTTGTTTGGAATATTAATACTTTCTGCAGCTTTAAAAGATAACCATTTGTCAACAAAAGTTATGTTTGATGTAACTTTTTGTAGTGGAAGGTATAGAGCAACATTTACTGAGAGACGCTTTTCATTTCTTTTGGATTGCTTAAGATTTGATGAAAAAGACACAAGGGAAGAGAGTAAAAAAACATAAATTAGCTGCTATTCGCCAAACATGGGAAATTCTTATTGAAAATTGTAAAAAATGTTACAAACCCAGTTCATACACGACTATAGACTAATATTGGGTAAAACAGCAAATAAAAACATATTTAGAAACATCTTAATGTAATATAAGTAAATAAAATGAATTTTAAACGAGCATGTAAATTTTACGTATCGCTAGTGATAGCGGCATATATAAACACGCTAGTGTTCTAGGGTTAAGAAAATTCTTTTATAATGATAACTAAATTATAAAATCTAACTCTAAATTATAGCAGCTCGATAACGCCATTAAAAATCTGTAATAACCATAAACTGTTTCATCCAATTCTTTTTATTACAATATTTCCAAAGACAGAATTCTGTGTTAATTGGCTATTTTAATTAACATGCTCCCTGATGTAAAGCATAAAATGTAAAATTTTAAGGCATTCCTATGTAAACTGGAGACAACGTTCTTTCAGGTGATAAAATTTTAAGCAACTAACTAAACTGCCAAATTTGATGAATTTAAGCTTTAACCCGTAACTGGGGAGGTGCGGTCTCAGAGACTGTTACAGGTGTTGTTCCAAAGAACCTCTTTGGGTTTTCGGTCCTTAGAGGTTCTTTGGTTGTTCCTATCACCCCTATTCTACGAGTATATTTAGTTTGATTGAGTGGATACTTCTGCTAGCTTCTCCTTTTGTGACTTTGATAATTCTCATCCATTGGCTAACAATTTTTGCACCTACTTCATTGTAAAATTCTAGTCCTTTGTCTGAAAGTAGTATGCCAGACCGCACCACCTTCTGAGTGTTACGATGTCTGTCCCAGGTGAAAACATGGCTCTGAGACTCGGTCCGAGAATTATCATATATCCTTCTGATTCGCGTTATGCAGAAGAGCTGAAAATAATTCTTGATGAAGTGGTAAGTGAATTTAGCGATGTCAAGAAGATTTTTCAAATGATATTGATTGATATTTTTTGCAAGAACACAGTGGTATTACTGATAGTTAAATTAGTACTATAATTGTTTTCATATTTCGTACCATATTTATAGTTTTCATCTGAATGTGTCTATCATATGTTAAATTAATGGAAAATACTTTTTATTCATAAAAAATAATAGTTATTTTGGTTTGTTTTACATAATTTACACTTGCAAATGGTTTTTCATTAAAAAAAGTTCATGTTGCAAAAAAGATGTTCCTTGTGTTGATTGATTTCTTTGTAAAATAATTTTTTTCTTTCTGTTTGAAGGTAAGTGTTTACAGAATGTATGGGTAAAATGGAATTTTAATATTTTGATTAGAACTTTTTATTTAAATCATAACGAGACGCGGTCTCTGTGACCGCACGTCCCCGGTTATGTCCCATTATTTGACCTACCCTGTTACGGTTAATACCGATTGTTTCTGCATCATTTTGCTATGTAACTGGTAAAATAAAAATGGTAAACTCACAACCCACAACTTACGCCAAAGTGTGGTTTTGCATGTACTTCACCGCAAGTTGATCTTTGACCTTTAAATCCCCTAAATCATTTAAATGATGGGCTTTATCTAATACCGGAGACAAGCATTTTAAGTACATAACGCATTAAGAATGTCAGGTTCTTATACAAAAGGCTTACTTCTGAGAATCTTCTTTGTTGACAATACGTTTTGTCACAGCCACAAAACCGCGTGGATGGCTACCAGTTCGCAAAGGTTTGAAAACCGCAAATATTTCGTGACCAATTAGTAGACATGCCTTCGCTGAATTCATCATAAAGTATTGCACAGAAATTTTGAAATCTTATTGAATACTGCGGACTGAGAACATATGAAAGGTGAAATTAAAGAATATTAACTTAGGAACGTAGTGTTGCAAAACTGGGTTGAATGACTCTTTCGTGGTAAAGATGGGGTTAGAAATCATAGTATCTTGAAATTTAACTATTATTTCTCTTCAGATGCTTCAGTAGCTCTTGTTACATTGATACCTAACCAAAGTATTCAAATAGCGAACTTAAATGAATTAATAATGTAAAAATATCTTAGAATAACAATAATATGATTTCAAAACAAATCGGCTTTTTGATATTGGAATTGGGCTCTAGTGTAGAATTGGGTGCCCCTTCGATTGGCGACAAATTTTGTTCAGTTTTGGCGATGAAACCCCATTTCTGGTTACCATGATTATTTTAATTTGGTTTTGCTTCCTGATTTTTTTTAAGTGAAAATAGATCGATGTGTACATGAACGAATTCAAGGCACTGTGCAATGCCTAGTTTGTGCAATTCTTTGATTTTTACTTTGGTTTTGTGTAGCGGCCATCTTGAAATTGTGTCTTCTTGGTGTCAAAGAAGAATCGTCAAATAAACAAGGGGCACCCAATTGAAAACTTTTACCTAGAATTGTTTTTTTTTATTTTTAACAATCATTTAAATTCTAAAAGGCTACATTGCTCTTTGCCATCATCCATTTATCCTCCACGAAATTCAGCAAGTGCTGTCATTTTTAGAACTGTTAAATCTTTAATACACCTTTCGCACCAGCTTCCTCCTTCCAATACTTTAACCTGGTATTATATCTTTTGATAGCACCGTACGTCAAGAAAATACTCAGATAAATCTCGCCTTATCAATTAATGTAATCATTGCATCTTGATAGCAACCAGCTTCAAAAAGTTAATTATGATCAAATTATTTATAACTGTATTAATGTTACTTTATGTATACTAATAGATCCTCATGGATACGGTACCATCACTTATTTATTGCGCAAGCTGCAAGTAGCTCTTTTATCTTGCATTCGTAATAACTGTCAAGGAAAAAAATTACAAAAATACTGGATTAGACTTCTAATTCTAAACTGTTCTTTATTCGGCGGAATAAATGGTACTTACATATTATCCCGTCGACCGTGAAATTGTCGCCAAGCAGCACAATTTAGAGCAAATTATAATTATAAATCAGTGTGACGTAACAACACATTCATAAGATCGGCGCTTTCGTTTGACATAACCTTTTATATATAACTTCACGATAGGCCTGTTGGATGCTATTTAATTTTATTAAAAGTTAATATTATTTTGGAAGCAATCTTTCCTATGACTTTTTTTCAACTACGCTTTCTTGCCAGAATGAGATTTCAGTTTCGCGTATTATGCAAAATAGAGTAGAAAACTACTACTTAACCTGGTGTGTAAATTACTTCAGACGCAGGGTGTTCTGCCTTTCGGCCACGTTGTTTCTCTGCTAGTTAAGCTTACTATTTTACGGTCGTACATAATAATTGCTGGTTAGTCGACGTCGGTGGTACGGACAAGAGCCAACTACGCGGTTAAATATCTCTGTGCAGCTTCATCTTAAGATTAGTTTTAATTTTACGTTTTCTATTTTAGGTTGCCGCCAAAAATATTGGCGGGACCCTGTAAGCACCAGGAGTGCCAACTGTACATATTGCTCTTGAGTTGAATAAAAACGTCTTTTTCACCCTTCTTACGTGTTGTTGATGATATAAGTCGAATAAAAGCTTCAGAATTCAAATTAAGATCCAGCCATCTAGTCTTCAAAATAACTTTAATTTAACTAGAATCTTACAAGCCATTTTTTCGTTTTATGAACAAGGATGTAAATTAACTGTTACTGCTGCACTTTTTCTCTGCAGTTTGAAAAATAAAAATATTGAAATTTGGGGCCAGCATTCTAGAGAACTGCAAGCTGTGGATTATTTTCAAAAGCTATAAGATCTCACCATCAAAAAAAGATCTGTATTAATATACATGATATGCTCAGCTGGCTATGTTGGACAAAACAGTGACAGATACGAACAATTACCAGAACAATTACCTGCAATTCAGTAAATTCTAAGGGTTTAACAAAATAGCAGATATCGTTAAAAGCCTTTGTTCGAAGTTCAAAAACCAAGCGAGTAGAATATTGATTGTTTATTAAATTAAGAGGAGTTATTTCTTTCAGAATTTCTCAGTAATGATCGGCGCAGTTTTGGCGGAATCTGTGCCACCTTTCATAATTAGAAGAAAGCCAACTTTCTCAGCGACAGGATAGTACGTAAGTACCGAATAAATACATGGATATAACAGTGGGATCTAGATATTGTTTCAAAATTTACAACCAGACATTTAAGAATAATACGACTGGAAAGCGCGATGTAGCCCAACTCATGGATAAGCGTCATGTAACAACACTCTCACTGCAGCACACAAGAGAGCGCGTTTAGCATGGTAAAGACAGTATGTTTCTTGTAACAGACTTCAGTGGTACACCGTTATTTTTACAGATTAGTCGAGATTCATCCTGGACCATGATTTTTGGCTTACCTCTATCTGGTGAGAGCCTGGAACACGATACCATCCCTCCTTATCAGGGAAAAGGATGATTATAGTGGTGGATGTGTAATAGGCATTATGGTGGACGGCCGCACACACCCCTGCGTATGTTTAACAAAGGTTCGCTGACTGCTATGAGGTATAGGCAGAAGATCTGAAGCCCATGTTCGGCTTCTCAGGGGCACAGTTGATTCTTGGTTCCTGTTTATGGATGATAACGCTCGTCCATATAGGGGCCAGTTTGTCAACGATTATATGGAAAGTGAGGATATTCGTCGTATGGATAGCCAGCTAAATCTCTTGACCTTTTAACCCAATACAACATGTCTTGGACTTGAGAGGACTGTTTCATCTCTCCATCTCCTTCCGAGCATCATCTCGGAGTTAAAAACTACCTTGTTGCAGAAATGGAACGCCTGCCACAAGGACTCCTGAACGTCCTCAGTATGCCGTCAAGCTGTGTGTCCTGTCTGGTTTTGAGAGGAGACCATACCCCACACTAGACTCATTTCCAGCTCATTATCATAACTTGGATTTTGGATATCTTTGTACCATGAGTTTTGCTGATAATCCTGCGCACATAAAATGGCTTTTGAATGGTACATTTCTTTCTGTGTTACAAATACATATTCATAATAAATTTCATTAAAAACTATCCATTAGGTTTTCACAAATTCGATATAATGGGCAAATTCTTTTAATTTTGCTCACGAATGTAAAATATGTGCATCATGAATTCAGCGTTGGAAGACCTTCATCGTTCGACGCTGTATATCTTAAATTTGCGGAAAATAGGATTAATAATTTAACCCATAAGATTTATTTTACAGATTATAAAAATATAATTATATAACATGAGTATGTGATATAAAAGATTCCAATTTAATAAACCACTAAGTATTTATTATCTATGTAACAAAAATCTTTGCAAGCCAGCGTAGGTAATAGATGATTGCTAAGAATGATAAGCTAAAATTTGATATAAACGTCAAAAATATTTTAATGGTTTCTCAAGTAACGAAATGTACTCTTATTTGCAAAAGCTTTATGTTATTACATTTTTAGTCATCTAAGCCTTATGCAAATTTCTTAAAACATCGATATTTTATGTATAAAATTGGATTGTATACGTGAAATATTAAGTCAGCGATGAAGAAATAGTTATATGTAAAATAATAATTCATATAAAAATTTCTACGTTTAGTTACTTACTTTTTAATGATTACACAAAAAACATTAAACAAAACTTGTAAAGTCAGCTAGTCAGTTTGAATGCCTAGCAGGCATCATCGGAAAATGGAATAATACAGCAAACTTTTTCATCCCCATCAATCTAGTATAATTCTTATTGTCCGGATTAACTGAGACCGCAAGCCGTTCGAATTATATGAAATAATAATAAAAGGAGAAAGCAGTATAACAAAATTTAAATTCCCAAAAAAAGTAATGTACAGAAATTAAAGAACTATCCGGAAAATAGGAGTTATTATTTTTTTTATTTTTATACATTATTTTTTGTCTTTCGGCTCAATATATGTTCTTTATAATGTGAGTTTTATCTACATCTATTTTCAATAAAGATTATATAACAGAAAAGAATAATTTTTTTTCCTGCAGAACAAAATACAGAACACATTTATTTCTGCAAAACTATAAAATTATTTTTTTTTGTTTGATTAAGTACGTGATTAACCGTGAACTGTGATTAACCATTAACCGCGATTAATCGTTAACCGTTTCTGTTAACGGTAAATTAAAACAAAGAAAATCATTTTTCCTTACTGGTGACAGACATAGTTCTGTGTTCAACAGTATGACTGAAATATTAATGGTATAAAAACTGGAATTTGCTGATTTCTGTTCCTTGCCTTTAATAGCTTTTCGATCCGAAACAGAATAATATTTTCCTGCTAATTTCCCGATGGAAGATGTAATTTTGTTTTTTAAACTTGTTAGAGTTTCCTTCATTACTTGTTCTTTTAAAGATAATTCCGACAGCGGAGTTTTCAAAGCAACCCCACAGTCATCAACATTACGAAATCAGTCGTAATCGCTCACCAAAGCCCAGATACCGATAGGGAGACAAAGCACGCTAGGGATCGGTCTTTTCCTGTCACAAGTTTTTCTTCTTTTCCTTCGAACATAAAATGGGCGATTTGGGGGTACAGATGCAATCAGTACTCCTAATAGAACCCTTGAGCAATGTCTGTGGCTAATTAAAGACCTTCATGCGTGACAATATTTTATTTTTATTTTTAATTTTTGCTAGAGGGAAATGGGTGCTAAGTATAAGCATTTTGGTGTGATTTTAATGGAGTGATATGCATGCGAGAATTTGTTCCTGTAACTTTTTATAAATGAGTTAGCTTATGAGCATTGTTTTTAGTTAATTGCTGATGCTTCTGATAAGCAGATCATCCGCATGCTTTTTGTTCTTTCAATAAAAATAAAATGAGCGTTATGATTTTTATCTCATTAGGTGAGGGAAGAAGAAAGAGAAAAGGTAAAGGACCTGTTTTTAATTAATTGATTGGGCTAGCATTAAAATTAATTAATTGGTTTTATCTATGGTTTGTCCCAGGACTTTGAAGTTATGCATTTATTTCTTTCGGGGCTTTTCTGCAAATGTTCTGAGAAGGCACATAGATTTCAGATAATCGTGGTAATAGTTGTATGGATTTAGATAGATATATATTTACATATTTAAAAGCTAAAGAATGTCTTTGAAGACTAGAATTTCTATGTTATATTTAAACGAATTCATTTATTAAGGAAGCAATTAGATTAGAATATTCTTACTCAAGGAGCAAAAGCACATTTAGCAGAATTTTAAGTTGTTTATTTATTGAGCTTTATTACATGAAAGCAGTTTGCTATGTCGCCGAATTATCATTTGCAACAGTCTTTGAAGTGAATATTTATTGGTATTTAGAAGCAAGGCAACAAATTTTAGGAATGTCAAAATGGCCGAAAGTTTTAAGACACAAATCCCTTTCTTCTGGAAACAAATTAAGAATTCTGAAAATACCTCTAAAAAGGCGGGAAAAAGCCGTAAATAAAACGAAATTGCTTCTCAAGAACAGTTTCTATTTATAACCTCCAAGCATAACAGATGTTAGACTATTAGACAGACTTAGAGTTTATAGTCTACAGGGAACTTTTACATAGGAGAAAGAATGCAAAAAGCGTCTTGAGGTATGATTTTACACCAGAAAGCAAAAGATTTGTGTACCACTGGCATTCTAACAAAAAAAGAGCCCGGATTGTTGCAAAAAAACATTAGAACCGGAAGCATAATTCATAAGTGCACATCAGTATCGCCAGAGGGAGGAGTTTCAAAAATGGACCAATGAGCAAAATACTGCTCTTGTGACGCTGAATCTTTGAAACTGCGCATATGAGCATATGTTGTTGTTTATATTTTATTTTGTTTTTGCATTTTCGTAGTTATACATGTATGGTGTATAAATACTGCTATGATTTTAGTTGGAAATCTCGTAGTTCTTTTATTTTATAAGTTTAATTGATCGTTAACATTTCACTGTCACGAAACTTATTACTCACTGACATTCGGATTAATGTTCGTGGAATATTATCCCCCTTTATATCCAGAAAATGATTCAAGCTACTGTTAGCCTCGAATATTATGCATTTAACTAGCCCCAGTGGATTAAAAGAATTTAAGTGTATAGTTTTTTATTGAGCTTATAATAACTGGAAGTGGTAGAATGAATCTAGTATTTTCTTACCTCAGTGCTTACATTCCTCTGATTTTGAAAGTATAATTTACAAAATATACATTGCGAATGAGCTGATTATATCTATTGCTAGCATTAAAAGTTATATATGGATAAATTAAATAGATATGCTGTGGATAGATAAATCCATTCAGTTCGAAGAGTATTTCTTGTGCAGGCTATACATTTAAGAGTGAACAGTTATTAATGAAATTTAACACACTAAATGTGTAGAATAACAAATTAGGAAAGTTCACTTTGAATAAAACTGTATATTGGCTATTATTATAGAACATCTTTTTCATATAGACAGCAATATAAAAGCTAAGATATTCTACTATTTACATACATAATTATGTTCATATTTCAGATAAATTCGCACGGAATCACAAGAAATTTACGATGTTTAATTATTTTTTACAGGAAATTGATCATGTGATATATCAAAGATCATGTGAAAGGGCAGAAATATTAATGGAAACCCATTGGTCTATTCTAGAAGCCACTCCCTCGGTGGCTATACAGATGCGCACTTACGAAATATGCGAACCGGAATCTAAACAAAGACGCTTCTTTACAGGGATATATTTTTTGTCGGCTGCACAGACGGGAAATTGAGTCCATCTGCCGTACCGAAAGACCTGGGTTCGAATCCCGGAGAAGGCATTATATAATTTGTCACTCCTTTCATATTAGCCAAAGGTGGCCCATCTATTACGTGTCTCGACAGTAAACAGGCCACCGTTTCTGGCGGTAGTGGTCACCGCCTAGGAACGGCTACAGTTCTCCATTGGAATTAAAAACGATATTTTTGAGCTTATACGACTTTTTAGTAATTTACATATTTAATTTTTAGGAGCAAAAAGCAACAACAAAATCGCTTTTCATAACCAAATTATTCCTATGAAAATATCCGTCAAATTATCAAAGTTGCCTGAAATGTCGTTAATCTAAAATTTTGGAGACCATACATAAATACTGTTAGGAGCTGTTTGGAATTTTTGAATTAAATTTTCTAAAATATAATTTTCCCTTGCATAAAATTAACTTGAAATTATAAGCATAAGTTTTCTTTTTCCATTTATAATAATGTTAAAACTTTAAAAAAAATTTATAACGTAGAATTTTTTAACGAATTTTAAGCTTCTTTTCCTTTCTTTCTAAGAAACGTGATTTAAACAAATTAATTTTTAACAACTTTTAAACAAATTCTGCATGTTAAAATATTTATTAAAAAATCTTTAAAACGTGAGGGTAACTGAAGCTTTTTGAACAGCGGACACGTAAATTATTTATTTTTGTATACTTTTTCAAAAACGTAACATGATCAAAGTAGTCTTTCCTTTATCCTCTCTCTGATTTATCTCTTAATTTGGCATTATGGGCTCCAGTATTTTAAAAGATATATAGACCCATTCTTTCTGAATTAGTCATTTTAAATGAGCTTAAGAAATATCGTCCAGAATACTGCTTGTCGCTAGTGCTACTTTACTAATTAGTCTTTCCTATTTTGGACTAGAGTCTTAATTCTACCATGTAAAATTTCAGAATAAAAAGCAACAGCTAAATACTCATTACTTGACAGAACTTCATCGGTTATGCAAACCAAAACACAGTTACGAAATGCACTTTGGCAACTCTTTTTTAGGCAATCATATAACAGCAATTTAGCAATCCAGTTACAACTGCAAATAATCATATGTAGGGAATTTTATGTTAATTAAACAATTTATAAGATATTTCTCCCGCCTTCTTCGTATGCCTTCGTGGTGTAGTGGTCAGCACGCTCGACGTGTAACCGAGAGGTCCGTGGTTCGATTCCCGGCGAAGACGTTGCTCATTTTTCATGCCTCCTCCTTCGAAATAACCTAATGTCTCTACAACAGGCGCCAGAACTAAAAAGGTGGTGGATAATGATTCTCCATCATCGGGATTTGGCGATTAGGTCCCCCAAACCCCAGTCGCCCTTTAAAAGGGGAATATATAAGATATTTCTCCCGCCTTCTTCGCATGCCTTGGTAGTGTAGTGCTCAGCACGCTCGAAGCGTAAACGAGAGGTCCTTGTTTTGATTCCCGGTGAAGGCATTGCTCATTTTTCATGCCTCCTGCTAGAAGTTTTCTATAATCCGGTTCTCACTCCAAAGCGTTGAAGGCAATTTTCCCACAATCTCTACGGATGGATCGAAGATAGAAAAGGAATTTGGGAGAGCCTTTGTAGCCTATGATAAAGGTGCAGTTATAGATACATGGAAAGGCCATCTTAGCCCTGGAAACTCTGTTTTTCAGGCCGAAGCTATGGTTATACAACAAGCAATCGCATGGTCAATTTACAAAAGAAACAGACAGGTTACCATTTCCTCTGACAGCTTATCGGCAATTCAGGCCGTAAAAAATCAAACACATCCAGCACCACTAATTACGGATGTGCAGAATTTGTTAAGGAGTGCAAATACAAGAATACGCGTTTCCTGAGTAAAAGCTCAAACCCAGGGCACTGAGCGAGCAGATGCCTTTGCTAAGGAGGCGGCACAAAGTATCCAACGCAATCCATATTGCAATTCCGCTTCCTAAATCCCATCTGATAAAAACAACGACAGCAACAGTACTATAGGTGTGGCAAGAGGACTGGGCAACGACACAGAAAAGCCGAAGGACCTACGAATTTATTCATAAAATAAGCACAGATCGGCGTATTTCAGACCCTTTTCTTACAAGATTCATTACGAGACATAGCCCTTTCCCTTCTTACTTTGCGGAAAGAGTTATAAGCAGAACAGATATCTGCATATGTGGCGACACAAGACTTCCAGACCACTACCTCACTAAGTGCTCCCTGACTAAGGACTGGCACATTAAGTTGTCTACAACGGAAGTAGCCGCTTTCAAATGCTTCCTGATTAAGCAGCCCTCATTGCTTAAAAAAGTGCACAGTATCACGACGAAACTAGAGACGCTGGGCCAGGACCTTTGTCGTCCAGAATAACAGTAGCATGTTTGTCTTGGAATCTGCTGACATTCTTGTGTATTAGTGATACCCACAAAGTCTTCTAGCCATGGCCTGTATACATGAAAGCTCTTTCTCACTTTAAAGCAAGTACTAGTTCCATTTGTAGCAATGTAGATATTAACTCCTAAACAAGTCACCGTACATAATTAGTGTAGCCACTCTAAGCAGTGTGAAATGTGTATTGCAATATAATAGTGACGGATAGTTGCAGGGTTCGGACAACACCCAAGTAGTCTTAGAAAACCGTCCTGGTGTCCGGATCTGTGTCACCTGTCACCTGTCTCCTGCTTCGAAATAACCTAATGTCTCTACATGTTATTTAAAATTTCAGCTACTATAACTTCTTCTTTCCGTATTCCTCATCAGAATGCAAATGAGTAGTCATCATTTAAACTGAGGTTTGCGTGTTTCTTGCATCGCTTGAATGCCCCATTTTGGTTTCTTGCCAACTCTGATAGTTGCAATTATTCGGTTTTGCATTTTCTCGCTGACGACATTTTATTTCTAAAGCTCCGGTGAAATCGTGCGTCAGCTTCTAGTATAGTAAATAAATTTATAGGCTTTGACTAGTGTTATACTTTTAACTTAAATTTGACTGTTCTATTAATTGCATCACCACGAGTAGTGGCCTATACAGTAACAGTGAGCAGCGCTTTTGTATTTTATTTTCTGTTTATACAAAAAGGTTATTTTTTTACTTTCTGACGACTTTGTTTCAGACACAGTAATATTTCACTTCACGTCTATTAGGTTTATTGGACATAATTAGCATTAACAGATAAAGTGAAACCTACACACGTGGTAGCAACTTTCGATGATTCCTTCTTTAAAGGGATGAATTAACTAATTAAGGTTTTAGTTGACTCGTACTTATGAGAGGTAAAGTACTTATGCTACTTTACCTCTCATAAGTACACATTTACAAACGATAATTGCTTACGCTTGAGTTGATGTCTAGAGAGTTTCAAATAGGAAAAACACCTGAGAGCTTAAACAGCAATACGTTCATGCAACAATATAAGAATTTTGCGTGTGTTTTCAGCAATTCGAAATATCTCATTATAAAAATACTAAATTCAATATATTGTACTAATGACTCAGTTATCTTTCCTTTCTCAGAAATTGGAAAAATTAACCTTGAGATCGGGTGCTTCGATCACACCTTAACTCCTGGGTTCTGTCCGCCCTGGGCGGGCAATAGTTACATTAAATTTTTAAAATGTGAAATCATAAAAGACAGCCTTATGTGTTAGACAATTCTACATATTTAAAAGTGATTTACAAGGAAATAAAGTATTTGCAAATAAGTAGTTTCACACGCATCAGCTTGACACGCTGAACTTATACGAAAAAAAATCAAATGGCCTGAATACCATGTCTTAAAATAAGACTAAATAAATAAGTTTTATGTTAATGTGAAAGTTAAGGAATAAGGGATACGTTTTCTTATGTATTTTAAGTGATAAGTTGCATATACAAAACAGAGATGATCCTCAGGAGGGCATTTCAGTATAAAAAACTTCGTTATGTGGCCTGACCAATATGAAATTATGTTCAAAAGAGAGTAAACTGAGTAAATCGCTGTGTAATCTTCTTTCTTGAACCCAATGTAAATCTTATATTCCTGTTTATCTTTTCGTAAAACTCTTCAGTTGAGCAATCAATAAATCAACTATAACGAGAGTCTTTTTGCAAGATGTCAATGTCATACATGTTTGACAGCTTAACATAAAAGAATTTCTATAACAGACCATTTTCTTTTTACAGTTCACTCGCAGAGAAAAAATTTATCCTTTTCTTTCTTTTCTTTTTTTTTTCTTTTATCTTTTTTTAATATACATTTTTATTCTTTTTTCATCTTTTTTCTTTGTGATTGTCTTTCAACAAAAGCGAATTTTTGAACCGCATTTAATTTGCTCGGATTCACAGTAATTTACGCAGTCACGAATTTACATCCGTTCTTCAGACATTTCTGAGAGAATTTTGTCGAAATTCGATTAATTGTCTCTTCAGTCTTTTTTGCATATTTTTCTTTCTAAGATATTGTATTTTAGGAAGCAGAATCTTTATATGTGATAAAAATGTCACAAATATTCTAAAAATAATTAAAATTCCCGTTTCTTAAATTCCGTACGTATTTTGGATCAATGACAAGTGATATCGATATTATTAAATAATATCGATAGTGTTTACCATTGACTTCAATAATTTAAATATGATATAAATCAAGTAAGAGGGTATTCTGGAATTTGAAAATAACAGTAAACAAGTTTATTTATAACAGCAAATTTGTTTGTTTTACTTTTGTTGTAAGTTCCTAAAATTGAACGATAATTTGGAAAAAGGTAAGGTAATTTATTTATCATAGACGAATACGTAATACTACCAAATATTATTCAGCTACTACAGTGTATTATTGCATAATAAAATAAATTCTAAGATAAATGCAAAACTCACATTTAGAAAATCTGACATCCTTAAAATACAGAAGCGAAACAGGAAGTACACAAAGTAAACTTATAAACTCTAATTACTTCCTTGTAAGAAGTAAAAAAGAAGTATTGTAATCGAGAAAAATTTCGGGCATCATATTTAAACGAAAATATCCATTTTGATCGCTACCGGATAAGGACAGAATAAAGGACTCTTATCTCCCAAAAAAATTATAAAACTAATTTAAAATGGATTCTAAAGAGATTTTTTCGTGGCGTCTGTGCTTACGTACGTATGTATGTATGTATATATGTATCTCTCATAACATAAAAACGAGTAGCCTCAGATCGTTGAAATTTTGTACATAGGACTACTATAACATATAGATGTGCACCTCCTATTTTGGTTGCAATCGGCTGCACTAAGAGTATATAACAGTATAAAAGTATATATACTCTGTTTCTTTGTTCTTATATGTTTGCAAACTGTGCATTATTTTGCTTTAAAGATGATTGAATTATGTTGTTTTTATCTTCCGGTTAAGGTTTTCATGCCTTTAACCTGCATGTTATAGTTGTAGAATTATCAACAATTTAAAATTTGTTTATGCTCGGCTAAGCCTAGTTTTTGGCCATAACGGCTATATTTGTTTACATTTGAAACTTAGCAGATTAGTGAATTTGTTGCCAATCTAGAGAAACTAAGCTTCGCAACAAGAAAGATAACGCCTTCTTTTATTATTGCGAATTAAATTCTGCTTAATCTATTCTGGAATTTATTCGAGGAAATAAGTGTTTTAGAATCACTTCGTAATTATTAATATAGATATTTTGAGTTTTTAATGTATTTCTGCCTTGTCGCGAAGTGAGAACTCAATTAATTGAATGAGGGATACTGAATCGTCTGTGAAAAACTGTTTCTTTTTTTTTTGTTTGTTTAATTTCTTTTATACATTAGATTTTTATACATTAGATATATTATACATTAGATTATACATTATACATTAGATTTTTATACTTTTATACATTAGACTTTTTTAGATTTATTATAGTATTTGAATATAACATGTGGCAATGATTAGATAATTCTTCAGATGATATACATAATTTTTGTGCATTCTGAGTTATAAAATGAATGAGATGTCACGTTGTTAAGTGAACCTACCACCAGAGTGTCGCTGTGGTATACAACTATAGTGAACTTTCAAGAGTGCATTTATTCTATTTTGATTTATGCTATATCGAAAAAGTAGATTTAATTCAATCCAATAGGTTTAAATGAAATGCAAAATGCGTGTATTTTAATATTCCGTACGAGGAAGTCATGTAATGTATACATCAGATTTTTTTTTTCGCTGGCATGCATGAAGCTCTCATAGCGGATTTTCTTCATTTAACTATTAATCAGTTCATTCGCAGTAAAATATCCCATTTTCACAAACTTCCTTTACAGATCCTGATTAAATTAATTTTACTAATAAATTAATTTTACTGTTTGTCATAATGCCGGTGTAAAATTATAATTTTCAAGGTGATTTCTTGTTTTGATACAACACGGAGCGTAAATGACATTTTCCTCATTGATTAGAGATTCATAATAAATTTAACAGTTTCATCAGTAGAATCCCCACCGATTGTTTATCTTCTATATTTCTTCTGCAATCTAAAATCACAGAAATTCTGGATACTTAAGTAGCATGGCAACTATCGGAATACTCCTTTATTAGCCCAAGGGGCCTTAGCCCAGAAGAGCTATTAATTTCGTTTTGGCATTTTGCATTGATTCACTTTTCAAACTGTTGCCACCAAATATTACAGCCCTGTATTATATTTAAAGAAATAAAACAATGGAACATCTGAATAAATGTATGTACGTTTCTCGCATTGTGATAAAATAATCGTACTTAGAACTATCAAACTTTGAATAATGTAATCCTCCACCAAATTTGGGCATCTGGAAGCCTTAACTTGGAATTTGGCATTTGTTTTATTACATATTTCACATTTTGTAAAGCATTTATGAGTGTTTGATTAAGAAACTCAACGATTTCAAAGCGAGCAATGGAGACGCTGTACAAAAAAAAAAAAAAAAAAAAA